>CM061559.1:64376036-64953536 GCA_030864225.1 Capsicum baccatum var. pendulum
AAACTGATTGGATAGAAGGAAGTGAAAAAATTACACAAAAGTTAGAAAATATAAAAAATACAGAAGACACAGTAGAACTAGTTGTATTTTTGATAAATAAAAAAGAAATAACTATATTTTCAATAGATAAGGTAGAAATAATAAAGAAAAAATTAAGACGATTATATAGTGAAGATCCATTAAAAGGATGGGAAAAACATAAAACTACTATAAAAATTGAATTAATAGATAAAAATAGCATAATAACTCAAAAATCATTAACATATAATTTTGACAATTTAAAAGAATTTAAAATGCATATAGATGAATTATTAGAAAAACAGTATATACAAAAAAGTAATAGTAAACACAATAGTCCAACATTTATAGTAAATAAACATAGTGAACAAAAAAAGAGGTAAAAGTAGAATGATTATTGATTATAGAAATATAAATGCAAAAACTATGACATATAATTATCCAATACCAAATAAGATATTAAAAATAAGACAAATATAAGGACATAACTATTTTAGTAAATTTGACTGTAAATCAGGATTTTACCACTTGTTGCAAACATAAAATAACACCTCAATTTGGATATGAAGAAAGATATTATAAGAAAAAAAAAGACATAAGAAATACAAAAAATTAAAATATAAATATAAGAAACCAGGAAAAAGATATTATGTAAAAAATTATAAACATAAAAGACCATATAGGAAAAATAAATCTATAAAAGAATATAATTGTTATAATTGTGGAAAACTAGGACATTTAGCTAGAGATTGTAAATTACCAAAAAACCCAAAAAATAAACAAATATCAGAAATAAAAATAGAAAATACAGATATATGCAAATAGATTATATAGATTATGAATTAGAAAGTGAAGATAGTATATATGAAAATACAGAATTAGGGTACAAATATGATTAGGCCAAGTTTCCTGATAGGTACAAGCTCACCTGAGCAGTTGTTCCACTAATAGACAAAACTGCGTAGGACAATGACAACTGTACTGAATTCATAAAGACCCAGGGACTTAGTCCCTTGTTGTCAGCTGATCATCATCAAAATAAGATATAACAATTTTTCGCTCTTTTGATGATGACAAGCCAACCACAAATTTTTTAGCATTAATGTTCATTCATCTCATTCACCTAGAGTGATCACTACTACTGTCCATAAATGTTCCCCCTATCGTTATACACCATGCTTCCCCCTATCAATATGACATCATGCTTCACCAATATTCTTCCCCTTGTCAATAAGCCATTAAACACATATGCCTCTATCTGTAGTTCAATAACTACACTTGGTACCTCGTCCCTACTATATGAATTTAGTATTTCCACTTTTAGTATCATTGAAAAGTGACAACAGTAAACCAAGAGTAAAATACGCACAAGTTAGTTAACTCATCATCACTGGGACAATACTATCATGAAGAACAACTTTAAATAAAGAGGAAACATATGAAACACACAAACAAAGATTCATTCATATGTAAATGGTACGTATCATGTCAGTGCATAATTTAAATGTTTTAGAGAAAAATCCACAAAAATTAAGAAAATTTAAATAGGTGAAGGACTTGGGAAGAAGTTTTAGAGAAGTAGAGCCATATTATTATTTTCTTTAGTATGACAGTGTAACAATTCTTTGGCTAGCTGCTTTATATCTACATTCAGGCTAAGAACCTCACCAGTTAGATTTGAAACCCTTTTCTTTAGTTCAACATTCTCAGTTCTAAGCTCTTCAGAGACACTTGGATCCTTATTATAAAGATGCTGAATTGTCATTTGCAATTTGCTAATCTCTACATCCTTAGCAGTTGTGTTGAGCTTCTATTTCTCTATTTCTTTGTTGAGCTCCTGTTGAGAGATGCTACCTGATTTTTTTCCACACTCAATTTTGCTCAGAGGCTCATACTAAATAGTTATATCACAATTACCAGAGTTCCATTTTCACAAATAGTACCAAAATGATCAAATACTTTGTTCAATCAGTATCCATAAGGCATGCCATGTTTTCTGTTTTTACCATGAACAACTTTATGTATGTGCTCCATCATTAAAGCAGGTAAACTAATGAACTCAAAACTTTCAAGATACTCCATAACATGAAAATCAACAGCTGAAGTAATGTTTCTCTTTTGTGATCTAGGCAGAATCACTTTGTTAACAAAATCAAACACTAATTGTAACTAATTTTGAGGGATTTCCTATTTACTATAGCCACAGATTTTCCTTTAATCTTTGATGCATTTGCCATAAAATTTATAGAAGGCTGTTTATTTGAGATAGTCCTTGATGTGATATAGAAATATGTTACATCCTGGGTTTTGGCTGTAGAAATTTTTCCTTGAAAACCGTTCTCTGAACCTAATACGATTCCAGGGTACAAGCCGTATGCTGGGGTACAGTGGTATGGTCCTATCGTAAGCTGACCAGTGTTAGTTGGTGGGATGGTTTAGATCACTGAAATGGTCACGACTAAAAGGTATAAGTCGTAAGTCTTGGATACAAGTCGTATCAAGGACTTGTATAGAGGGTAGAGTTTGATTCTCTTAGTAATTCATTCTGTCAGGGATATAGATCAAAGGTACAAATTGTATGCTGAGATTATGACTTGGTTGGATGAGTCATATACTAGAAAATATTTGATCCAAGGTTAAGTCTTGGGTACGACTGGTGGGAATCAATTGTAAGGAAGGATACGAATCATAAGAGGGTCAGTCGTATCCCTGGTGATCGGTTTTTAAAGGACTTAAGTGGGGGTATTCTGGATATTTTCCTACTTACCTTAATTATGACCCACAACTTCTAACATACTTATGAGGTTATTTACCCTATTATTCTATTCATTAACATGTAGAAAACTATTCCTAAACATTCAACAATTCTCTCAAGAGATTTTGGGGTAAGACAGTTAGGGTTTTAACTTAGGGATTGCTTTGGTGATTTTATTCCATCATCTTTATCGGTTTAAGGCATGTGTCTATTCCCTACTTAATATTTCTAAAAAGTCATGAATTTTATGGTTGTTTTCATGGTTTTAATATTGCATGAGTTATGGTTTTCCACTAATAATTGAGGGTTTTTGTGTAAATGGTTTGGTTATAGTTTCCTATGGTTTAATTGTGCTTTTATATGCATTGATGGTGACTTTGGGCAATTGGATTGCACGGTAATGGTTTAAATGGTCTTTGAAACTGGTTTTGGTCATCCTATGCCCCCAAGGTGTTTGATAAAATGCTTATAAAGATATGATCATTGCATTGACTTCTTTAAATGGAACTTTTGCTAGTTTTTAGCTTATGTATAAAACTAGAAATGTTTTAAATGGTTTACAAAGGTTAAAGTCTTATTAGTTTTGCTTGTAGAGTACTTGGAAGTCTCCTAAGAGGTTAATATAGCAAGCGGATAGGGCACTTGAGAGCCCCTTAACCTAAATGGTTTGGCTATGGATAAATCTTACAAGTATGGTTAGTAAGACAATACCACTAATAAATGGCATTAGTTAATAAATGGTAATTGGGTTGGTTTGGACAAGGTTTTAATTTGGGCATTAATGGTGGGATGTGTAACTGAGCTGTAGAAGGTGTAGGTTTCAGAGAAACCAAAACTAAAAACTTATATTAGCCAATATGAGGGGTCCTTTATGGCCATATGTGACTTTTATATTTTATATTGGAGGGATTTACTAGTCATCCCATGGGATATTTCTTGGTTGTGAGGCTACACACACTAGGACTCTTTTAGTAGGGGGAGCTGAACCCATAAGACCCATGGGTATGGTTAAACGACAAGGTTACACAGCCTAGGTAAAGGTTTTAAATATATGGTAAGCACGAATTCCCTTTCCTAGAACTTATATATATGTATGGTTGTATGCATAATGGATGGTTTTACTTCGTTATTTAAATGAGATTATTTTATCCTTATCGTGAGATACATGCTAATGGTCACTCGCTAACCCGTCTACTGGCAACTGTATACCCATTCTATTCAGGAACTAGCCATTCGACTCCTTCTATATAGTGATTGACTTGGGGAAAATATTTGGATTGAAGTGGTGAGCTTTCATCTTTTCATAAGGCCCCATTTAATGATATAGATATTCTTAGACATTTTATTTTCATTTTGGACATTAGTTTTGACCATGGTTAGGGGCATGTCCCAACCAGATATTTGTATTCTTTTAGATAGAGGCTTTGTGGTACTTCTGGGGGTTGGTATAGGCAGGATTGGTATTGGTGTCGACCTTGGCATTGGAATAGACTGGGAGGCTGACACATTGGGCGATATTGTTGGTTGTTTCATCGTATTATATTTTGGGATTGGTAATTATATTATGTTTTGATATTCTCTTTGATTTGGTATGGTATGGATATTTGGGTTTGCACGATTAGATTGGGTTGGGTCGGTCATGATCATGATCATGATCCTATCCTAGAGTCTTGACTACACCAATAATGCTATCTTATTACATATTCAAAATTTAGCTCATCTGAGGCTGCAATAGGTGGTTGGGTTGGCTTAAGAGGCGATCCTCGATCCTGGTTAGACTCAGGATTCCTATTATGTCTAGGCCCTAGTTTGGGTCGTGACAAGTTGGTATCAGAGCTTTTTAGGTTCATGGTCAATTGGGAAGTCTACAAAGCCGTGTCAAGTAGAGTCTCATTTAGGGGTGTGTAGTGTGCCACACTCATAAGTGAGAGGCTACAAAACATTTAGGAATGTTTCACTTTCTTGAAATTCTCAGTCTTGGAATCCTCTTTAATCCTTGGTTATTTGTCTTTCAGATCATGCCTCCTGGAATGCAAAGAAATCCTTCTGTCTCATCTAGGGATAATGCTGAAAGAGTACCTCCTACGTTTGAAGTACATCATTGACCTCAAGGTCCTATTCCTGTTTGTGCTGGAGTTTTTCCTATTCCTCTTACTTCTTCTCAGGTCCCTTAGGGTTACATAAAGAACATGGAGTTTCATTAGTCTATCTATGTTATTGCTTAGATGGTCGCAGCTTAAGTCGAGCAGGTTGCGGCTAGTTCTTTGTCTGTTGAGGCCACAAGAGTTGGTTAATTTATGAAGATGGATTCTCCTATTTTTATGGAAGTGAAGGTGGAGGAATACATACAGGCCTTTTTGGATGAACTGGAAAAGGTATTTTAGGTTATACAGGCTTTTGATATGGAGGGAGTTAGCTTTACAACTTATCAACTCAAAGATGTTGCTTATCAATAGTATGTGGAGTGGGATAGAGATAAGGGTAATATGGAAGATGAAAGGTAATGGGAGGCCTTTTCTAATTCCTTCATGAATCATTCTTTCCTCAAGAGTTAAGGGAAAGTAAGGTGGAGAAGTTTGTGAACCTCAGGCAAGGGAGGATGTCTGTAAGGGAATATGCCTTGAAGTTTCATTAATTGTCAAGGTATGCTCCTGATTTGGTGGCTGATAAGAGGTCGAGAATGAGAAAGTTTGCTTCTGGGCTGAATAAAGATCTGATTTTGGAGAGCAAGACTACTTTGCTCATTAGGGATTTGAACATCTATAGGTTGACTATTCATATGTAGCAGGTTGAGGATGAGAAGAGAAAAAAGGCAAAATTTAGGGATAGGTAGGAAAATTGAGGAAATGTTTTTGTCTTAAGGTGGTAGATATGGTGGCAAGTGGCAGAAAAAGATGTGGAGGATTTTTTGTTCCATCTATGCTGCCAGTTTAGCTTACCCAAGCAATCGGGGAATAGGCATCACCAAGGTTGTGACAATTCTCGGGATCAGGTTTCTCAACCTCAAACGAGTGGAGGTCAGTCTATTTCTTCATGCCTTGTTTGTCAGTTTTGTGGTCGTTCTTATCAGGGGTTCTGTAAGAAAGATAGAGATAAGTGATTTAGTGCAACTAGCTAGGCCATTGACTTAAGGACTGTCAGGCTAACACGGTTACTATAGGGGAAAATAAGATTCCGATGGCCTTATCTCTACTCCTACACCTGGTGGTTTGGCATCTGCTTCTGTTACTGCTCCTAGTTTTAGTGTTGGTCAAAATAGGTTGTATGCTTTGGCGTCCTAATAGGAATTTGAGGCATCACCTGATGTTGTTACTAGTACATTACTGCTTTTTTCTCATGAAGTGTATTATTTTCTTGATCTGGGCTTCACTTTTTCTTATGTGCCTTCTTTTTTCTATTTCTACTTCGATAGAAGACTCGGTCATTTCTGAACCGGTCTATAGGGGGTGTGTGCCATCTGTTGGTGACAAGTAGATCTTGGTAGATTTGTTTGAGTTGGAAATTATGGATTTTGATGTGATTTTTAGTATGGATTGGTTGCATTCTTGTTATTCATCTTTAGACTGTCAGACGCATAAGGTCATCTTTAGGTTCCCCAATGAGCTGGAAATAGAATGGTGGAGTTGTTCTTTAGCTCCTAAGGGAATATTTATTTCTTATCTTAGACTTGAAGGTTAATCTCTAAAGGGTGTTTTTATCACTTGGTTCAGGTAAAGATTCTAACTCGGAAGATCCTTCTTTGTAGTCAGTTCCAGTATTTAATGAGTTTCCAAAGGTTTTTTTTGGATGATCTTCCCGGTGTTTCTCCGGATAGAGAAATAGAGTTTGGTATTGATTTACTTCTGGATACTCGTCCAATATCTATTCCTCTGTATAAAATGGCTCTGCATGAGTTAAGGGAACTCAAGGAGCATATTAAGGATTTTCTGGATAAGGGGTTTATTCATCCTAGTGTTTCTCTGTGGGGTTCACCGGTATTGTTCGTGCGCAAAAAGAATGGTTCCCTTTGGATGTGCATTAACTACAGACAGTTAAACAAGGTAATGGTCAAGAACAAGTATTCTCTCCCAAGGATAGATGATCTGTTTGATTGGTTGTAGGGTGCCAAGTTCTTTTCAGGATAGATCTTCTATTTAGGTACCATCAGCTTAAGATTAGGGAGGTAGATATCCCTAAGATGTCTTTTCGTACTTGATAAGGGCATTTTGAGTTCTTGGTGATGTCATTTGGATTGACAAACTCTCTAGCAATGTTTATGGATTTGATAATAGGGTGTTTAGGCAGTATTTATATCTCTTTGTCATTGTATTTATTAATGACATTCTGGTGTATTTGAGGAGTGAGGTGGATCATGCTAATCACCTCTGTATGGTGTTACAAACCTTAAAGAAACAATGACTGTTTGCTAAGTTCTCTAAGTGTGAGTTTTGGTTGAATGCTGTGACTTTCTTGGGTCATATTATTTCTAGTGAGGGCATAATGGTTGATCCTCTAAAGGTTACTACGGTGAAGGGGTGGCCTAGGCCCACGACTCCATCTGATATTCGAAGCTTCTTGGGTTTAGTCGGGTAGTATAGGTGGTTTATGGAAATCTTCTCATCGGTAGATTCTTCTTTGACTAAGTTAACTCAGAAGAAGGTTAAGTTTTATTGGTCGGATGCTTATGAGGGGAGTTTTGAGAAATTAAAGAATAGGTTAGCGTCGGCTCCGATTTTGACTTTGGTGGAAGGCAATGATGGGTTTTTGGTTTATTGTGATGCTTCCAGGGTAAGGCTTGGTTGTGTTTTGATACATCATAGGAAGGTGGTTGCCTATGCTTCTAGGCAGTTAAAGGAGCATAAGAGGAATTATCCTACTCATAATTTAAAGCTGTTGGCGGTCGTGTTTGCTTTAAAAATATGGTTGCATTATCTGTATAGTGTTCACGTGGATATCTTTTCTTATCATAAGAGTCTTCAGTACGTATTCACGCAGATAGAGCTTAATCTCAGGTAAAGGAGATAGCTTAAACTTCTCAAGGATTATGATATGAGTCTTTACTACCATTCAGGTAAGGCTAACGTGGTTGTCGATGCTCTTAGCAGGTTATCTATGGGGATTTTGGCTCATGTGGTGGAAAGAAAGCGGGAATGGGTAAAGGATATTCACTGTTTGGCCAATCTTAAAGTTCGTCTCTTGGATTCTAAGGATGGTGATGTAATGGTGCAATAAGTGGTTCGATCATCTCTTGGTGCAGAGATTAAGGAGAAACAAGTATTGGATTCGGTCTTTCTAAAAATTACGAGTGATATTGGTTGGCAAAAGATGGTAGTGTTTGAGATAAGTGGTAATGATACTTTGCGGTACCAAGAGAGGTTATGTGTTCTAAATGTTGATGAGTTGTGATAAAGGATTTTGGTTGAGGCGCATAAGTCACATTATGTTGTCCATCTTGGTTCGACAAAGATGTATCATAATCTCAAGGAAATCTATTGGTGGAATGGTATAAAAAGGGATGTGGTTGACTTTGTGGCCAAGTGCATGGTGTGTCAACAGGTTAAGGCTGAGTACATGAGGACTGGTGGGTTGTATCAAGAAATAGAGTTGCCTAAATAGAAGTGCGAGATGATCAATGTGGATTTCATTATCGGTCTTCCTCGGTCTCGAAATTATTTTGATTCGATTTGGATCATTGTGGATAGGATGACTAAGTTATCTCACTTTTTGCCGGTAAGAACTACCTTTTTGGTGGAGAATTTTGTGAAGTTGTATCTTCAAGAGATTATGAATCTACATGGGGTGCCTGTTTTGATTATTTCTGATTGTGGTATACAGTTTACCTCTTATTTTTGTCAGTCTTTCCAGAAGGGATTGGTATCTAAGGTTAGTCTGAGTACTACTTTTCATCCACAGTCGGATGGGCAAGCGGAGAGAACTATTCAGACATTAGATGACATGCTTTGGGCATGTGTGATTAATTATGGTGGCAGTTGGGTTGAGTATCTACCTTTGGTAGAGTTTGCTTACAACAATATCTATCATTCTAGTATTGGTATAGATCCTTTTGAGGCATTGTATGGTAGGAGGTGTAGGTCTCCTATTGGATGGTTTGAACTTGGTGAGGCAGATATGTTTGGTCTCGATTTGGTGTATCAAGATATGGAGAAGGTGAAGGTGATTCAGGATTAGCTTAAGGATGCTCAGAGTCACCAAAAGTCCTATGAGGATGTTAGGCGTAGATACTTGGAGTTTGAGGTTGGGGATAGGGTGTTCCTAAAGGTGTCTCCCATGAAGGGAGTATTGCGGTTTGGCAAGGAGGGGAAGCTTAGTCCTTGATTTATTGGTCCTTATGGGATTTTATGGAAAGTGGGCAATGTTGCTTATGAGTTGGAGTTGCCTACGAGTTTGGGTTTGGTTCATCTGGTCTTTCATGTTTCCATGTTGAGGAAGTGTGTTGGCGATCCTTCTTTGGTTGTTCCTTTAGAAGGGTTGGATATCTTGGATTCTCTATCTTATGAAGAGGTCCTGGTTGAGATATTAAATAGGCAAGTTTTTCGGTTATGGACCAAGGATGTAGATTCGATTAAGATTTATGGCGGAACCATAAGGTGGAAGAAGCTACGTGGGAAGCAGAAGAGGACATGAAGTTCAAGTATCCGTATTTGTTTTCTGCTCGTAGTATTCATGTGAAAGGTATGTGTTCTTGAACACATCTTTATTTTCTGAGTTTGTTAAAAGAAAGACTAATATCTTTGCCTCTTTATTTTCAAACTTTGTTAAAGGGATATTTGATAATGCAAATGACTCTACGTGTGGTTACCTCTACCTTATCCGTTATTCGGGGATGAATCTTCCTAGTGGGAGAGAATGTTACATCCTATGTTTTGGCCTTAGAAATTCTTTCTTAAAAATCGTTCTTCAATTTAATACGACTCAAGGGTACAAGCCGTATGCTGGGGTACGAGTAGTATGGTGCTGTCGTAAGCTGACCAGTGTTAGTTGATGGGATGGTTTTGATCACTAGAATGGTCACGACTTAAGGGTATGAGTTGTAAGGCTTGGATACGAGTCGTATCAGGGACTCGTATAGTGGGCAGTGTTTGATCCTTTTGGTAATTTATTCTTCCAGGGATATAGATCATAGGTACGGATTGTATGCTGAGGTTATGACTTGGTTGGATGAGTCATATACTGGACAATGTCTGGTGGGAACCAATCGTAAGGAAGGGTACGACTCATACGAGGGTCAGTCGCATCCTTGTGATGGGTTTTTAAAGGACTTAAGTGGGTGTATTCTGGACATTTCTCTACTTACCCTAATTATGACCCATGACTTCTAATACACTTAGAAGGTTATTTACCTTAATTATTCTATTCATTAACACATAGAAAACTATTCCTAAACATTCAACAATTCTCTTAAGAGCTTTTGGGGCAAAAGACCTATGGCTTCAACTTGGGGATTGCTTTGGGGCTTGCTTTGGTGATTTTCTTCCATCATCTTTCTCGGTTTAAGGCATGTGTCTCTTCCCTACTTACTATTTCTAAAAAGGCATGAATTTTATGGTTGTTCTCATGGTTTTAATATTGGAAGGGTTATGGTTTTCCACTAATAATTGTTTTTTTTTGTGTAAATGGTTTGGTTATGGTTTCCTATGGTTTAATTGTGCTTTTATATGCATTGATGGTGGTTTTGAGCAATTGGATTGTATGGTAATGGTTTAAATGGCCTTTGGAATTGGTTTTGGTCACACTGTGCCCCCAAGGTGTTTGATAAAATGCTTATAAAGATATGTTCATTGGATTGACTTCTTTAAATGGAGCTCTTTCTTGTTTTCAGCTTATGCATGAAACTATAAATGGTTTAAATGGGTTATAAAGGTTAAAGGCTTATTAGTTTTGCTTGTGGAGTACCTGGAAGTCTCCCAAGTGGTTAATATGGTAAACTAATAGGGCACTTGAGAGTCCCCTTAACCTAAATGGTTTGGCTATGGATAAATCTTGCAAGTATGGTTGTATGACGATACCACTAATAAATGACCTTGGTTAATAAATGGTGATCGGATTGGTTTGACATGGTTTTAATTTGGGCATTAATGGCGGGATGTGTACTGAGCTGTGGAAGGTGGAGGTTCTGGGGGAACCAAAACTGGAAACTCATATTTGCCGATATGAGGGGTCCTTGATGGCCACGTGTGAGTGTCACATTTTATATTGGAGGGATGTACTAGTCATCCAATGGGATATTTCCTGGTCATGCAACTACACGCACTGGGACTCTTTCAGCAGCGGGAGCTGAACCTATATGGCCCATGGGTGTGGTTACATGGCAAGGTTACACAACCCAGGTAAAGGTTTTAAATGCATGGTAAATACAGATTCCTTTTCCCGACACTTATATATATGTATGATTCTATGCATAATGGATGGTTTTACTTGGTTGTTTAAATGACATTACTTTATCCTTATCCTGAGATACATGCTAGCGGTTACACACTAACCCATCTACTGGTGGCAGTATACCCACGCTATGCAGGAACTAGCTGTTCGAATCCTCCTATATAGTGATTAACTTGGGGACAGTATTTGGATTGAAGTGCTGAGCTTCCATCTTTCCTGAAGGTCCCATTTAATGATATGAGCATTCTTAGACATTTTATTTTCATTTTTTACATTAGTTTTGGCCATGGTTGGGGGCATGTCCCAACCAGATATTTGTATTCTCTTGGATAAAGGATTTGTGGTACTTCTAGGGGTTGGTATGGGCAGGATCGATATTGGTGTCGGCCTTAGCATTGGAATAGGCTAGGAGGTTGACATCATTGGATGATATTGTTGTTTGTTCCATCGTATTACATTTTGGGATTGATTATTATATTATGTTTTGATATTCTTTTGGTTTGGTATGGTATGGATGGTTGGGTTGGTACGGTTAGACTCAGTTTGGTCGGTCACGGTCATGATCCTATCCTAGAGTCTTAATGTGAACAATAACACTATCTTGTTATATGTTCAAAATTCAGCTCATCTGATTCTGTAATAGGCGGTTGGGAAGGGTTAAGTGTGCTGTCCTAGATCCTGGTTGGACCAGGATACCCATTATGTCTAGGCTCCGATTTGGGTCGTGACAAAATATAACACTTTCGACGCTTAAAATGAGGAAAATATGCAAGTTTTTGAGGTTATTTTGAAAGATATGATGCATTTTGGGTATATTTTGCAGGAAATTATGTTTTAGATGCTAAGTTCATGAAAAAGGTGGCTTTGGCTACTTTTTGGAGAAATTATGGATGTTCTAGATACTTTTCGGCTTATTCGTGATCAAAGAATGTTTAAGAATTGAAAAAGAGCTAAAAAGATGACTCTCGACACTTACTAATTCAAACTACAAACCACAAGTAGGCAAAGCTAGTGCCAGAAGTCCAAAATCCCGAGAGCTGACTTTTAGAATTATTTCTATCCAATACCTATGTTCGGTAACTGTGCTCACCCTGCTGACCGCAGGTACTACCTGTGCCCAGGGTCTAGGGCACAAGTACAGGCCATATGTGGCCACCAATCCTATTCCTCCCTATTTCGTTCAGACTTTGGTTTAGAGTTTTCTCATGTACTTTAAATACCCTTTATGTATTTTTTAGGAGGAGTTATGCACTTTTGATACTCAATAACATATTTTGTTTCCAAGATTCGATTTTGATCTTGGGATTCTCTTGTATTGACTTAAGTTGATTAATTCAGTTATGGTTATGGATTTTTACACTTCTTATCATTGTGATTTCATCTATGCTTTCAAGTATGCATGTTATTGATTTCTTCACAAGAATGAGTGACTAAAGAACCCAAAGCTAGGTTTATGGAAACCCTGGCGGATTGATGAAGTTGGAGAAGTGCAATTTTTGAATTGAACCGATACCCATGGCATACATTGCATTATCTTCACTATAATATTTTTCTTAGAGGTGTCCAACGTTAAGATCCTGCCTAGATTATTGATACTTGCTCCAAAGAGGAGTAGTGACTAGGAAAAAACAATGACAATAATAATTTAGAGTTTAGCTGTTGATCCACGCTACTAGGTATTATCTATGTAAGATGGTTAGATTTCATCTAATAACTAGAGACTTAAAAGGTAATAGTTGACTGAGATCAGGATAAGGGTTAGTAATGCGACATCCTGAAACTCAAAAGGTAAAGGATGAAATCTGTCTACTCGTACAAAAGACTATAGATGGTACATAACTTAATGATTTTGCATGCAAGATATCATGTTGGTTCAGCAAATCACGATAAGCCTACGAAGTTTAGAAGCCACGGGGAATACAATCCTAGTGTTCACCAATATTGATCACAACCAAAGTTGATATTTGCTCCTTGTTCAATATTTCCATTCAAATTCCCCTATTTACTTTTCCAGTTTTTGCCCGTTGATTAAATCATCTGAAATCCACAAGTCCACATATTCTCTTGGGATTTGAACCCATCCTTCATTGGGTTATTATATTTGACAATGACTGTATCATCTTTTAATAGGAGGTATAGCTTGGATGTTACCAAACTTTTGGCGCCGTTGTCGGGGAATACGGTGCTGAGTTGTGATTTGAAGTTGTTGCAGTCTTTGGGTTTTTTTAATTTTGTTCTTAGTTAGGAATACGATGGTGTATGACTTGCACATGGAGTAAAGTTAATCCCTTATTTCTACTTCATCCAAATCCAGAGAGGATCCTACAAATACCTAGTAGGATATCAGAGTAAAAAAGAGAAGATTTGCCTCCCCCTCCTCCTGAAAAAGTTTAGGACATTATTGATCGACAGACTGGTGAGCTTTTAGCTCATGCCTAAAATGAGAGGAGGTTAGTAGAAAAATATCAACGCATAGCTTGGGAGGCAGAGTTAGCTGAGTAAAGATAGGCAACAGACATCGAGAAGTACTCGGTCGAAACCAGAATAGAGTCAGAGGAGGTAGACCTCAAATAAGCCCAACATATTAGTATGTTCAATTGTATGAAGATGATGAAGAAGGTCTAGGATATTTGGAGCCAGCAGATACTGGGGCTATCATTCCTCCTATTTTTCCCACTGATGTCAAGTTCAACATTTCTAGTGCTGTGCTTCAACTCTTATAATTAAAGGGCATGTTTTCTGGGTTGTCTACAGATAATGCAAACATACATCTGACAAATTTTACTAGGATATGAACTTCATATACCATACCTGGGGTAGATCAGGAGGCATTGAGACTGAGGTTGTTTCACTTCTCGCTTAATAGAGAGGCATCTTATGGATAGGGGAACTTCCAAGAGGGTCTATCACTCCATGGAGCGAGTTACGCAGACAATTCTTGAATTGGTTCTTTTCTCCATTGTAACGACCCAAAATCGCCTCTCGGGATGTCACACGATGCTTAAGGATACAAGTAGCCCCAAGCTAACCCTTTGAGCTTATTTATACTAATAACACTCATTTCAAGATGAAATAATTCAAACACTAGCATAGTCATATCATATTAAAGGAAATACAGAGAAAATGGTCGGTCCAAACGACCACAATACTAGAAACCTCAACATTAACACAATCTGATAACTAGTCTGACAAAGCCTCTACTAATCCATGAACTAGAGAGCCGTTGGGACATTTCCCAAACTGACTCGAAGTTAACTGAAAATAACAACATAGTCTCTCAAAATATGGAGATGTATGAATATAGGTCTTCGAATCATGAGGACTCACCACTGTAGGAATGTAGATAGAGGTACTCGAAAATTATTGATGAGGTTGGACTGAGCACCTGAACCTACATTATAAGACAATGTAGCACATAGACATATATGTTGATCAATACTTAGGAATGTACTAAGTATGTGGAGTGCATGCATTTATATAAAACAACATCAATACTCTTTAATCAAATCATGCATGTAATAAGTAATGACTCACATGGCTTGAATAAGTATAAAATGCGAAGCTCATGAATCATGTAAAATGGAACATGTAACACAATCTCGTGAGTCATTATACTTTTATCTTTGAAATTTGTACTCTTCCTCTTATTCTCATTACTCAAGGCTAAAGGAAACTTTAAGCAATACTTTCAACTCATGCATATGTCTCACGGAGAGTAAAACTTCTTCAATTCTCAAGAACTCATAACTCTTTTGAACTCAAATACTTGGAATTAGAAATCATATAACTTTGGAACATACTTAAAGGCATTTCGTTCACGTTAGAAAAATATCTCATTTCAAGATTTAGGGAAAAATACTCATATCAAGGGAAAGTATTTTGGTTTTAAAGGAAAATACCTCATCTCAAAGCTTTAGTTTTAAGGGAAAATATTATATCTCAATGGAAAATACTTTAGTTTAGGGAGTTTCTCTTAACCGACATAAACATGCGAGCTACATAGAGTCTAATATTTTGTCCTCCTAAGGAAGAGACCTCATGTTGGGGAGAGGAGTCATACTCTTGCTAGGGAGTATAACCTAGGTCCGTGATCACGAAACAAATTCGGCCTCGAGCCCAATATCAACTCGGCCTTAGGACCAATGATAATCATAAACTCGGCCTCAGGCCCAACCTATGGTGGCACGTAGTTTTGGGGTAAGAAACCATAGTAACTTACCCACTCGGTGCTAAATACTAATCCCTTTAGATTATCTGTGCTTATCTCATAAAAATTCACTTTTAGAAATAATTCCATGGTTCACCACGAACCCAATACTCAAATATGTAATCTCATGTAGAAAAGTGGATTTCAAAGCTCAATGACCATTAGGTCAAAACATTTCTCAACAATCTCAGAATACTCAAATCATGGGTGCTTATAGCACAATAGTTCATAAAATTGCAAGTCTCAAGTAGGGTTTAATAACCAATAATTCAATCTCAAGTTAAAAATCATTAAAAGCATAATAGATAACATATAGATTCATTACCCATGTAGAAATCTGGAAATTTCAGCAATTTATCTCAAAATCTCAACATACTTATATACTTCAATATCTCAAACATTTCAACTATTAACTTCTCAAGGATTAAAACCATGGGGTATAGACCCATCTTCAATTTCTCAAGAAAACATGTAAAAATCATAGCATTAGACTCTCAATTCGTGAAAAACATCAAAAGCTTGCAACCAATAACAATGGGTGGAAAACTCCAATTCAATTTTATATAAAATCTCATAAATTGCAGAGAAATTGTAGTTTAACAAGCCTTTGGGAACAAGGGTAAAAGGATTATCTTTGTTCAAAACCCCACATACCTTGAATTAGAAGCTTTGGATGAACTCTCGCTTTTGGGACTCTATCTGTACTCTTGAATGAGGGTTCTTGAAGCCCTTGACTTGGGAACCTTGAATCTTGACTCAATTTAGGAAACCTATGGTAGATTCTTGAGATTCTTGGAAGAGGTTTTGGATGCTTAGGGTTTTTGTTGAGAGAAAACTTGAGAAAAACTTCATAGAATGCTTCTAAATGACTTTAATTTGTTTTTTTCACAGTTGAAGAGGCTTGGAAAAAGTCCAAAGTGCCCTTTTAACTATTGTACAAAGCTGGAAAAATTAAACTAGGAACCTGATTTCATGAGCCACCACGATTATCGCGGTGGCTCACTAAAAATTGACAAATGGGAATCTGGTAGTCACCGTGGCATGGAGCCATCGCATTGTCCCACTAGTTGGTACCTGGAACTTCAGCGTGACGCATAACAATCGCGCCAGGCCACTGGAAATTGACTATTGAGAAATTGGGGTCCTCCACTATGTGCCACTATCATGGAGTTCCACTGGAATTTGACAATTGTCAAATATGCCCTCTCCGCGACGTGCCAAGCACTAAAATGACACTGTTTTATGACTAGGACTTAAATTAGCCATAACTTCTTACCCGGGTATTAAATTTGGGCGAGTCTTATATCGACAGAAAGCTTATCAAATTTCCCATGTAATTAAAAGTCAAAGTTATGGAAATTCTATATGGTTAACACGATTCTTACTTAGGAAGTCACTTCTCAATCTTTTAGGGCTGGAATCACGACTCACTTGACATACCCTAAGGTTTATTCTATGAGAGAATTTTGCAGGGTCTTACATCCATCAAGGGTATTGTAGCTCAAGGAATAGATTTATAACTTTAGGTAGCTCCTGTTAGAATCTATGTATGAGGCATGGTTCAGGTTTAAGAAGAAGCTTAACAAGGTGCCCAACCATCATATTTCAAGGATAAGCTTATTGGAGATCTTCTATACAGCCATGACTATCAGTTCCAAAGCAATAACAGACAATATCTCAAGAGGAGACTTCATGATATTACGATGGGAGGTGGCTTTAAGTATTATGGATCAGATCTCATTAACTAACTGAGGTTGGCAAGCTCGAAAGGTGAGAGAGCTTTTGACATTTATGCCATTGGAGCTTCTGGTGAACAGAGAGTAGTTGAGGATGCTGTAGCTTAGGATATTTCACTATTGAGGAAAAACATTGGTGAGTTGGTTAAAAAATTTACAACAACAAATTATGCAAAGGTTAATGATGTAGGGGTACAGGGTGCAACTTCTAGGGTGCATGAGTCTGAGTTAGTGGAGGAGGCAAAGTATGTGGATCGTTAGTTGGAGGGTTTTTGAGCCTAAGGAAAAGAGAATCAATGTTTGAACTATGATGATAGAGATAAATACACTTCACCTGGTAGATGAGATATGGAATAAAGAATAGAAGAGATATTGGCTAAGCTGATGAAAGGTCAAGAGAGTTAGGAAACTTTTCTTAAAGTACTCAAGGATGATGTTTCAAGATTAACTCAGAAGGTTGAATCACATTCAACTGTTATCAAGTAGTTGGAGCAGCAGTATAGGAAAATCTCTACCATGTTGTCTCAATGTCGGATAAGTGCTTTTCCTAGTGACAATGCGCTGAATCCTACAACACTGGTTCATTGTCTGGGTATTAAAACGAGGAGTGATTCCCTATTGGATGAGCACTTTTTGCCTACTACTAATGAGCCAAAGAAGGAAAATACTATTGCAGATGAGCCACCTCAAACTAAATTTGAGAAGCTAACTTGTAGTGATGATGATTTTGGGAGTGATGATGATGACAACTGGGTAGTAGAAGAGATCCAAGATATAGTGCAACAGTTTAGTGCAGATTTTCATGCACCATCCATAGAAAAGAAGGGATACCCAGGTACAGTCACCATTCTATGTTCCATTGGGTTTATGACATTAATCAAGATTTATGCGATTCGAGAGTAGGAATAAATGTAATGCCATTAGTGATATACAAGGTGTTGGGGTTAGGCAAACTAAAGCCTACATCTGTAAGGTTGTTGACGGATGATTCATTTGTAAAAAAGCTAGTGGTTATTGTGCACAATGTAGAAGTGAGGGTGTCATCATTCACTTATCCAGCCGATTTTATGATTTTAGACGATGCCCATTCTTTGATTATCTTGGGTAGACCTTTATTTTCCACTGGCTGAGTATTGATTGACATGGATTTGGAGGAGATCACATTCAAATGGAATGATAAGAAAATAGTTTTGAATATATGCATGACAGTTCAACAGCCTAATGATATAAGAGTGGTAGCAATGATTGATGTAATAGATGATGATATTATTGCAGTGGATGTACCTATTGAGGAAAGATTAGGGGTAGAAGAATTTAGAGCAGAGATCATAAACTTTAAGAGTGATGGGATAGATGAATATGATGAGCTAGATCTTGACTTGAAGAATAGAACCACACCTCCTGCAAGACCATCAATTAAAGAATCACCGATATTGGAGTTGAATTCCCTCCTACTTCATTTGCAATATGCATTATTGGGGGCCAACAATATTTTATCGGTAATTATTACAGCAGATCTGGCAGGAGCACAAGTGAAAGCTTTGATATCAGTGTTACAAAATTTCAAGAGAACTATTAGGTGGACTATTCCAAACATTGTAGGGATTCCACTAGGCATATATACATATAAGATACAACTTGAGTCGAACAACATTCCCAGTATTGAGTATCAGAGATGACTAACACCTCCCACGCAAGAGGTGGTAAAAAAGAGATAATCAAGTAGCTAGATGCTGGGGTGGTCATTCCCAAATAAGAAGGATGAATTAGTACCAATGAGTCCAGTGAATAGTTAGAGATATGCATGGACTACTGAAAGCTAAACAAGTAGACACAAAAAGACAAATTACCTATACCATTTATGGATCAGATGTTGGATAGACTAGTAGGCAGAAGTTGGTATTGTTTCCTTGATGGGTAATCAGGGTAAAATCAAATCATAATTTCTTATAAATACCAAGTAAAGACTACCTTTACTTGCCCCTATGGGGCCTTTTCATTCAAAAGGTTGCCGTTTGGATGATGCTATGCGCCTGCCACTTTTCAGAGATGTATGATGTCTATATTCTTTGACATGTTAGAAGTCACTATTGAAGTATTCATGGATGACTTTTCAGTGGTTGGGGACTCATTCGATAACTGTTTAGCCTATTTGGCCAGTGCACTGCAGAGTTATGAATAGTGCACTTGGTACTAAATTAGAAAAAAATACCACTTGATGGTGAAAGAAGGTATCATGATAGGGAAAAAGATATTGAAACATGGTATTGAGGTGGACAAAGCAAAGATTGAGGTAATTGAGAAGTTGCCGCTGCCAGTTTCAATTAGAGACATAAAGAGATTTTTGGGTAATGCAGGTTTTATAGGAGGTTCATCAAGGACATCTCTAAAATTTCAAGTCCTCTATGCAAGATTTTAGAGAAGGAGGTGAAATTTCTATTCGATGATGCTTGTATCAAGACTTTCAAATGCCTAAAAGAACGGTTGATTTCAACACCCATCATTATGTCTCCTGAATAGTCTGCACCTTTTGAGCTAATATATGATGCGAGTAGAGTAGCCTTGGGAGATGTTCTAGGGAAAAGAATAGAAAAGAGACTGCAGCTTATCTACTATGCCAACAAAGCTTTAAACCCTACACAGAAAAATTATACAATTATAGAGTAGAATCTACTTGCGGTGGTTTTTGCTTTTGAAATTTTTTTGTCTTATTTGATTGGGACTAAGGTTATAGTGCACACTGACCATGTAGCCTTGAGGTACTTAATGTCGAAGAAATATGCCAAACCCAAATTTTTTTGTTGGGTTCTCTTGCTGCAAGAGTTTGATTTTGAAGTCAAGGATCTAAAAGGGAAAGAAAATCAAGTTGCAAACCACTTATCCAGACTTGATGAGGAGATCACACAGAAACTAGGGTATAATCTTGAGATAGATGATGCTTTTTCTGATGAGCTAGTATTGACAACATCTCAAGATTTGATTCCCGGGTTTGTTAATTTTTCCAACTATTTGGCAAGGGATTTTATGCCAGAAGATCTATCCTTCTAGTAGCGATAGAGATTTATGAATGAGGTAAGGAAGTTATTTTGGGATGATCCATATCTGTTGAAGATCTATGCTGATGGTGTGGTTTAGAGATGCATTCTAGAGGTGGAGATGATGAGCATTCTAGAAGCTTGTCATTTTTTACTAGTTGAGGGTTACCATAGTGGCACACGGAGAACCCACAAAATTCTATTGTGTAGGTGCATGTTTTATTGGCCTTTAATTTACAAGGATGCTCATGATTTTGTAAAATCCCGTGACCAATGTTAGTGTAAAGGCAATATTTCATGGTGCCAGGAACTCCCCATGACACTTATTCTGAAGTTGGAGTTATTTGATGTGTTGGCGATTAATTTTATGGGCCATTTGTGAGATCATATTGCATGAGATACATTATGGTAGCGATTGACTATGTATCAAAATGGTTAGAGGCATTTGCACTTCCAGACAATGAAGGTAGAAGTGTTACCACATTTTTGAAGAGAAACATCTTTCGTGATTTAGCACTTCACATGCAATTATCAGTGACGGTAGGTCTCACTTTTGCAATTGCTTGTTCAAAGCATTTCTTGATAGATATGGTGTAAGGCATAAGGTGGAAACACCTTATAATCCTCAGATGAGTGGGCAAGTAGAATTCTGATAATGCTTAATCTACAGCTCTCGTGGGAGTGTAAAGCGGTCGTTAGCAAATATAGAACCCAACCTGGGTTGGGTGTCGATCCCACAGGGAATAGATTGGCCAACAAGTAAGCAAAATTACTAAACTTTTGGTGCAAGTCTCGTAAAAGGGGGGATTGTAATGTGTAACAAAAACAATAAAGTAAAAGCTAAAAATAGCAAAGTAAAGAGAGAAAGATTGTTATGTAAGTTGTAAACAATGAGAATTGAAGCGTTGGGGTTATGTCCACCTTCTGAGGTATACGTCTCTATTGCCTATGAGTGTGTAGAATTGTGACATGCATGTGCTTATAGAGAATTGTATTCTATGGTAAATCCAAGCGTCTCTCGACCTCAACAAGGACTATTTCACTTTAACTCTCTCGAGCTTAAAGCGTGTCTAACGGTACGAATTCTCCAAGAGGTTAGTCCAGTTACGGTACTAGCTTTTTAATAGGAAAGGGTGTCCTACTACCTTGACATTATCTCTTTTCCAGACAAATAACCTTTCTCTCGAACAAGTTAAATGTTAGACTGGCGTATTCTTGCGTTTGCAACCGCAAAGAATGTAGATTAAGATAAAGAGAATAATGATATAAGCAATATACGTGTCATGAACTCACAAACTCACAGCAATAGATAGTATCTCATTCGGCTTCCATAACCCCAACAGAGAGGTTTAGTTACCCATGAATGCGAAGGAGATCACGATTGACATTGTTATTATATCACAATATTGAGTAATGGCGTGTAGATCAAGTGATAGGCGTTAGGCGTGAATTCCTTAGCAAAGTAACGTTTCTCTTGTTGGGGAAATTAAGAATTGAATAGATGAATAGAAGAAGAAAAATAGAATTAATGGGAAGATTAGAAGAGTTGTAGAATTGTTATGGTGGAAGAAGAGAGGGATGGAAGAATGTATTGTGGTGAGGGATAAATAAAAATCTCTAGCATGATAGGGTATTTATAATACCCATATCCTAATCCTACTAGGTAAATGAAATATCTAACCAAATCCTACTAGGCTAATGAAATACTTAACCCAATTGTACTAGGTTAATGTAACATTCTCCTAATCCAAATAAACTAATGAAATACTTAACCCAATTGTACTAGGTTAATGTATCATTATCCAAATCCTAATTAGTTACTGTAGGTCCCCAAAGTCTTCAGAAATGCTGTTTTAGCCCGGGACAGATTTTCCATGCAGCAGTTTTGGTCCAGGTCCCCAAAGTCTTCAGAAATGCTGTTTTAGCCCGGGAAAGATTTTCCATGCAGCAGTTTTGGTCCTTAGGCGTCCAAACTCCCTTTCCTTCCTTCGTGAGCTTTCTTTTGCGTCAAGTAAGCCATAAAATGCTGAATTCTGCATCATTTATACCTGAAACTTTACTAATCATGTTCGTTAGCTCATTTATAGGAAAAAAGATTACAAGTGCATGAAATATATAGTTTGTTCTCAAAACTAGGCTAAAATATGGGCAAAATATATTGATATAGGCGTGTAAATTCGCCTATCATCAAAGTCTCCCATAGAGAGATAAAGTCTATATTGGAAAAAACTGTGAATGCCAATAGGACTGACTTGTCTAGAAAGTTAGATGATGCATTGTGGGCCTACTGGACAAATTATAAGACCCCCATAGGTGCCTATTCATTTCAGCTTGTGTATATCAAAGCATGCCACCTATCGATTAAGCTCAAGCATTAGACTTCATGGGTGTTGAAAAGGCTAAATTTTGAGTGGCGTGATGTAACAAACTTTAGGTTGAGCAAGGTGAATGAGTTGTATGAATTTTGAATTTGTGCTTATGAGAGCTCGGCCATATACAAAGAAAGAATGAATCTATATCATGACAAGAAAATCCAGAAGAGGAAATTCAAACCCGGTGATTTGGTTTTGTTATATTATTCAAGACTACAGTTGTTTCCTGGTAAGCTGAAATCAAGAATCAAGATGGACTGGACCATTCACTGTGGTTAAGATATTCACATATTATGCTATATAGATAAAATATGATGGTGATATCCCATTTAAAGTGAACGGGCAACGAGTGAAACACTACATGGGAAACCTGGAAGAAGTTAAAGTTTACGCTAAAATATACCTTAGCAAAGTCTGAGTAGCCAAGGGAACTGAGTCATACCGTGATAGTAAATCAAGCGCTGCTTGGGAGGAAACCCAAGGTACACGGACACCTAGTGTGTCCCAGATATGTTCTCACTTTACTATGTTATACTTTTTTTAGCACATCGAGGATAATGCATAAGTTTTAGTTGGGGGTGGGCATACCATACCGCCGCGGGTTTTTGTTGCCATACTTCTTTTCTTGTCGTCCGTAGTATAGTTGTAGAACTGACATGTTTAGGATACTTTTGTGTCATATTGTGTTTTAATTCGTATTGTGTTTTATTTTTGTAATTATGAGATTTTTAAGTATTTAGGGAAGTAGTAATGTTTTGTTTGATTTTTGATACCCCTCCAAAATTTTGTATTTTAGAACTATGTGAAAGTATATATGTGCAAACATTGTGGATCTTGTTATGGAATTAGAATTAGAGATATGAGAATCACTTGCTAACAATTGCATGAACTGAATAGGTAGTTGTAAAACCCCGAAATCTGATCCCGAGATGTCACATGGTGCTCAAGACTATGAGTAGCCTTAAGCTAACCCTATCTTCCTGTTACTAAATCTGAATCTCTTAATAAAGGAAATATAGACATAAAAGTCTTACTAAATGTAGAAAAATTTCTGAATATAATATCTAAAATAATGTCTAAAACCTCAATATTGAATAAGCTGAATCAAAACTAGCAGTTTGACAAGCCTCTACTACTAATAACTAGAGAGTCACTAGGACAAACCCCCGCAAACTCAAACTATCTGAAAAAAATACTAAATCATATAAAGTGATAAGCTACAAAATCTGAATAAATAAGTCCTGAACTATGAGGACTCACCAGCTGTCATATGTAGATAGAGTTGCTCGAACTACTCACGTTGCTGATATTGAGCACCTGAACCTACATTATGAGACAATGTAGCACATAGACGTATATATGGATCAGTACTTTAAGTATGTACTGAGTATATGTCGGTGAAATGCATAAGTAAAGCATCATATCATCATCATCATTTATAAAATAATGCATGCTAAATGTAAATAACCCACATAAGTTGGAATATCTAAAATACTTAAATCTGTTATCATGAATAATAAATCATACTTTGTAAATCTAGTGAGCCATAAAATTTAGTTCTAAAAGCTGTACTTGTACTCTGTCTTTAAATTATGCTATCTAAGTGTAGAAAAGACTCGCTTCTAAGTATGAAATCTGAAAGATAAAATCTGTAACTCTTATCTTTCTGTAAAGTATAATCTGAATAAAATTGTGAGCCTTTACATTAAGTTTTCTTAAAAGCTTTTCTATTAATATTTTACTTTAACTAGCAGGGAGGTTCTTCTAACCGACATAAACTATGTGAGATAACATGGAGTCTAACATCTCGTTCTCCTAAGGGGAAAACCTCACGATAGGGAGAGGTGTCATACTCTTGCCAAGGAGTATAACTTGAGCTAAGTGATCACATCTGTAACTGTCATCCATGTAGAAGAGGGAATAATCTGATAATCTGTACCTACGTTGGTTACGTAGTTCTGTTGAAGATAGGCCATGCTAATCCCACAATTTCCACTCGGTGCTAAATACTACTCCCTTTAAGCTGCGCTTATTTTGTTGGAAATCCACTTTAAAACTAGTTATGCATTTATCTGATTCAATCTGTAAATAAAGCTATTCTAATTTCTATAATCTGTAATAACTCTATAAAGTGGATTCCAAAACTTATCTGAAGATCAAAAGATCAAAACTTTACTGAATAGTCTGAAAATAATCTGATCATCTTTCTTGAAATATCAATATATAAACTTGGGCTTGATAACCTATGCCTCAAATACATATTAAAACATCATAATAATCATGCTTGATAATGAAAACAATGATAATTCATCTCAAAATCTGGAAATTTTTGCAATAGGCATGAAAATATGAAAATAGACATGCAATTCATCTTCTAAAACACTTGAAATCTCATAATCTTGAAAATAGCAATAATGGGTGTGAAACCTAATTCAAATCTCATGAGTATTCATTCAAAATCATATGAATTTGTAATTAAAACTTGGTTTCAGGCACAAGGATGAAAGAAGATCCTTGTTCATAAACACCACATACCTCGATTGATGATTAGATGAAGAAACTTGAATTATTGATTCCTATTTGAGTTTTTGAAGATGGATTCTTGATTATGTTGTTTTATTGATCCTAACTTAGAGCTTTCTTGGAGAAATAATGGTGGAATTTGATTTCTTGGAGAAGAAGCTTTGAACTCTAGGGTTTTATTTGAGAGAGAATTGATGAATAATGAGCATAATAGACTTAGAATGGGTTTAATCTTATGTTATTCATGAATTGGGGGTTTGAAAATTGACCAAAATGCCCCTTTTAAATCCTACACCAAACAAGAAAAGGGAACAAAAATCCCAATTTACTGTCCACCGCGATGCGCCACTATCACGGTGGCTTATATGAAAATAGACATGCAATTCATCTTCTAAAACACTTGAAATCTCATAATCTTGAAAATAGAAATAATGGGTGTGAAACCTAATTCAAATCTCATGAGTATTCATTCAAAATCATATGAATTTGTAATTAAAACTTGGTTTCAGGCACAAGGATGAAAGAAGATCCTTGTTCATAAACACCACATACCTCAATTGATGATTAGATGAAGAAACTTGAATTATTGATTCCTATTTGAGTTTTTGAAGATGGGTTCTTGATTATGTTGTTTTAGTGATCCTCAACTTAGATCTTTCTTGGAGAAATAATGGTGGAATTTGATTTCTTGGAGAAGAAACTTTGAACTCTAGGGTTTTATTTGAGAGAGAATTGATGAATAATGAGCATAATAGACTTAGAATGGGTTTAATCTTATGTTATTCATGAATTGGGGGTTTGAAAATTGACCAAAATGCCCCTTTTAAATTCTACACCAAACAAGAAAAGGGAACAAAAATCCCAATTTACTGGCCACCGCGATGCGCCACTATCACGGTGGCTTATATGAAAATAGACATGCAATTCATCTTCTAAAACACTTGAAATCTCATAATCTTGAAAATAGCAATAATGGGTGTGAAACCTAATTCAAATCTCATGAGTATTCATTCAAAATCATATGAATTTGTAATTAAAACTTGGTTTCAAGCACAAGGATGAAAGAAGATCCTTGTTCATAAACACCACATACCTCTATTGATGATTAGATGAAGAAACTTGAATTATTGATTCCTATTTGAGTTTTTGAAGATGGGTTCTTGATTATGTTGTTTTAGTGATCCTCAACTTAGAGCTTTCTTGGAGAAATAATGGTGGAATTTGATTTCTTGGAGAAGAAGCTTTGAACTCTAGGGTTTTATTTGAGAGAGAATTGATGAATAATGAGCATAATAGACTTAGAATGGGTTTAATCTTATGTTATTCATGTATTGGGGGTTTGAAAATTGACCAAAATGCCCCTTTTAAATTCTACACCAAACAAGAAAAGGGAACAAAAATCCCAATTTACTGGCCACCGCGATGCGCCACTATCACGGTGGCTTATTGGAAAATGGACGAGTGGGAACTGGATGTCATCCGCGACGCAGAGAAATCACGGTGCGCCTTTGGAATGCCATTATGGCCACTGGCATAATGTGCCACTATAGCGACAACTGGGAAATTAGACCTCTCCGCAATACGGTACAATCGCGGAGGTCTACTAGAATTGTCAATTATGAAATTTTCCTTCACCGCGACGCGGTGACTGCCCAGTTGGCACACTGCTTTACTAAAAATTCCCTAACTTCTCAACCAAGTATCGGATTTGGGATCGATGGAAAGCTTATCCAATTTTTTACACAATGGAGGGTCCAAAATCTAGAAAATTTTACATGTAATAAAAAGGTATTCATTTTTGAAACGTACACTTAACATTCTAGGAACTAATTTAAGCTAGGAAAAAGTATGGGGTATTACAATATCTCCCCCTTGGGAACATTGATCTTCGAATGTGGCTAGTTAAGCTGAGCATACAGAGAAATTTGAGGGTATAAGCTATCATGCACAACTGGAATAAACTGACTGACTGAATCTCAAGTATAATGAGCTATTGAACTGATCTGTGAGTGCATGAGTTTACGTAGAAGCAACTATATAGCTGAATCTGAGACTGAAAAAGAACTGAATGAAGGAAAATTATTACTTTTGGATAAATCTGAGTTCGTGGAGAAGAGATAAGGATACTTGGTACGCATGTCTACTTCTGCTTCCCAAGTATCACCCTCAACGGACTGATTTCGCCATAGAATTTTGATCAAAGGAACTTCTTTGTTCGTTAGTCTACGAATCTGATGATCAAGAATCTCTATGGGGACTTCTTCGTATGAAGGACTATTCTGAATATCTGTACTTTCTAGAGAAACTATAATGGATGAATCATCCATGCACTTCTTTAACAGGGACACATGGAATTTTGGATGAACTGAGGATAAATATGTGGGTAGCTCAAGCTCCTATGCCACCTTCCCAACATGACTCAAAATCCTGAAGGGGCCCACATACCGGGGACTAAGCTTCCCTTTTTTGCCAAATCTCTTCACCCCCTTCATGGGTGAAACTTTTAAATACATAAGATCATTAAACTCGAACTCAAGGTCTCTTCTTCTTACATCTGCATAAGATTTTTGATGACTCTGGGATGCTTTCAATCTCTCTTGAATCAATTAAACTTTCTCCATGGCATCAAACTCTATGTCTAGCCCAGTCAAAGAGGCTTCACTAACTTTGAACCAGCCAACTGGAGATCTACATCTTCGCTCATAAAGATCCTCAAAAGGAGCCATATGAATACTAGCATGATAACTGTTATTATAAGAGAACTCAATCAACGACGAATGGCCATCCCAACTACCTTTAAAATCAAGAACACATGCCCTCAACATATCTTTTAGTGTCTGAATGGTCCTTTCTGCCTGGCCATCTGTCTGTGGATGAAAAGATAAACTAAGGTGAACTTCGGTACCAAGACCCTTCTGAAAGGCTCTCCAAAACTGAGAGGTAAATTGAGTACCCCTATCTGAGATGATGGACAAAAGGAACACGATGCAATCTGACTAACTCCCTGATTACAACTTAGCATAATCTTCAGTTATGTAGGACGTGTAAACTGGTAAGAAATATGATGACTTGGTCAATCTATCTACAATAACCCAAATCGAATCATGCTGACAACACGAATGGGGTAAACCAGTCACAAAATCCATATTCACTTCTTCCCACTTCCAAGTGGGGATACCAAAATTTTGCAATATACGATCAGGTCTTTGTTGCTCTACCTTAACCTGTTGACAAGTTGCATACTTAGTGACAAACTCTGCTATATCTCTCTTTATACCACTCCACCAATAGATTTTCTGCAAGTCGTAGTACATCTCGATGGTTCCTGGATGAATGGAATAACATGCACCATGTGCTTCTTCCATAATCCATTGCCTCAAATCATCAACACATGGAACACACAATCTACTCTAGTATCTCAACACACCATCTCCCCCTTGGGACAAAACCTCTATCTTTTGGTCTTTAACCGGCTCCTTTAATTTAACCAAACTAGAATCCTTATCTTGCTTCTCTTTCACTTTCGAAACTAGAGAGGATTCGAAACTACTCTAAACCCAAATATTTCCTTTAGCCAAGTCAACCAATACCACTCCCAATCTATCTAACCAATGAACTTCTTTAACTAATTCTCTCTTATAATTTTCCACATGAGTAACACTACCTATAGACAATCTACTAAGGCCATCTGCCAATACATTGACCTTGCTCGGATAATACAACACACTCATGACATAATCCTTCAACAACTCTAACCAACTCCTTTGACGAAGATTCAACTCCCTCTGAGTAAACACATACTACAAACATTTGTGATCTATGAACACATCAATATACACCCCATACAAGTAATGTCTCCATATTTTCAAAGCAAACACAACAACAGCTAATTCAAGATCATGGGTTGGGAAGTTCTTTTCATGAGGCTTAAGATATCGATAGGCATAGGCTATAAACTTACCTCTCTACATCAACACACAACCCAAACCAACTCTAGAGGAATCACAATACACAAAAAAACTATCTGTACCATTAGGGAATGCAAAAACTAAGGCTGAAGTGAGTCAAGTCTTTAACTCCTGAAAACTCTTCTCGCAGGAATCTAACCACTGAAACTTAACTTTATTCTGGGTCAATCTAGACATAGTAGATGTAATAGATGAGAAACCCTCAACAAAATATCTGTAATAACCAGCTAAACCTAAGAAACTTCTAATATCTGACACAGAGATAGGTCTAGACCAATTTCTTACAGCTTTTGTATTTTGGGGATCAACTCTAATACCCTCACTGGAAACAATATGACCAAGAAAAGCTACTGACCTTAGCCAAAATTCACATTTACTAAATTTAGCGAATAACTGGTGATCTCTAAGAGTTTGCAACATAATTCTAAGATGGTCTGCATGATCATTCTCACTATGAGAGAAAACAAAAATATCATTGATAAAGACTACGACAAACATGTCCAGATACTATTTGAACACTCTGTTCATCTAGTGCATCAAGTATGCCGGGGCATTTGTTAGTCCGATGGACATGACTAGAAACTTAAAATAACCATAATGAGTTCTGAAGGCTGTCTTGGGAATATCACATTCTCTTACTTTAAGCTGATGATAGTCAGATCTAAGGTCTATCTTTGAGAAATAACTTGCACCTTGGAGTTAATCAAACAGGCCATAAATTCTAGGAAGAGGATATTTGTTTTTGACTGTAACTTTATTCAGCTGACGATAGTCAATGCACATTCACAAAGAACTATCTTTCTTTCGCACAAATAGGATGAAAACGCCCCACGGAGAAATACTAGGCCTTATGAAACCTTTATCTAAAAGATCTTTAAGCTGCTCTTTTAACTCTTTAAGTTTGGAGGGACACATACGATATGAAGGTATTGAGATAGGCTGAGTATCTGGAAAAAGGTCAATATTGAAGTCTATTTCCCTATCGGGAGGCACTCCTGGCAAATCTTTGGGAAAGACATCAGGAAACTCATTAACTACACTGACTGACGGAACTATTGGAGTCTCAGACTTAGTCTCTTTAACTCGAACTAGATGAAAGATGCACCCTTTGGAGATCAACTTTCTGTCTTTGAGATAATATATGAAATGACTTTTGGGAGACACTGAATTACCTTTCCACTCAAAGACCAGCTCATCTGGAAATTGAAACTTCACCACTCGGGTGCAACAATCTATGAATGAGTAATAAGATTGGATCCAATCCATACTAAGAATAAGATGAAAGTCAACCATATTTAAATATATTAAGTTTGCTAACATGATTTTATGAAGGACAATGATAGGACACTTTCTATAGATCTATTTGGCAAAAACTGACTCACCTACTAGAGTAGAAAGCAAGAAAGGCTTAGGGATCTTTTCAGGACTTATTTCAAAATTCACCGCAACTAATGGTGTCATATAAGAGAAACTCAACCCAGGGTCTAACAACATATAAACATCAAGATGAAAGACATGAAGCATAGCAGTAGCAACATCTGGTGAATAATCCTGATCCTGATGGAATGGTAAAGCATAAAACTAATTCTGACACTGACCACCACTGGTAATAGATGATTCACCCTGAGAAGGGACTGGGTGACCTAAAGGAGCTGGTGCACTAGTAGCTTGAGTTTGGTGACGAACATCTCTGTTTTCTTACTTAGCATACAGATACTCTCTAACTCCATGATACAACTTACCACAGCGAAAACAACCCTTCTATCCGGCCAAGAACTCACCAAAATAATTCTTACCATACTTAGCATATGGAGGATAACTGGGCCTTCCACTCATACTATTCTGAGATCTGGACATAGAAGATTTACCCCACTGCTCTTACCTAGGATTGGGAGTGGGAGCACTAGCTAAAGATGGTGCCGACATAGATAAATGATCCTAAAACTATGAATGATTTCCCCCATGAGACCTAGCCTAGACATACTTAAACTACCTTACTCTAACCTTCTTACTTCTCCTCTCTCTTTTCTTCAACTTTTCTACCTCAATCTTCTAAGCATGAATCATCAATCTAGCAAGATCTCTATATTCAATAAGCATGGTAGTCCTACACTCCTTGACTACCAAGATAGATACTCCAGTAACAAACTTACTCATGCTCACCCTAGAATCAACCATTGTATCAGGGACGTACTTAGACAAATGATTGAACTTAAGGAAGTACTCCTTTACTATCATTAAGCCCTACCTCAAATTCACAAACTCCTATATCTTAGCTTCTCTTATTTCATGGGGAAAGAATATGTCTAGAAAAGTATCTCGGAACACTAGCCAACTCATAGGTGTTGCATTCTCACCTTTACTATTCCTTCACATAACTACCCAATCATACGCTACATCCTTTAATCTATAGGATGATAAGTCTGCACTATCCTTCTAAAAAACATTCATAATCTAGGTGATCTTCTTCACCTTATCTAAATAAAGTTGTGGGTCCTCACCTGCCTTTGACCCAAAGAACTCTGGCGGATTCATTCTCATAAAGTCTCAAATTCTGGCTACTGCTAAATCACTATTTTGCTAAAGTGGGACTGCAGCTTGATGGTTGCCCTGAATATTAGCAGTCATAGCTTAGGACAATGCCTGAAAAATAGCCCAAAGCTCAGCATGGGATACATTCTCATTTAGAGAATCGGTGGGCTAGGGTGGTTGGTTATCCTTTCTGTGGGTGTTAGCTTGGAGAGAAGGCATATTCAACTATCACAAAAGAACACTAGTTAAAAGCAGATAGAGATACTGTAGCCTCTTGCTCATAAATATGGCGCGCTTCACACCCATGATCAAGACTCTACATAAAATGGCTTGTCTGACTCCCTAGGACTTTATAAAACCCTGGCTCTGATACCAAGTTGTAAAGCCCCAAAATTAGATCTCGAGATGTGACACGGGGCTCAAGACTACGAGAAGTCTTAAGCTAACCCTGTCTACTTATTACTAAATTTGAATCTCATAATAAAGGAAATATAGATATGGAAGTCTTACTAAATACAGAAAATTGTCAGAATATAATATTAGAAATAATGTCTGAAACCTCAATACTGAATAAGATGAATCAAAACTAGCAGTCTGACAAGCCTCTACTACTAATAACTAGAGAGTCACTGGGACAAACCCCCAGCTTACTCGAACTATCTAAAAAGAATACTAAATCATATAAACTGATAAACTGCAAAATCTAAATAAATAAGTCCCAAACTATGAGGACTCACCAACTGTTGGATGTAGATGGAGATGCTCGAACTACTCACGCTGCTGATACTAAGCACTTGAACCTACATTATGAGAGAATGTAACACATAGACGTATATGTGGATCAGTACTTTGAGGATGTACTCAGTATATGGGCATGAAATGCATTAGTAAAACATCATATCATCATCATTTAACAAATAAAGCATGCTTAATGTAAATAACCCCTATAAGCTGGAATATCTAAAATACTGAAATCTGTAATCATGAATAACAAATCATACTTTGCAAATCTAGTAAGCCATAACATTTAGTTCTAAAAGCTATACTAGTACTCTGTCTTTAAATCACACTGTCTAAGTGTAGAAAGGACTTACTTCTAAGTCTGAAATCTGAAAGCTAAAATTTGTAACTCTTATCTTTCTGTAAAGCATAATCTAAATAAAATTGTGAGCCTTTACACTTAGTTTTCTTAAAAGATTTTGTGTTAATCTTATACTTTAACTAGAAGGGAGGTTCTTCTAAATGATATAAACTATGTGAGATAACATGGAGTCCAACGTCTCATTCCCCTAAGGGAAAAACCTCACAATAGGGAGAGGTGTCATACTCTTGGCAAGGAGTATAACCTGAGCTAAGTGATCACATCTATAACTGTGATCCAAGTAGAAATGGGAATAATTTGATAATCTATGCCTATGTTGGCTACGTAGTTCTGTGGAATGTAGGGAACACTAATCCTATACTTTCTGCTTGGTGTTAAATACTACTCCCTTTAAGCTGCACACATTCTATTGGAAATCCACTTTAAAACTAGCATAAGGGTTATTATAAAACTAGTTATGCATTTATCTGATTCAATATATAAATAAAGTTGTTCGAATTTCAATAATCTGTAATAAATCTAGAAGGTGGATTCCAAAACTTATCTAAAGATCGAAAAATCAAAGCTTTACTGAATAATCTGATCATAAGATGTTTAAAGCATTATCTTTCTTGAAATATCAACATATAAACTTGGGCTTGATAACCTATGCATAAAATACATGTTAAAACATCATAATAACCATGCTTTATAATGAAAATAATGATAATTCATCTCAAAATTTTGAAATTTCTACAATAGGCATGAAAATATGAAAATAGACATGCAATTCATCGTCTAAAACACTTAAAATCTCATAGTCTTGCAAATAGCAATAATGGATATGAACCCTAATTCAAATCTCATGATTATTCATTCAAAATCATATGAATTTGTAATTAAAACTTGGTTTTGGGATCAGGGATGAAAAAAGATCCTTGTTCATAAACCCCACACACCTTGATTGATGATTAGATGAAGAAACTTGAATAATTGATTCCTATTTGAGTTCTTGAAAATGAGTTATTAATTATCTTATTTTCGTAATCCTCAACTTAGAGCTTTCTTGGAGAAACAATGGTGGAATTTAATTTCTTGAAGAAGAATCTTTGAACTCTAGGGTATTATTTGAGAGAGAATTGATGAATAATAGGCATAATAGGCTTAGAATGGGTTTAATCTTGTGTTATTCATGAATTGGTACGATTTGGCTGGCCACCGCAATGCACCACTATCGCGGTGGCTTACTGAAAAATGGACGAGTGGAAACTGGACGTCATCCGTGATGCGGAGCAATCACGGTGCGCCTTTGGAATGCCATTCTGGCCACTAGCGCGATGCACCGTTATCGTGTTGGTCTACTTGATTTGGAAAACTAGGAAATTAGACCTCTCCGTGATGTGGTACAATTGTGGAGGTCTACTAGAATTAACAATTATGAAATTGTCCTTCACCGTGATGCGGTGACTGCCAAGTTGGCACACTGCTTTACTAATAATTCTCTAAGTTCTCAACCAAGTATCGGATTTGGGAAAATTTGGTATCGATGGAAATTTATCCAATTTTCTACATAATGGATGATCCAAATCTGGAAAATTATACATGAAAAAAAGGTATTTATTTTTGAAACTTACCCTTAACATTCTAGGAACGAATTTAAGGTAGGAAAAAATATGAGGTATTACAATAGTAGTTGGCAATATTTAATCTGTACCATATGTGTGTGAGATACTACCTAGTTCCCTTTATATGTTGAATTCAGAACTTGCCTGATTAGTCTTGCCTAGGTAGAATGATAGTTGATTTGAAAATGATCATAGGCCATTTTTGAATTTAGTCTACTTTTAGCCGAAATGACTTTCCCTATGTAAATCATATCCTTTGATACCTGTTTTGAGCCTTGTAGCCTATTTTTATTATTTCACCATTCACCTTCCCATTTATATTACAATGAAATTATTTTGGCCCTAGTTTTCCTTGGACATTGTGCACCTTAAATCAGGCAAAATACCTAAGTTGGGAATGGCTATCATAGAGGTGTGTAGTGTAGAGTGGATAGAAAGAAGGGTAAAATAAGGAAAAAAGTTAGTAGGGCAAGGTGTGGTAGGAAAAAAGAAAAATAAAACTAAAAAGAAAGAAAAGAAAAATCATGAAAAATAAAGAATAAAGAAACCACACCCAACCTGAATATGCACAAAAGAATAAAAAGGAGAAATAAGGTTGGAATAAAAAATTGTTTAATAAGTGAGACCCCAAGGTTAGTGTAGTGTCAAGGAGGCTTAGTCACTTTAAAATTCCAAAGGTATCATACTATCTCCCAAGCATATATTACAAGCCAAGAAAAGCCCTATAGTGATCCTAACTTAACTATCTGAATGCTAAGATAAAGAAAATAAGGGCAAGCCTATGGTATTTGATACACATTGATTGGAACTTCTCTTCCGCGCGTGAGTGTCTCTTGACCATCCCTATATTGACATGCATTATTTATATGAGTGAGTGGGACATCTTTGTTGTGAGGGCACTTGATTCACATTGCTAGCTGTTTGCTTACTTCGGGTAATGTAACTTGTATATATGAGTAGTTGTCTATTGCTAATGTAATAGCCACACCTTGATCCCATTGTGTCATATTGTTGTGCTTCATGTTCATACATATTTGGTTTTGAAAAGTGATATGGGAGGGGGATGTTGTAATTTGAGTTTAAAGTGTAGACTGACTGCCTTGAATAACTTAGATTCTCCTAGTTGAGCGTCGTTTTTGTTTTTGTTGTGTTTTGTTGTCCGAGGATATGCACATATTCTAATTTGAGGGTGTTGATAATCTATAGAAATATAACACTTTCGATGGTTAAAACAAGGAAAATATGTAAGTTTCAAGGTTATTTTGTCAGATATGATGTGTTTTGGGAATGTTTTGTAGGAAATCATGTTTTGGATGCTAAGTTTATGAAAAAGGTGTTTTTGGCTACTTTTTGGAGTAATTATGGATGTTTGGGATGCTTTAGGATTGTTCGTGATCAAAACATGTTTGAGAATTGAATGAGAGTTGAAAAGAAGACGCTCGACACTTACTAAGTCAACCTACGGATTGGAAGTAGGACCTATGGACCACACGTAGGCAAAGCAAGTGCTAGAAGTCCAAAATACTGAGAGTTGACTTGCAGGATCTTTTCTACTGGTACCTACACTCGGTACTTGCTCTCATCCTGCTGACCGTAGGTACTACCTACGCCTAAGGTCAGGGCGCAAGTACAGGCCACAATGGACACCGACCCTGTTCTCTCTTATTTCATTCAGGATTTGGTTTTAGGGTTTCCTCATGTACTATAAATACCCTTCATGTATTTTTTAGGAGGAGTTACTCACTTTTGTTACTCAAAAATATATTTTGATTCCATGATTCGATTTTGATCTTGGGATTCTCTTGTATTGACTTCAGTTGATTAATTTAATTACGGTTATGGGTTTTTACATTTCTTATCATTGTGATTTCATCTATGCTTTCAAATATGAATGTTATTGATTTCTTCAAAAGAATGAGTGGATAAAGAACCCATAGCTAGGGTTGTGGAAATCCTGGCGGATTGGCAAAGTCGGGAAAGTGTAATTATTGAATTAAACCGATACCCATGGAATGCATTGCATTATCTTCACTATAATAGATTTCTTAGCCGTGGCCAATGTTAAGATCTCACCTAGATTATTGCTACTTACTCATAAAGAGGATTAGTGACTAGGAAAACACAATGACAACAGTAATTTAGAGTTTACCCATCGATCCACGCTACTAGGTATAATTTATGTAAGATGGTTAGATTTCATCTAATAACTAGATACTCAAAAGGTAATAGTTAACTGGGATCAAGATAACCATTAGTAATGCGTCATCTTGAAACTCAAAAGGTAAAGGGTGAAATCTATCTACTCATCCAAAAGACTATAGATGGTACATAACTTATCAGTTTTGCATGCAAGGTATCAGATTAGTTCAACAAAGCACAATAATCCTATGGAGTTGAGAAGCTAGGAGGAATACAATCTTAGTGTTCACCAATACTGATCACAACTGAAGTTGATATTTGATCCTTGTTCGATATTTCCTTTCAAATTCCCCCATTTACTTTTCTAGTTTTTGCCCATTGATTACAATATCTAAAATACACAAGTCTACGTATTCCCTTGGGATTTGACCCCAACCTTCATTGGGTTACTATATTTGACCGTGACCGTATCATCTTCTGAGAAGAGGTGTAGCTTGGACGTTACCAGTCCTCAAACCATTGATAGGAATATCCATAATTCTCCCAAGTAATGTAACATTGAGATTCAGCTTATTCCCTTGAATTACAACAGTCATCTTTATCTTGTCTTCAAAAAAATCTAGTGTGGAATAGAATTCCCTGACTACCTCATCAAAGGCTGTGGGAATGGGTCCTTCTATAAGATGGAGCCATCTTTAATGTGTAACAAGCTTGACTAATTCTATCATACCTAGTTTTGTTAATATAGTTGAGTCAAAGATCCTCTCAGTTAGCACCTTTTGATTTCTCAAGAACCTATTTTTCACTTCTTTAGACACTAACTTTCCTTCTTTATTTAGTTTTCCCTTTTTAGAAACACTGATAAGTTCTCCTTTAGTCATTTTCCTCTTTAGGACTGGTCCTTCAGAAGTATGGTTCTTCTCAATAGAACTTCTAGACTTCTTTCTAGAATTTCTTGTTATCTTACTAACGTTTTATTACTTAGGACCAAACACGCTCTTTCTTGGGCTATTTGATAGCAAGATGAGATTTTTAGCAACCCAGGAATCATCCGTCAATATACTACCAGAAAGGTTTTAAAGCTTCAGGGATGAATCTTCATCAACGAGTTAAGTGAAGAAGGAATATGGCTTTGGAAGGGTAGGAGAAGAAAGGTGTTTTTTAAAAAGATTTGTGATAGGATTTTTGTAGGTATAAGTTCAATGTCCTTTGAAAGACACAAGAATGAGGAATTAGCAACCATTTGGAAATCCTTGTCACAAGAGGGCTATTTGTAGCTAGATGTTTTCCTTTTAATAGGTTTGGGAACAACAAGATTTAAGGGAATAAATAATCACAAGGAAGGGCCTTTTGAAAGAATGAGATGTGATCAATTTCAATTTTAGGTGACTCATCTTTCCTTTTAGGATAAGACAAATTTTTGACATAAAGATTGAGAAGACATAACTTTTTCTGACAGAACAAAGAAAATGCACATTCACGATACTAACTTGAGAGATGGGACCAGATCATTCTCTTTCTTGAGTGAATCCTCAAATTTGTGCATGTCACATCTGTCTTCCTGCAAAGCTACTCCCATGCATGTATATCTTTAAACGTATGATACTGAGTTAGACCAACAAGTACATACTTTATCAAGTATACCTGTCTCTTGATCATAGACAATTTTAGGGAGAATAATTGATTCATCTAATAAGTCAGGTTATATTGATCACCCCAGCCTCAACCTGTTCTTCACAAATTATTCCTTTTGAAGAGCCTTAGTAAAGATATCAGCTATCTGATCTTCAGTCTTGCGAAACTTTATGCAAATAACTCCCTTTCAACATTGTATCTCAAAAAATGATGTTTCACATCAATATGCTTGGTCCTCTCATGCTATACTGGATTCTTAGCCATGTTAAGATCACTTGTGTTGTCACACATCATAGGGATAGTATCTGAGACAATCCCAAAATCTTTCAGTTGCTGTTTAATCCATAAAAATTGACCACAATAAGATCTACAACCACATACTTAGCTTCAGTAGTAGATAAAGTAACTGAGTTCTACTTCTTAGAACCCCAAGAGATTAAGGAAGAACCCAGAAAATAAGTCATTCCTAAGGTGTTTTTTTTATCCACCAAGTATCCAGTATAGTCAGCATCAGCATAGCCTATCAGATCAAAATTATCTTCAGATGGATAGTATAGGACCAAATTCCCTATCCCTTTCAGATATATGAGAATCTTTTAGCAACTTTAAAATAAAACTCCTTTGGGAAAGCCTGAAATATATCACATATTCCCACGCTGAATATAATATCTGGCCTACTTGAAGTGAGATATAGTAGGGCTCCAATAATCCCTCTATACATGGTCCCATTAAATAAATGACCAAATTCATCATTATCCATCTTGGATCCTGTTCCAATTGGAGTTTTAATTGGTTTGGCATCTTTCATGTTGTATTTCTTCAATAGCTTCTTGATATACTTCTCTTGACATATTATTGTCCCTTGAAAATTTTGCTTGATCTGCAAGCTAAGGAAGAAATTTAGTTCACCTATTATGCTCATTTAAAATTCACTCCCCATTTGCTTTGCAAACTCTTCACATAGGAATTCAAAAGTATCTCCAAACATAATGTCATCAACATATATCTGAACAATCAGTAAGATGCTATTTTTGGACTTTAAAAAGAGCGTATTATTAATTTTCCCTCTTTTCAAGATATTTTCTAGAAGAAACTTTGAAAGTTTCTCATACCAAATCCTAGGTGCTTGATTTAACCTATAGATATCTTTATCTAATTTATGCACATGATGAGGAAAATTTGAATCTTCTAAACCTGGAGGTTACTTGACATAGACTTCTTCCTTCAAGTTTCTATTTAGAAAAGAACTTTTGACATCTATTTGGAAGAACTTGAACCCCATATAAGCAGCAAAAGCAATAAGAATCCTGATAGCCTTTATACTTGCTACAGGGGAAAATATCTCATCATAATCTATTCCTTTATCCAAGTTATAGCCTTGAACAACCAGCCTTGCTTTATTCCTGTTGATAGTTCCACGTTCATCCTACTTATTTCTGTAAACCCATTTAGTCCTAATAATTATTCTATCAATAGGTCTAGGGACCAGGTGATAGACTTTTCTTTTTTCAAATTATCGAAGCTCCTCATGCATTACATTGATCCAGTCAGTATCTTTGAGAGCTTCTTTCATGTTTTTAGGCTCAATTTGGGACAGGAATGTTGAGAATGCCATGAAATTTCTGGCTTGAGCTCTTATTTGGACTCCAGATTAAATAGGTGTAGTCAGATTCCTAAGTGGATGAGTAGATTTATGCATCCAGTTTAACCTTTTGAAATTAGTTCCACTGGGACCAGGTACTTGTGAATTTTGATTGGACCCTTCTTATTGTCTTCTACTGGAGTTGGGGTTTGTGACTGAGATTCTGGATCACCATCAATTTCATCATTCTCATCTGCATCATTTAGTTCTTGACCATCATCTTCAACAATATCATCCCTTTGAACAAGAATGACCTCTTTAATTTCTAAATCTTCACTATCACCTGGATTCATTATATTTCCTGACTTATCAAAGATCACATGAGCACTTTTTTCAACACACAGAGTTCTTTTTGAAAACTCTGTATACTTTTCTTATTGAGGAATGGCCCATAAATACTGCTTTATCACTTTTGGAGGTAAAATTTCCTAGACCATTCTTCCCATTAGTTAGAACAAATCATTTGTACCTAAAAGGTATGAAGTAGTCAAGCTTAGGATTTCTATTAAACACAAGCTCATATGGGGTCTTTTTCAGGAGTGATATCATTAAGCACCTATTTGTCACATAACAAGTTGTATTTACAGCTTTAGCCTAGCAGAGTAGTTATTCAAATTTTCATTAATGTCAGAGAGTTACCTAATTTTCTTCTTCATATTCAGTGTTTTCCATGAGAGAACACAAAGAATCATAGGTAACTTCACACTCTTCCATAGAAAATAGACACGTCTTCATCCTTTTTAGCTTCATCAAATTCACTAAAGGAATCTCCCCATACTGCTAGGGCCTGCTTCACAGTATAATCAACTGCATCTTTCTTGATTTAATAGGGACTTGATGCCTGTTCTTTTCATTATCACCTCCAGTCTTGAGATATTCCTGGTAATCTATTTTGTGCATTAGACAGTCCTTAATAAATGCTCAGGACTTTCATATTTGGGACAAACTTCAACAATGCCTTCATTTTTGCTGCTACTTCCCCTTCTTTGAAACTGACCACTTTTGTTCATAGCTCTAATAAAAGTTTTTACCAAATAGGCAACATCAGTGTCTTCTTCAATTGAAACAAATTTTTAATCCTTCAAAGCCAGAAATTTTTCCCTTTTTTCTTCCTTCTTCTCATGTCCTTGCTGCTTCTTGAGCTCATGTGTCTTTAGATTACCAATGAGTTCATCCATAGTGAGAGTCTTCAAGTTTCGTGCCTTAGTAATAGCATCCACTTTGCTTTCCCAGAACTTATGAAGATCGCCTAGAATTTTTCTCACTTGCTTATACAAAAGGAATCACTTTTCCTAATCAGTGCAACTCATTTATGATAGAAGTGAATCTTGTATACATTTTTTTAATGGTCTCTCCTTCCTTCATATAAAATGTTTCATACTGAATAGTCAGCATGTCAACTTTTAAGTCCTTCACATCAGTTGTTCCTTCACGAGCTGTCTTGAATCAATCTTATATTTCCTTAGCATTTTTAGAAGCAAAAATATTGTTATACTCATAAGGTCCTATGCCACAAACAAGCAGTTTGTTTGCCTTGTAATTCTTCTAAATTTCTTTTGATCTTCAGCTTTCTCCTATTTTTGACAACCATCCTTGTTATATCTCTTTCTTTGACCTCTCTAATAGAACATGAGGACCATCAAGTATTATATCCATCAGCTCACTGTCCTCAGCCATAATAAAGTCATACATCCTGGTTATCCACCACCTATAGTACTTCCCATTAAATGAGGATGGTCTAGCTGTAGATTTCCCTTCTTCCAAATTAGGTGGAGCAACCATGATCAATAAATCACTCCAGGTATAAACCTTTTAGAGTGTCATTGCTCTGATACCAATTGTTGAAACATGGGGGGTTGACCACACTACGAGGGACCAGGTCCCTCAAAGCAAGACACAGGAAATAAAGCTGTAAAGCAGTTAGGAAATAACATATTTTAGGAAATTAAAGAACATAATGGTTTAACATGGAAACCTCCTTGCTTAAGGGAGGAAAAACCACTACTTGCTCTCACAAGCACTCAAGAATCCGCTATAATCAAACTCTTGATTACAGACTCGATTTGAACCTAACTCTAGGCTCAACTAGTTTGCAACAACTCTACTATAAACTCTCCTTGACAACTCTGCCAAGATCTTACCTCGATATTTATTAACTCTAACCAATATCAAACTCAGGTAACTCTACCTAAGCACTCAACAAGCACATAAAAAGTATTACTCGAATAACATGAGAAATTTAATTACAGACCAAGACTTGACTCAAGAACAAACACACTCTCAGTACACAAAAGCTTGTAACTTAAGCAATATATGAGTTTTCACCAATTTCTCTCTTTGGATGATCAAATTGCAAAAACTAGTGAATTGAATAGCATTTTTTTCTATTTATAGATGGATAATGATTAGGGTAGAAATACGATTGGGCCAAGTATCTTGATAAGTATGAGCTCACTTGCGTAGTTGTTAACTAACAGACAAAACTGCGTAGGACAATGATAGCTGCACTGAATTCATAAAGACCCAGGGACCTGGTCCCTTATTGTCAGCTTATCATTATCAAAACTAGATATAGAAGAAACTAACATGGTATCCTACTCTATTTTTCTTAGGTTGCAAGAAGGTTAATCATTTAAGATCTTTGTAACTTGAATTGACCATAACCTTAGTGTTTTTCCGCGTTTACCACCAATGTTTACAAAGTTGATTTTCACTCTCTCACCAACAATGAACAAGAGTTGGTTTTCACTCGCTCACCAACAACGACTATTTGATTTTCACTCGCTCACCAAAGAAATGATAATAACATAACCCCTCAATACAATGCCTTAATAAAATATTATTTTTATCTCTTCTCTCTTTTGACTTTATAGTAAATCAATAATTTACAATGTGAAGAGTAGAACAAACAAACTTGAGAGTGTTTGAGACGAAAGTAAGTGTGATTGCATATGTCTTCGCTAATGAATTCTTGTGTTTATAGTACATGTAATGTTTCCTTGAATCTTCAAACAAATCTGGGCAGATTTTCTTCTTGATCTTGAGCCATTAAAAAAGATTTTACTTCATAATAAATATTGATTATTGTAGATTCCCTTTCTCCTCTTTACAAGGCTAGTTTTAACACCTGCACCTCTTATTCTTGATTTTCTACCCTTCACGATCTTGTAGAGATATGATTAGTTTTCTTATGGATATTTCAATAAAGGGTTTCTTGATATTTTAAATAACTTCAAACCTGGTCTTCCCTTGTAGAAGATCCATAAGATTAGTCTTCTATCTATAGCTTCTCATTGTAGATTAAATGAAATATTTTAGTAAATAATCTCAGACAATCTTTCCTTATTGTCAAAATAATTTTAGTCGTGGTATGTGGAGAAAATTGAAGGAAAGATGTATTTTAAGTCTTGAATGAAGGATTGGTGACATTGACTAACTTAAAGGGTCAAACATCATTTGAAAACTTGATTAAGTTAATTGTGGAGTTGATTAATATTTTTAAAACTATCTAATCTTTTCAACAATACAAATCAACTCAACCCACACCCCTCTTCAATACAAATCAAACAGTCTCTCTCCTCTCTTTCTCGACAGCTTCTCTCAACTCTCTTCCAACCAACAGTTCTGCAAAATTCTCCCTTCAATCTCTAGTGAAAAATAGTAGGGTAAGTTCCCTTTTGACTTTCAATCATCAATCGACGTGAAAACTTCTCCAGCGACAACAACTTTAAGTTTTTTATCATCCCATTTCCTTTTTTCATAGGTAAAAAAATATGAAGAAACAGAGGAACTTAAGCCAACTACTCTTCTAGTATTGAAATGTGGACTGAATAAAACCCTAATTTTTGGCATTTCTTCTTCTTGTTGTCGCACTATTGATTCGGATTTGTTGGTGATTTTTATTCACAGTTGATGTTCTTAGTGTGTATGTGTGATATGTTAGTGTTGTTGGGTTGCTTTGTTGTTTGTCTTGGAAAAAATGGTGTTGAAATAGATGAAACATATAATGAAATAGATGAAGACATCTGATGCAATAGATAAAGACATCTGATGAAGTAGATGTTAATATCTGATGCAACAGATTAAAATTTGATACAACTATGAAAATCGATGCAACAGATGAACAATCTAACAGATTATTCATCTGTTACGACAAACGACTCTTCTGTTTGGAAGAAATCTAAATAATATTAATCCAATAGATAACTCATTTTCCAAGAAATGAGTGATATGTTTCAACAGTTCAGTGATCTATTTTTATTCTCTCCAAAGGTTTACTCATCCGTTGCAACAGGTCATTTATACGTTACAACAAATAAAGTACCTGGTGCAACAAATCAACGATCTATTTTTATTGTTTTCAATAGATTACTCATCCATTTCAATAGGTTATTTATATATTGGAACAGATAACAAACCTGGTGCAACAGATTAGTGATATATTTTTATGGTCCTATTTAGAAGAAATCTAAACAATATTGATCCAACAGATAATTCATTTTCCAACAGATGAGTGATATGTTTCAATAGTTCAGTGATTTATTTTTATTCTCTCCAAAGGTTTACTCATCGTTGTAATAGGTCAGTTATATGTTGCAACATATAAAATACCTGGTGAAACAGTTTTATCTGTTGCAACAGATCAGTGATCTATTTTTATTATTTCCAATGGATTACTCATTTATTACAACAGATCATTTATATATTGTAATAGATAACAAACCTGGTGCAACATATTAGTGATATGTTTTTATGATTTCCAATGGATTACTCATTCATTTCAATATGCTGGTTATATATTGCATCAGATAAAATACCTGGTGCAACAGATTAGTGATCTGTTTTATGGTTTCCAACGGTTTACTTATCTGTTGCAATGGTTGGTTATATGTTGCATCAGAAAACATACTTGGTGCAACAAATTAGCAATCTATTTTTATTGTTTCCAATGGTTTACTCATCCATTATATTCAGGTCGGACAAATTAGAGATCTATTTTTATTATTTCCAATGGTGTACTCATCCGTTGCAACAAGTCAATTATATGTTGCAACAGATAACATACCTGGTGCAATAGATGTGTTGTCTGTTGGAACTATTTTTTTTACTGTTATGCATGTTACATTTACTTTTATCCCTTTTTAATGATGCATTAATCAATTATAATATATTTTATATTCCTGTTGATTTAAGATAATATGGCTCCAAAAAGAAAAGAAACTGAATCAAGTCTAAGTAAAGAAACAAGTACAGTAGCTTGGCAACATCCACAACTCTATGAGCTTGATTTACAAGCGTTATCTCAATCAGGGGCAGAATATAATGAACATGGGGAGGAGGAATGTCTCAAAAGAGATAATCTAAATGCTAATAGCCTTTCTGCCGAAGAGTTGGTCAAAACCTTTAGCATTGATTGTTATCCTGTGAGAATACAGTATGATGGTGCCATAGATTTAACGAGTGATTTCATGGTTAAGTCAGCCATGGAAAAATCTTTCGACGCCTTCAGAAAAATACTCCGAGAACAAAAATTGAATGCTATTTCATGAAAAGCTGCTTTTGGGCAATATCTTGATTTGCTGAAGGACAACAATGCCCGTTTCCAGATGAAAATGGTATACGATCTTCTCAAGGATAGGTTTATTTATGAAAACAAAGACAAGATGGATTAGGTGTGGATTAATTACTGTGTCATGCCTATTTATTTGGTTGGAAGGAATTTTCCATAGTTACCGGACTAAAATGTTATACTCCTTCTTCTTCTCAAGTTATACCTACTCTGACCCAAAAGAAAGCACCCCACACACCCAAAAAGGCAAAGGCAAAGGCAAGTCAAGTGATTGTGAGGTCCTGGTGTCCATTGTTGGTCCAAGCTTCAAAAACAAAAATTTGATAGAAACGTTGAAAGGTAAAGGACTCTCAAAGAAGCACAAGCAATCATTGTGCTTGGTTTGGTTTGTACATAATATTCTTTGGGCTAGAGACATTAAAAACAACATAAGCCCTAGTTTAATAAATCTCTCTGAGGATCTTGACACATTTAACAACTATCCTTAGGGTTATGAAAGCTTCAAAATGTCTGTCCAATATTTGTCGACTCCGTTAACGCCAAAGACAGTCAACTTATATGGCTTTCCATGGGCCTTCATGGTAAATATTTCTTTTATCATGATATGATTCATTATTTTCTTATTCAATAATGCTTTTGATTTATTGTCGTTATGTTATAGGCTTGGGCATTTGAATCCATTCTTTATTTGAGATAACAAGTGAACTATCCCAGTTTATAATCCATCAACTGCTTCCAAAGAAGAAAAAAAAATGGAACCTTTCAGTTTGGGAGAATAGAAGAATTACCCATTTGAAGGGTTAAACATCTCGGACGAGGAGCCAAAAAGCCTAACACAGTTGATGAATGACTATTTAGAATGGATTACCGATGGGCTGTTAAAGCATCATGCCGGCAGGTACATAAATCAATTTTAAAAGATATTGGTTTATGTGATTCTTGTTGTAAGAACGTGACATTAACACATATAAATCATCATGTAGAAAACAAAATGACGAATGCTACAAAGTGAGCGAATCGAGTCTTGGTTTTGATATGTTCGACTTTGTTGTTGCATATCCTGAAATGAAAAATTGATTTTATTTGATGTCACAACCCCAAACTTAAGAGAATGATGAGGTTTAAATGCCATGCTTATTACTATTAATTAATACTTTATTTAGTTGCATCTGTGTATTAATTTTTTCGTGACGTAATCCGAAATGTTTGATAATATGCGCAGCACATCGGTGTCATTTTTAACTACCTCCGAAAGAAGGCCAAGTTGCAAACAAAAGAGCCATATAGATACACGATAGGCAATTGTTTGTACAAAGTTTATATCAATAATGCGTACGATAGGTATTGTCAACAACAATCGAAAGTTTCCCAAAATGAGGAATTCTTAATCAACATCATCAAAGGTTTTAGCTTTCGACTGACTTACCTTGGCATTCGGCTGACGAAGTGTACATACCAATCAATTGTATTGATGAATTCTATTGGGTTTTGGCTGTCGTCGTTCTAAAAAAGAGGCGCATCCAAGTTAATAAGTCAATGTCGCGAAGGAGACGTTTCGGGCCTTCATCTGAGATACAAAAACTGGCCAAAATATTGCCTACTTACCTTGATATGAGTGGCTTTTTGGATCAAAAGGTTTGTACAGATTGGTCGATGATTGAAGCATACCGGGATAAAATGGGTAATCCATTTGATGTACAGTATGTTGAAGGAATTTCTCAACAAAATATTGGTATCCTGTAAGTATAAGTGTCATGATTTAGTTTTATTTCATAAATTTCACAATGCTTGAATGAATTGCAAGATATGGATTATCGATTTTTTTAAAATGCAGGAATTGTGGTCCTTTTGTTGTTGTTTACGCCGAGTATTTGAGCGATGGATTACAAGTACCAAATGATGGACTTGATGCTGGATTACTCTGCAAAATATATGCTGCTCTTTTATGGAAATATGGAGAAGGAAAAGCTTAGAAGACGTACGCAAGCGACACTAAAGATCCACGACGACCAAAGCTGAATTTCGTAATACTGAATAAAGAACAACTTGTCCATATTGATTAGATCTTTATATATTGAGTCCGTCAATGTAATAACCTATCCTCATCGATTTAACTTGTTGATTTATTTGTAGAGTAGATCATTTATGCCCTTAATAATTTTTTTATATTTCATGTATTTCATGTAATTTCTGAAGGCTTCAATTTATTTTATGCTGTCTATGAATATAATTGAATCCTTAGTTTTGAACATGATAATTGAAATGGAATACTAGATTTACATATCACAACAGATAATATATCTGCTGCAACATACGACATATCTTAACAAACAGATTTAGACATATGTTGCAACATGAGATGTAACATATAGGTCATCTGCTGGAAATTATATAAAAGGTCTTCCTACTTTTTTTATTTGCTCCAATAGATTATCGATCAATTTCAATAGATAGATTATATGTTACAACAGGTTATATATCTATTGCGACAGACAGACTGGGAACATCTGCATAATGCAACAGATGACCAACCTATTCCAACTGATAATTAATTTGTCACAATAGGTACTATATCTGACACAACAAATATATAATCTGTTACATTATAAAAATTTAACTTTCGCCAGACAGAGAAATTATTGACACTATATGTAAAGTGAGGTGACTTGAAATAAAAAATTATTATCGTGTTCGTCTCTATCTTTGTACATATTCTTGTTTATACATGGGCTCCAACCATTTAGTTAGGCCATCTGCTAGAAATTATATAATAGGTCTTCCTACTTTCTTGATTTATTACAATAGACTATCTATCAGTTGCAACAATAGATTATATATTGTAATAGATTTCTGTTGCAACAGATAGACCAGGAAACATCTATTAATGCAACAGAAGATCAACCTACTCCAATAGATAATCAATCTGTCATAATAGGTATTATATATGTTACAACAGATATACTATCTGTTGTATTATAAAAGTTTAACTATCCACAGACATAAAAATTATTTCCACTACATGTAAAGTGAGGGGTGAGAGGGACCACTGCAAGGGTGGGAGGAATCGGTGTAGGGGTGAGAGGGACCTGTGCAAGGGGTGTTTTCAAAAGTATTTATTTTTTGCTGAGCATTCCTATAATCATGACTAGCAGTAGCAGGATGGCTGCCTCTATCATAAACAACTCCACCAGTAACACCCCCTTCCCACAGAAGAAGCACCCAGATCTGTTGCAGTTTGAGGTTGGTCGTGAAGAGCTTCAACATTAGGCAGACCTTGCTTAACTTCTCTTCTTATGGATGTTTCTCCAGCCAATTCCTTCTTTATTAACTCCACCGTTGGGTCTTCTTTTGTATCAACAAGACCCAGAGTAATAAAAAAGGTCATCCCCACTCATCATCGGTAGGCACGATCCATGCACAACCTATAAAAAAGATAGGATGCATTTAAATCAGATAACAATAATTTAGAGTCAGTTGGGTTACATAGATGTTAACACAGCCAACTTATGCAACAGATGATCTAGCTGTCACAACAACTGATATGTATATCGCAACAGATTGACAATATGTTGCATCAGATTATGCATCTGTTGCATAATTTACATCAGATAGGTAATCCGTTGAGTTGGGTTCAGAGAACTAGAGCAACAGATGGTTAATCTACTGTGAAATATGGATTGTCTGTCACAAAGATTACCCATATGTTGCACTAGATGCAGTTAACGGGTAATTTGTAGCAACAGACAAACCACTGTCACAACAGATGGAACATCTATTTTAATATCTTTCTTTGAGGCAAACTATTTTATTTGAAAAAAGACGTACAACATCATTCGGCGGGTTAAATAGATCAGCATCCTGCTCCTTAGTATTTTTTTTGCCTGCCTTTGAGCCTCCAACCACCTAAGGATCCTTGGATGACAAACCTCATCCAGGCAATCCTTGAACTGCTTTTAGAGGGGAAGAATGGCTTCACATGCCCAATCCCGAAAAATGTAAACATGAAGCAAGCAAAAAAAGTCATAATAAGTATATAGTCATTATAAATTAATGGATGAATAAATATAGTGATCAATTTTACCATGAAAGCCCAGGGAAAGCCATATAATGTGATCGTCCCAGTGGATGTCTTTATCAATAAATATTCGACAGTCAAGTAGTAGCTGCCATATCCCCAAGGATAGTCATTGAATTTGTCAAAATATCAACAAGTGCCAACAAATCATCTTCTATGACTTTTATGTCATCTCTTGCCAATAAAATGGAATAGAAAAATCAAACTAAGCACAATTTCTCCCTGCAGTGCTTTGGTATTTCTTTATCCTCGAGATCTGCCCTCAAATCCACCGCTTTGTCGCTACTACATCCAAAAATACCCAACAACCTATCTTTTTTTACCTTGTATTTATTGGATCCTTTGTGGGGTTTTCTTGATGAGAGGTTCTTATGGACGATCGCATCTCAAGCCCGTCAGTGTGGTAAAATTTTTCAATCCAAAACAAACTGGCATGATACAGTAGTTGATCCAGACTTCATCTATATTTTTATGCCCTCCTTCCCTGCATACTTGATCCTGCGCTTGAGAAGGCCATATACCATGCTCATTAGGAAATAGAGATTGTGGTCCCAAGACAGCTCGAGAAAGTATGCAAAGTAGCTCTTCTTAAAAAGTCCATCTATGTTTTCATTTTTAATAATACTCCTAAGTTCGTCAAAAGGTTTCTCCAACTGACATTTAAGTACAAGATCATCAAATACCGCGTTAGGGCTATTCATCGGCATCACAACTCGAAACTTGTTAATACTAATGATTTTGAAAGAATCATGGTGAAATTTAGATATTATTTCACGACTCATTGGTGGGGAGGAGTTATCACTTTCCTCAGCTTTATTTTGCCCTAACTGAGATTGTTCTGGAAGTTCCTCCGAATCTATCTGTACTTTAGCCTTTTTTATTTGGTGATTAGAAGTTGATCCACTTTCTCCACTTTCAATTTCTTTTCTTTTGGGAGACATCTTTTAACTACAAACAATAGAAAAATAAAAAATACATTGCATTTGATGTCTGGATATTTTTTTCTAAAAAAAAATGTAAGACAAATTTCAATAATTATTCTACGCCATATTACAAAAAAAAAATACTCCAACGGATAAGCCATCAGTTGGAATAGATGGGGAATCTGTTTGTAGACCTATTTAATATCTCGCAACAGATATCCCACCTGTTGTAATAGATGGACCACCAACATCACAACCGATGCAACCACCAATGCCACCAAGACCACCACCAATGCGACCAATACCAACACCAAGACCACCAACACTACCACCAAAAACATAAATACCGACACCAACAACAATATTCAACAGCCCCACCACAAATACCATCCAATAATACCACGATAGTCAATAAAATACTGAGATAAAAACTAAGGTTTTTTGGGGTGCTTCCTACTCTTTTAGCATCAAAACACAAAATTGTTAACCCATTCTCGAAGATAATACAACTAAAAGTCTTCTTTTTCATCATTAACTAAAACACCCTAATTTTTAGAATAAAGAAAAAATATAAAACTCTTCTCAAAATTTGTTACCTGCAAAGATAGAGAAAACCATGGATGCAAGCGAGAATGAAGTTGAAAATAACAACTATTTGGTCAAAAATGGGAAGAAAATTGATCTATTTTGAAGGGTTGAGCAATATGTTGAGTAGTTGTTGTCTGTATTCTTGAGAGAGAGAGAGGAGCGAGAACTTGAGATTTGAAATGAGGAAAAGTTTTTTCCGTAAATAGATGATTTGTATGGGTTGATTGGTAATTTTGAAAAAGAATGACAAGTTTTGAAATTGTTAATTTGGTTTGAATTGATCTTAATTAATTTTTAAAATTTCAAAAGATATATTAAGTTAATGAGAACTCATTTCAACTGAGAGTGATCGATCGACGACTCGGGTCGGGATAAACGGAATACCAACACCATGCAAATACAATGACTTAATTGAAGTTATTGTTTACCCTGTGAGCTCATTTATTCATCCCTAGTTCCACCTCAATCAATGTAGGTACTATTAATAATCTTAACATTAAGTTAATAAGAACTCATTTCAACTCAAAGTCATCGATCGACGACTCAGGTCGGGATGAACGCAATACCAATACAATGAAAATGCAATGACTCAATTGAAGTTGTTGTAGACCCTGTAAGTTCATTTATTCATCCCTATTTCTACCTAAATTAATGTAGGTACTATTATTAATCTTAACATTAAGTTAATGAGACCTCATTTGAACTCAAAGTGATCGATTGACAACTTGGGTCGGGATGAATGCAATACCAACACCATGCAAATGCAACAACTTAATTGAAGTTGTTGTTGACCCTATGATATCATTCATTCATCCCTAGTTCCACCTAAATCAATGTAGGTACTATTATTTATCTTAACATTAAGTTAATGATAACTTATTTCAACTTAGAGTGATCGATCGATGACTCGGGTCGGGGTGAACGCAATACCAACACCATGCAAATGCAACAACTCAATTAAAGTTGTTGTTGACCCTGCGAGGTTATTCATTCATCATTAGTTCCACCTAAATCAATTACAATGAAATATGTTACAACAAATGACTTAGCTGTTGGATATTTTCAAATAGATAATCATATCTATTGCAACAGATGACATAACTGATTTAATTATCAAATAGATATTTGCATCTGTTGTGATAGATGACTGAGCTGTTGGAAATTTTTAAATAGATATTGATATATGTCGTAACAGATGACATATCTGATTTAGTTATCAAATGGAAATTTGCATCTGTTGTCACATATGACTGAGTTGTTGGGATTTTTCAAGCAGATATTTATATCTGTTGCAACAGATGACATATGTGTTTGAAAATATTTTTTTCTTTTAATTTAAAAGCAACCTTTTGTCCGAGTAGATAAAGTAGTACTAATAAAGGCGGTAAAAATATATCTTTTCAATATCACCCATTTTCTTCCTCGTGCCCCTTAAATTATTAATGAATAGTATTAATTAATAAATATTGAAACCCCTAATACTTCCTCCATTTTTTTCATATTAGTTGGTCCCTATTGGCTTGGCACACCCATTAAGAAAATACTACTAATATTAATTTGGGGTTTATTTTACCAAATTCGCCTTATTAATTATGCATTGAAAATATAAATTTGAATCAACACACTGTGTTTAGTCATTTAATATTAAGGGTAGTACATCTAAAAATTAGAATTATGTCATCTCTCCTGCAACCCTAAATTTATTTTATCCGTCTCTTATTTTTTTTCTCTCCTGTTTAGGGTTATCACATCCTTTTTTCTCTCCTCTTTCTCATAAAGATCCTTTCGGATCTAAAACGATCCATATCTTAGATTTCTCAACTAAAATTGTTGTTTTGACCCCGCTTTGACATTAAGGTATGATTCACTATTGCTCTTTCATGCTTGTCTTCTTCTTTGCAAGTTATTTACGGCTGTTTTTATTTAATTATCATTTATCCATATCATATTTATTTAAAAAATTTGAAGGAAATTTTAATTGTTGAATAAATGAACAGAGAATTTTTATTACAATATGCAAAAAAGTCATCTGTTGGGAGAAGTTTATAAGCCTTGTTGGCAGTATTATTTTTTCGTATGTATTTTATTTATTACTTTGTTGTTGATGCTGTTATTGATGTTGTTGTTGGGGTTGGAGTTGTTGGAACTTGTGGTGTTGTTGATGGTGTTGGAGCATAGGATATTGCTTCTTTGTTGTTCATGATGTTGTTGGAACAAATGTTGTTGTTTCTTTGTAGTTTATGTTGTTGTTAATGTTGCAACAGACAGAGAAACTGTTGGAATAAATCAAAACACCAGCAAGGCTAGTTTGATGTATTCCAATAGACTCCATATCTATTGCAACAGACTCTACATCTGTTGCATCAGACTCTACATCTGATGTAATAGACTCCTCATCTGATGCAACAGACTCCTCATCTGACGCAACAGACTCTACATCTGTTGTAACAAATGGATAATGTTCTTTCTATGATATTAATTTTTTTTCATCTTTTTTGTAGATATAAGGAACTGAAAGTTGATCAATTTTTGCCCAACCATCACAAGAGGCTGTAGTAAATATGGGTTCAGAGGAATAGGCTGCATGCCAATGGAATCACTTCATATGTGGGAGGTATGTATTACTGATAATGTTATCATGGAAACACACATAGAGGACACTAATTTTGTGAATGTTGTTTTTACTGATTAGTCATAGATCATTCAAATAAGATATCTTCAATTTTATAGTTAAGTTTGGTAGGTACAAAATGATAAGGCTGAGGGACCATGAATATGATGCTGATACCCTGTTAAGATTTAATTTCGGTTGTTGCTCATGTTTATTTGTCAAGCATTATGAAGGGATCTAATTTTGGTGTCGTTGTAAAGAGATTCAATAGAGATTGGAATAACATTTAGGGTGCATTGGACTATGAGAAGGCCTTTGAAGCCTAGCACTGCATCTAACAAGAATGAAAAACCAATATAGTTATTGCCCTAGCCCAAATTTATATGGTTGGATTTCTCGTGGTGATGATTATACTCTAGAAGGTGCGGTAGAAGAATGCTTTCGAGGAAAAATGAGGGGTTGATGAAAGACTATATCAATTGAGAGCTAATTAAAGAGGATACATAGGGTAAAAAGTAACTTCTAGCGAATCTGGCCGATAAAATTATCTTAAAATATGAGAAGTTTGTATCAAGTGAAAATATGAAAGTGTACCAGTAATGTAAATTCATTTGTTGTCTCTCTAAGAGAAAAATAATACGGATGGCCACTTTGCTAGGGAGCTGCGACTAGGTAGCGTTGTTGGGATTATCACCTAGATAGAAAATAGCAGAAGAACAAGAAAGCTGCCTTAAGGGAATCGAGGGTTGAAATATTGTACAGTAAGTATAAAAATCTTTCGCCAATAGAAACTGCAATTAAAGTAAGGAATCTAAGTGATGGCGACAATTTTTGAATTTTAAATTGCATCCCATGCCTTCTTGTTTGTGGTTCTGATCAGGTCCATTGCTGTTGACCTGATCGGAACCACAAACATGATTGAAAGATAGATTGAGTGTCACTACTTCCTTAGCAATATTATTATAATTGATTGTGTTTTCTAGCCTTAGCATGCTTTCAATATTCCTTGGAAAAGATCAGATGCATGCTGTAGTATGCGAATCCCGATAATTTTTAAGCTTGCCTCCAGCTTGCTGATTTGGTCTTCAAGTTTTTCATTGCCATTTTTGAATTTCGTATAGAGTTCGTGATCTCTTGTGAGATCGATCAAGAACACTACCTTCAAAGTTATGGCATTGTAGAAGCCCTTCAAATCACCTTCTTCAGGAGCCTTAAAAGATACATGAAGGGTCGCTGTGTATGTTTTTAGGTCAAAATATGTTGATGTACAGTGAAGATGTGGTCCCAATCGTTGAATAGCTCACTTTTATCGAGTGTTACTCAATGAAACTTGCTCAACCAACCTTCAAGGGTTTTGATAAATTAATTATCAAGGAGTTACATAATGTTTGATCTAAACTGACTCTACCAAGCCTATCAAACATTACATAACTGCAGAATCGTTGCCCTATTAAAACCTTTGCCTGAGTTAGTAAACAGATTAAACGATCTCAATATCTCAGCCTTTTTACTAATCTTTCTTCTCCCATATAGAGGACAATATATCTGCCATGCAAAAGTCTACACTGTCGCCAGAAATGATTGCCACAACGAAAGTCTTTAGAAGGCTTGATTATTAGCCTCTCAATATCACTTTTATGACTTTCTTGATGTCTTTTCCAATTATATTGGAAATGATAAAACAAATTAAGCACAATTTCTCAATATGTCCATTCCAATATATTTGTAAGAGATGTCTAGAAAGTCATAAAAGTGATATTGAGAGATTACTAGTCATGCCTTCTACAGACTTGCAAGCATTTTCGGCGACGGTGTAGACTTTTGCATGATGGATATGTTGTCCTCTATATGGGAGAAGAATGATTAGCAGAAAGGCTGAGATATTGAGATCGTTTAATCTATTCACTAACTTAGGAAAAGGTTTAGAGATCTTTCCCCTCCTTTCTTATCTTGTGTATGTAAATATGAAGAGTGCAAGGCAAAACATGATGGAGTGATTAATACTGTTAATGCATTAACTGCTGATGTGAAAGAATTGATATCTAACAGTAGTGTCATTCGATCAAAGAGGATTTCAGTTTTATTTAGTCCATTAGAGATTAAGGTTAGGAGGAGAAAGAAAGCAATTTTCAAGGCATTATCAAGTATCTGAAAAAGAAAAATTTTGGATCTGAAAAAGGTGAGAAGATAAAAAGGGGAGAAAGAGGAAAGAAAAACTGAATGCTAGATTTAGTTCATCTTGTGTCGTTATGTTGAGTTACTGACTTACTCTATCTAATTTTGAGAGCTTTTTCTTTTCAGGATGGTGAGGAAGGCAGAATCTCCCCATCATTGGCTAATACTGGAAGCAAGACATTCGATGTTATTGAACCACCGGACTGCCCTGTGTAGTTTGATAATCCAGAAGATATCTTTGCTCGAGTTAGTGAATAGATTAAACAATCTCAATTACTTGGTTTACCTGTTGATCAATCTTCTCCCGTAGAGGACAAGATATCAACATAAATGCTTGATACAACAAAAGCTGATATCGAGAGTTTACTGATTATATCTTCTTAAGACTTGATTCTACCAGAAAACTGTCCTGGATTGAGTGCTGCACTATCCATATATGCTACAACACCAGATTTTCTAATAGATGTGGCATTTGTTGTAACTTGCTAGTCATCTGTTTATTTAGTTTCATTGAGAGCATCAGATTTTTCTAAACACTTCTTGGTTGAACTCAATTTTTGCTCTTGGATTGCTTTTTTTTCTTTGAATCCTTCAAGCTGGCCTCCAAACTCAATTTTTGGAGGCCAAATTGAAGGATGCAAAGAAATTGAGTTCGGCGAAGAAGTGTTTAGAAAAATCTGATGCTCTCAATGAAATTGAATAAAAGAAGACTAGCAAGTTCCAACAGATTCCACATCTGTTGGAAAAGCAAACTGATATATCCATCTGTTGCAATAGATTGTCAATATGTTGTAAGTTATCTGACAGATGGAATATATTTTGAAATAGGTTACCCATCTGTTAGATTTATTTTAAAGCAATTTTCTTTTCTTTTCAAAATACAATAAAAAGATAAAATGTTGTATTTAGATCTATTTTTTTTAATTTACATATTTGAAAATTCAACAGTTTTATTTAATTAAGGGATATGAACAGTTGTGGCTTTTTGTTTGACTTAGTCACCCCTTCCAATTCAATCATTTTATAAATAGGTCCCTCCGGCCTCCTCTCACTCGTTCATTCTACTACACTTACAATACAAATATGTTTGATCCAGATTTATACAAGAAGATTCATATCATGTCCTTGCAGGATCTTCAAAAGAAAGTTTGATGAACTACAGAGGGATTTGACCGACTTCAGAGCAAGTCTGAGGAGGGCCCTGCTGCTTCCAGATGAAAATTGTCCAGTTGACAATACTAATAGTAAGAATAATAATAATAGTAATGATAATAATAATAGTAGTAATAATAACTAGGTTATGTATTTTTTTCTTTTAGCTCTCTTATGATATTTCATTTCCATAAGACAAGGAAAGATCACTCCGTCAAGCAGCCCTTCAATGCTTTCTCCTTCTTAGAGGCATATGTAAGTATTTTCCTCCTTTTGTATATCGGATTTACCCAAGGATTTAAAAATCTATGTTTGGTGGTCGACTTTGAATTTTTAATTCTTATTTCATATTTAATTATCATTCTTTCTTATTCCTTATTCTCAACATATCGACAGAGGTTAATCTGATGCGATAGATAGATCATATGTTTCAATAGACGATTATTAATAAAAAATGTTATTGTTATTGAGAGGGTAAAAGACATGACTTTCTGATTATTTAATATAAAAAATGGTTTGTAAATAAATAATAATAAAATAAATGATAAACACAATTTATAACCATAACAGAACGATTATTTAATTTTAATAACTGATCATGACTCTTCGACATATTTGTTTTTAAATCTATCTTTTTAATTTATATAATAAAGACTACCAAATTTGGATTAAAGATGTGTTGATTATTAAAAAGGATAGCTTATATGTGCAACAGATATATTGTCTGATGTAATGGATTGTAGATTTGTTGCAACAAATGGTATATCTGTTGCAACTAAAAAATGGTTACAGAAAAGAATTTATCAAGTCACAACTTTCTACAGTAATAAAAAAGCCACCAGTATTAATAAATGGAGGTGAACAGCCGCACCTTTTTATTTTTGAATCTGTTTTTTTATTTATATAATAATAAAAAAGTCTCCAAATTTGAATTAAAGATAAAGATATGATGATTATTAAAAGATATATGTTACAACAGATATACTATATGTTGCAACAGATCGTAGATTTGTTGCAAAAAATGGTATATCTGTTGTCACAGATGGGTTATCTGGTGCAACACATATATAATCTGTTGCCACAACCCAAAAAAATGGTTACTGAAAAAAATAACTTATCAAGTCACAACTTTCCATAGTATTAAAAAAGTCACCAGTATTAATAAATGAAGGTGAACAACCGCGTCTTTTTGCCTAACTCATTCAAATTCAATCCTCTATAGATATGTCTCTCCTTACTCGTTCATTCTACTACACATATCTATTTATTTCTTGCTCTTGTCTTTCATAATATTACACCTTCAACTACTTTCTCTTCAAGAACTTGATTGCTTTTCCCTATCTCCGGTAAGTTTTTTTCTTGATTTTTGTGTAAATATACATTGTATTACTTTCAGATTCTTTTCTTTATTTTTGTTTTTGCATTTTTTGTCAATTTATGCGTGTTCTAGATTTGAGAGATCCAGTGTGGGATATCGCTATTTTACGAGATGACGTATAGGAACTGCAGAGGCAGGTACATGATATATAGTGGAAGTTGGCCGGTGTCAGAGTAAGGATATTGCGGGAGATTCGCAGGATAAAAAGCGTGCTCTGCTGCCTGTCGAAGATGTGGCTGGCGATAATAATAATAATGATGAATAAGAATCTATTAATAATAATTAGATTATTTTGTTTCTTCTTTCTTTCTAAGTCTGTATATGTATTTTTATTTGTTTTAGTTTAATAAAAAAATTATGTTTGATCAGCTTTGACCGTTTTAATTCATATTTAATTTTTATTCTGTCTATTATCTTCTCAATAAATATGTCGACGACTGGACGTAAGGAGTAATTTTGAATCTAGTAGCAATAGCAAGATTTAAGATTTATCTGTTGGGTTTGTGGCAGGGGCTGATTTATGTTGTTCCAAACAGAGTACTCATATGTTGCAACAGATAACTAGTCTGTTTCAACAGATAACTCCCTCCGTCTCAAATTACCCTACCTATCCCAAATTGAGATGGCACATTGATTAAAAAAAATAATTAATAACATGTCTAGTTTATCATAATACCCCTATTAAATGATGTTTACATTTTAATTTGAAGAAAGAGTGATTAATGCAAATATTAAAACATAGAAACTTTTTATCTCTTCTTGATTAATAAAAAAAGATAAGTAAAATGAGAAATCAAATTAGAAAATTTGTGACGGATAACTTGAGATGGAGGGAGTATTTAATTTTTATTCTGTCTATTATATTATCAACAAACATGTCGACGATTGGACGTAAGAAATAATTTTGAATCCAGTAGCAATAGCAAAACATATTGGTTATCTGTTGGGTTTGTGGAAGGGGCTGGTTTGTGTTGTTCCAAATAGATTAATCAGTCTGATGCAATAGATAATCAATCTGATGCAACAGATAATCAATCTGATGCAACAAATAATAAATCTGATGTAATAGATAATCAGTTTGATGCAACAGATAATCAATCTGATGCAATAGATAATCAGTCTGATGCAACAAATATATCTTGTGTTGCAACAGATTACTCATCTTATGCACCAGATGAGTGATCTGTTTAAATTGTGGGAACTTATGTTGGATTCATGATTGGCTTCTATCCATTGTTAAAAAAACAGCATTAACTTTGTAACCCAGATGATAATTTCGATTAAAAATCATAATTTGACTTACCAAGGTCTCCTATGAAGTAATGTCAAAGTGAAAAGTGATGATGTTCGAAATAAAATTTGACCTAAGAAATTGGTAAAATAGCAACAGTAGAGGTAACAACAAAAATGGTCGACAAGAAGAAGATGAAGATGATAATGAAGTAGAAGATGATGATAATGAAACAGAAGATGATGAATAAAGCAGTAGCAGCAACAATGAACAACAATAGTTGTGAGGAGAGAGAAAACAACAACAGATTAGAAGAGAGAGAAACACGCCCTTTTTCCCTTTATTTTCTGTTATATTAACTAACATTTGGATCAAAGTATAAATTTAAAAATATGTGGGTTATTTTCAAACTTCTCCAACTTTCTTAATCCATAATAAAGTAATTGTCACCTCCACCTAATAATTAAGACTTGTGTCACCCACACCTCATTTTAAAAATCTTTTGTCACCTATAGCCCAAAGTCCCTGGTATGTGGGATCTCTCATATCACATAATAAATATTTCCATCCTTGAACAGATGATGTAGTATTCCATGATCAACATAGCTGATTTATTTCTCAAAATAATTCATGCTATCTCCTTTTAATAAGTATTCAATAATATTTTTGAATGTTTTCTTTTTATTTGTACACCAATAATATATCTTTCAACTTCACAATTTTCATTACTTTGTAGTGCAAATTCGACAATTTTCTTTCATAGATATCTCTATAGAATATCTTTTATCCAAATAAATAAATATTATTTTTTTGACTTGTACAAATATAAGCTCTTATTTTGGCAACTCAAGAGAATTTCAAGATCCTCTTCACTTCACCTTGAATCTTAATTTGAATGTAAATACATCAATCTTCTTGATTTTAAATTTTGATCACTTTGAATTTGAACTCTTTTGCGAACTTGAACTTCAGACATATCTTGATGCTCTATAACTTTTGGACCTTCACGGAATAACAAATTGATGTTGAATTTTTTCCTTATGTAGAATATTTCCTTCCATAAAATTGTAGTGATAATCGTACAATATCTTCTTTTCCATATTTCCTAAGATCTTCACCAAATTGTTCTTCATTTAATAAATCTTGATTTGGACACATTTTTTTTCTTCCATGTATTCTCTCATAATATCTTCTTTTCCATATTTGTTTAGACCTGTTCCAAATTCTTCTTTATCAAATAAACCCGTATCAAAAAAACAAATTTACCACAAGTAAAGTTTCTTTTATTAAATTGTATTAGTTTGTTATCATAAAAAAATTAGCAGGTGAAACCTCAGACCTAACTCTTCACCATTTTCTTTCATTTTTTTTGATATTTTTTTTCTTCTCTTTTACCTTTTATTTCTTTCTCCTCGTTTTTCAGGTTCTTTCATCTTATGTTTATAATCGATACATTACTGTACGACTATTATTTTTCTTTTAATTTTTGGTATGAAACTATAATTTTTTTATTAAGAAAAGTATAATATTAATTTTAATAAAATTTTGATTCAACATAATTATATTTATTTTTTAAATTTTATTTGATGATAATTAAATGGTGAGTTAGCAGCAATTGTGATGATGGAGATGATTAGAGCAATATCGATTCAAAGAAAAAAAATTACAAGCTCAATCATATCTCTCAGCTCACCTTATCTTAGCTCTCTATCTAAAAAAAATAAAAAAATTAATAATAAAAAGGTTAGAGCTATTTAGAAGAGATAAAATAAAATAAAATAAGGGGGCGGAGAAGGAGTTGGCCAAAGCTGAACATTTATCAATGGTGAAATGTAGAGAGTAATGGAGATTCACGAAGGAGAAAAGTGGAGGAGAGAGAATTAAAAAAAAAGAAAAAATAAGAAAAATAAATAAAGCAAGAAAAACATAATAAAAAAATAAAATTAAATGAATTGACACATGACAAATAGTAATTAGTGGATGATTGCACTTCTTTTCTTGTAACTGATGTTGTCTGAAAAATGAACTATTTATTTCTTTTTAAAATTGTTCAATAGGTAATAGGATGCCTACAAACTTTAAATGTCTACTTGTAAATGTGACAGAATAACTTTAGTGAGTACTTTAAATGTCTTGTAATTGTGTTTTCTTGTAAATATCTGAGGTTGCTAAGGCAATGAATGCTAAATTATGATCGATATTTAGAACTAAGAATAATTTTTGAAAAAATTATATGTGGAACAAATATTGTAAGAAGCAATTACCTACAGTGGTGCAATAGAGAGAGAGGGTCCCAAGTGTGGAAAACAATGCTAGAAATTAGAGATAAAATGGAGGAATTTATATGGTGGGAGCCTATAGGTGGAAGTTCTACAGTGTGGTTTGATAATTGGACTAATACTGGTCCTTTATTGAAACAACACTCTCAAGTTCTAACCTGTCATCCTCTATCTGATATTGTGAATTATCTTAGCGATGAGTGGAATTATGATAATATGAGGGATGAAACACCAGTTCATGTAATTGATCATATGAGAAATTATATGTACAGTGTATGCTATGAATATAAGATGGATAAATAATGATGGACTTTAAATTCAAATGGCAGGTTTTCTACAAAGAGTGTCTGGGAAGATATAAAAAGAAAAAAAGTAGAGGATAAAGATCTTAATGCCTTATAGATTAGAGGGATGCCGTTTAAATTCAGCTTCTTGGCATGGAGAATATGAAATGGTTTGATCGCAACTACTGCTTTATTACATAACTGGAATACTGAGATTTCTGAAGAATGCGTTTGTTGTAAAAGTTTCAGAAGAGAAATAATCTCACATGTATTTCTTAGAGGAGAAATTGCTAATAAAATGTGGCAACATTACTGTGAAGGTGCAGGGTAAGTGAGCAAAGTATAAACTTGAGGCAAAGTACCCAAAAATGGAGAAATCAAGGAGGGAACTATAGAGTAAAAATTGTATATAAAGTGGTACCAATTGTTATTCTATAATTTTTATGAAAAAGAAGAAATACTATTAGGCATGGAGGATCTTATTCTATTAGGAAGGTTTTATGGGAGATTAATAATTCTCTTGTGAAATATATAAGAAATGATGTTTAGTGTTGATATTTCAAGAAGAGATTGGATCAAAATAATGGATGTATTACAAACATACAAAGGCACTACTTTTAAGATGATTTATTGAAAACCTCCTAAAGTTGGGTGACTTAAAAGAAATAATGATGGTGCTTCAAAAGGAAACCCAGGTCCTAGCTCTATGGCATTATGTATAAGGGACCATCATGGTAATCTATTAATAACTCACGGTAACAGAATTAGAGATACTACTAGTCTGGAGATACCAACAATGACTATTGGGACATGTCTAACTTATTGCAGAAGGAATTTTATTTCTCAGCTTATATTGGAAAGTGATTCATGGATTATGGTTCAGATTCTAAATGTATAATTGGAGATACCTTGGATTTTAGCTATGCTGGTTAAATCCATCAAGGCATTGATGAAAAGTATGTCAGTTAGAGTGATATATTTTCATATGGAAGGTAACACTATAGCTGACTTTCTTACTAACATGATTTTTACTTGTGTAGGTGACTTTCAATATAACAATGTGGAACAATTATCAGACAAAGGAAAAGCTTTATGAAAATTAGATGATGATGATGATGATGATGACCAACACTAGAAGAAAGTAGGAAGAAAAGATAGAAATTAAGAGAGATAAAGACTAGAAAGAATTTAATTAATAAAAGAAAGCAAGAACTAAGCATTCAATAAGTAATTATAATTCAAGGGAGATGAGAAATTGAACTCATACAAGGAATTACTTATCCAAGTAGCTAAGAGAGTTCAACAAAGAGATAAGAAGGGATTTTTTTGGTAACTAACGATTGCATTCATTATCAAGTATCAAATTACAACTTCATAGTAATCCTACCTCAGGACTACTATCCAGTAAAAAAAACTCAAAAATTACAAGAGAAAACAAATGAAAAATCAACAGTGTAGCAGCTACTAAAATTTCAACTCTTGTAATTTAGAACTAACTCCCGGTGAAGCTCTCACACAACATGTGTAGGCTATCTTTTTAGCGAGGCATGGCCATTATCTGCTTCAGCCTTCAAAGGTTCTTAAATTTCTTTCCATCCAAATTTCATAAACGTATTTTGTGTAAATCATTTTGAAGATGTGGGCAGTTTGTGATTTTTCTTTAGCATTTTTTATCACCCATGCACTGCGTTCCTTCCAATTTACAGCATCAACGTGGCTTTTCTTTAGCCAGTAGAGTAATTTATGCCATAAGCTCTGAGCATAGGCACACTGCACAAATAAGTGGTCTCGAATTTCCAACTGTGTAGTGCATAACTTGCAGTGAAGATCTACATCCACTCCCCATTTGACCAGTCTCTCAGTTGTCAGTAATCTTTCCTAAAGTTGCAGCCATAAAATAAATTTATCTTTTGGTCTGGCTTTGTTTGCTAGCATCAAATTCAGCCATTGAAATCTATTCCCCTCTCCTTAAAACTTAAGGTATATAATTATAATATTGAGGAAACTTTGGATGTCATAGAGTCGAGTCTGAACTAAGTGCCTTCTTGCTTCAATAATCTTCCTTACTACCCATAAATTCTGTTTAGGTATAAGTATAGTTTCAACCTGATTAGGATTGACATAGTAGATATGAATCTATCTGATCCATAACTTATCACTTTTATGAGCCAAATCCCAACATGTTTTAGCCAGGGCAGCCTTATTTCATTAGTGATGTTAAGACCTCCAATAGATACATGCGCACACACTTTATCCTAGGCCACTAAAGCTCTCTTTGTTATAGCATTTATGCCCAACCAAATATAACTTCTACAATATGCATCAATTGCTTTAATATCCTTTGAGGGGATATGGAAGATCTAAGACCAATATACTTGTATTCCAAAGGGAACTGACTGGACTAACTTACCCGACCAACATACGATAGTTTCTTGGCAGTCCAAGAAGATACCCTTATAATTATCTTATCAATCACAGGATTTCATTGCGAAATAGTTAACTTTCTGGTGGAGAGAGGTATGCCGAGGTAGAGCTCACCTATCTTGAATCCAAAGTGTTGACTGATTTGTATCTTTTCTGCATCTTTCATACCTCCTAAGTAACAATAACTTTTCTCTTTATTTGCTACAAAACCTGAAGCTTGAGAGAATTTTTGAAATGTCTTACAGAGTGCATCAATTGAAGTTATATCTCCCCTACAGAAGAGTAATTAATCATCAGCAAAACACAAATGTGTCACTCCAAGACTGTCACATTTAGGATGATAGTAAAACAATTTATCCTCCTTCAACTCTAGTAGACACTTGTTTAGGTATTCCATGGCAGTGGCAAACATAAATGGAGAAATAGGATCCCCTTGTTTGAATCCCTTTGCAGCTTCAAAAGGTTTAGTAGGTTCTCCATTTATCATGATTGAATAACCAACCATGTGAATGCATTCCATTACCCATTAAATGTACCTTTTAGGAAAACAGAGAGCCTCCATAACTTGTTTGTAAAAATACCCATTCGACAGAGTCATACGCCTTTTGTAAGTCAATCTTAAGCATGCATCAAGGCAAGATATGCTTTCTAGAATAAGCTTTAACCAATTCAATGCCATAATTACGTTGTCAGCAATTTTTCTCCCTGGAATAAAATAAGACTGTGCATCACTAATAATAGTAGAAATCACTTTTTGGATCCTTGAAATAAGTATCTTTGCAATTATCTTGTAAAGTATAGTACAACAAGAAATTGGTCAAAATTCCTTAACAATAGTGGGACTAACTATTTTAGGAACTAGAGTAATCAAGGTGCAGTTTACTGGCCTATACATCTTACTAGTATTGAAGAAATCTTTGACAGCTGCAATTAAGTCATGTTAAATGGTATGCCATGTCTTCTTATAAAAGTGAGCATTGTAGCCATCTATGCCAGGAGCTTTATCATCTTCAATAATTTTTAATGTCTTTACTATCTACTCACTTGTTACATATCTACTCAATTCTAGACCTTGAGCATGGCTTGGAGGCTTCCCCTTTTTCATAGTTATTAATTTGAATGTTGGGAGAGTTTGGGAGGAAGTACCCATCAAATTTTTGTAAAACCCTACAATCTCCTTTTGTATATCTTCAACAGCATAGAGTTTGTGACCAGTCAAGGAGGTAAGCTCCAGGATTTGTTTTCTGCAGGTTCTTTCTTTAATTATGGATGAGAAATATTTATTATTAGCATTCCCAAGCCGAATTCATTGGGCCTTTGATTTTTGTCTCAGAATATTCTCTTTAATGCCTGACCATTTTTCTAAGTTCTGCATACATATCTTCTCTTTATCCAACAACTCATCTGTATAATTTGTAGCAATTTGATCTTGAGTAGTTTGTAGCTCCAATATGATTATTTCAAGCTTTTGAGATATATTTTTGAACTCAACAGAGTTGATATTCTTTAGATGAGTCCTCAGGTCTTTAAGTTTCTTACAGATTCTAGCCATACTTCCTCCTTGAACTAGAGTGTTTCAACATGTAGTTACTATGTTTTGGAATGATGGATGGTCAACCCAAACATTAAAATATTTTAAAGGAGATTTGATGCTTCACTGAATGCTATGGATAGTTAAAATCATAGGGGAATGGTCAGAAACTTGAGGAAGTTCATATTGAATCGTAACATGTCCTTATTTGATTATATATTCATCATTGCCAAATATCCTATCAATTTGGCTACATATTCTATTAGTTCCCTGCTGCTTATTGGACAAAGTATAATATGCACCTTTTCAAGGTAGTTTACACAAGTGCAAATTATGAATACAAGCCGTCAGATCTTTGGTTTCTTCTGTTGTAATAGGAGCTCCATACATTCTACCTGAAGGCCACATAATTGCATTAAAATCTCCCCCGAGGACCTAGGGTTGATTAATTCCTTGTCCTACTTTCTCCAACTTTTCCTAGTATCCACAGAATTAAAGCCGTACACCACAGTCAACAAGCATATGAACCCTACAGCAGGATCATTAACTTGACAATGAACCATTTGAGCATTAGACTGGAGATAATAGACTGTGTATATAGTAGTATCCCAGAATATCCATATCTTACCATTTGCAGCATGCTGATAGTTGTTAATAGCGCTCTACTCGGGACATATGTTGCTAGTAGTCTTGGCTGTATTATGTTGTTTAACTCTTGTTTTTACTAGACCAATTAACTTTATTTGTTTACGTCTAATGAACTTTTTCAGCTCTTTTTGCTTATAGCTCTTATTCACTCCCCATATGTTCCAAATAAGGCAGCTCACTATAAAGATTTCAAGGGACCTCCTTCATCAAGAGGTTTCAACATTCAACTATTCCCAATCTGCTTTTTCCTGATACTTATCTTTGCAGGCGCTGATCTTAATGAGGGGGAAATCAATCAGGTTATTATCAGATTTAGATATATCTCTAGTCGTAGTTAGAGGATACTTGGATATGTGTCTTTTAGGACTATGGTGAAGTTGAATAGAAGGATTTTGAGGCTCATGATTGCTAGTATCACTGCCTTCTCCCACTTCGAGCACCTTTGTCATTTCTACTTCTTTACCCGCTGTTTTGTCCATCACTGTAGGGGCTTGTGCTGCTACTATTTTCTCTTTATACTGCCATTCTTGAACTATATTTTCGTAAGATTCCTTTGGTTTACCTTGATCCTTAGGGATAGGTAGGCAACTATGCCCAACAACTTTGCAATAATAGCAAAACTTAGGCTTCCAGTCATAAATTACCAGTTGCTTAAAATTCCTCCCATTAGGCTCCATTACTAACACTTCATTAGGTAAGTCTTTTGTAATATTTACCTGAATGAGCATTCGAGCAAAGGATATTCTAGTCTGCTTATCTGTACACTCATTTGCATAGACAGGTATGCCAATGACACTGCTATTCTCCTTAGAGAATCTCTTCCCCAGCAAGATATCAGGAGCTTAGGAAATTTAACCCACAGAGGTATTTTTGTAGGATATTTTGTGCTAAAATCAAAGTCTATCGACCAAGCCTTTAAAACAATGGGTCTGTTATTAATAGTATAGTGTCCTGAATAGAGAACCTCTTTTATATCTTTAACAGACGCAAATCATATGAGATAATATATCCCTTCTCATGGTAATACAGTTCTGGGTCAGCAAAATTGGTCCATTGTTGTCTAATATATCTATTTAGTGCATTATAACCAGGTGTATCTCCAACAAAATATGCTATAAGAGCACAATTCCATTTAGCAGCATCTCTATCGACTTTCTATTTCTCAAGTTGCACCACTTCTTGTCCTTCAATTAGCTGGGAAGGGATGTATTATAGTGAAAGTACATTTGCATAAGCCCTATTTTTTTGTATATAATCTCACCCATAGAGATACCGGTGCTTCAATTTGTTCTTCTTGATTTTGCGCAGGGATGGGATCTGGGATTTCTGCTTTAGTGATTATTGCAGGATTCGATCTCGATCCTGACTCCATTTGCATTGTATTGGGCAAATTAGGGATAGATTGATTAGTACATCACATTCCTTTACAAAGAGAGGAGAGGGTTAAGATCAGGAGTTTCGAGATTCCCATCCGTCCAAGCTCAGCTTCCTACGTCTGTATCACTTCTCTATCAGTTGCTCCATCAGGTATGACCGAAGGTGTTAAATTTTGAGCTCCCTGTGATTCTCCAACAATTTTTATCAGATTAATTCTAGATCTTTCTAGTCATCTACCTCTTCTATATATGCAACCTCGTGTTCTAGCCATGGCATCCACTACTAGCGTACGTTAGACTAACGTGCGCCGAGAGCGATTTTTTCAACATAAATTGCTAAATCCTTATTATTAATAATTATTAAGAAGGCTTTTCCCAAAACTCACAAAGGAGCATCAATTCATCCAAAACTATCCAATGATATAGACCCTTATTTCTACTATTTATAGTAGATAACTAACCTAACTTAATTACAATAATATCCTTGTGCTAAAAATGAAAAAATAAAGAAATTATTTTATCTAGCCAATTAACTATTTAAAACGTAGTCATATTTTTCTTAAATTTTTACTTGATTACATTATAGACCTTCCTTGCTTCTTTGATTAATCTTTTGATGTCTTCAAAATACTTCGGATCTCATTGAAAGTCTTTATGTCCATGATGACTAATTCATATTCCATCCTTCTTCCTTTCTTGAAGAAATATTATCCTCGTATTCAAATCTTGCAAAATAAAGATGAAAATAATAACTGGACAAAGATTATTATAATTCTTCAAAGTAATACCAATATAATAATAAATATTATCACGATCGAACACAAACTTTAATCTCCTAACAACATCAAGAATCACTACAAACATTCTCAAAAATATTAATAAGAAATTATCATCTAAAAAGAAAATCAAATTAATCTCTTTAACAAGATCACACCAACTTTTAAATGACTTGTGATCACATTTTACGAAAGAAGTATTGACATAATCCAACAAAAATGAATCTTCATAGACGTAAGTAGGATAAGTAAAGGAATTAATACTAATACTATTATCAATTAATTTACTTTCATGTATAGGCTCATCATTTTCTTTTCATATTGCATCCCATAGTGAATTATCAATATACCTTGTAGCCTTCAAAATTTGCTACGTCATCACCATCACCAAATATATCATTATGTTCATTATTAGAAATGACCATTTTATCTTTAAATAAAATAATATCTTTAAAGAGAGCAAAATCAATATATAATGAAGAATCAAAGCATCTAAATTCACTCTTAAAAAGACAATTGTCCTCTTTTACAAAATTATACATGATATGATCTCTATGAGCAAAAAAAGAGATAAAGATAAAAAATACTATGCATACTCCAAGAGTTACTTGTTTGGCCTTCAAATTCATTAATTCTCACATCATTAACTGAAAACAAGTTAAAATGACAAGATTCAACAAATTTGATCTCACACCTTAACTCAACAAGTGGAGTGTAGTCAAAATGCAATAAGTCATCACTACCTTCATCAAGACACACATCATCACCAATATCATGAATTTCATAAAATAAAATCAAAGTAGGATCATAAATTTTATTTTATCTTTATCAAAGAAAGGTAGAGTGTAATATTCACTAAATAATTCACAAGTCCCCTCAATTAGTGGTATATCAATACAAGTAAGTCGGCTATCACAATCAATTTAAAAGAATGACATTTCGTAAATTCAAGCTTATATTGAAGTGATTCCTCAACATCTTTGTCAACAACAAAAATATATTTTTGACATACAAAATATTCATAATTTGCATCATATGTAGTCAAAGAGTCTCTTTTTAATTCTCCAAATTGACCATAAACAGGAACACTAGTTGCAAACACATTAAACTCAAAAGAATTACTACAATAATTTGTGCAAGTAACTTCAACTAGTACTTGACTACAATACTCAACATGACTTTCATCAAAGAAGAAAAGATTCATTCGTCTCAAAAAGAAGAATGACTTTTATCTAAATCAGAATTTCCTTTGAGCTTGCTTAAAGAAAATAAAGCATTAGAGTTAGACATTTTACCTTGAAATTCTTATAAAATTACATATTTACCTTTGCAATTATGATTTAAGCTCACTTGAACACTTGTAGAAGTAGTGAGTATCTTCACCAACTCTTGAATTTTAAATGCTGTAAGACTTTTTATTATTGCTTGCGTCATGCCTTTATTTTCAAACATACAAACAAAAGAGGCATTACAACTAGGAAAAAATGAATTAACATTAGAGTTAGAACAAGAAACAATCTCTCTCAAACTCTCCTTTTCTTCAGTTTTCTCAATTTTTTTCTCTTTCTTTTTATTTTTTTCATTTAAAACACTTCTCTTTTTTTTGTGGCAACTTTTTGTTTGCAACTCACCCACTACCCTCAATTCAAGCTTTTATTTTTCTACTATTGATCAGTTGCCATTTGTCCCTTCCTTGCTTCTCTCAACCTTTTCTCTCTCAAGATTATTTAACATCGAACAAGGCCCAAAAATCCTTTTTTGAAGAATTAGGATGACTCTTCACTTCAACTTTGAACTTTACACCTAGAGAATCATCAACTTTCTTCTTCATGTTTTTATCTTTAGCAATGACATCTTGTTTCTCATGCTTTGTATTTTTTCTTTTGTCAATCTTAGTAACTTCAATTATCTTTCTTTCACCTTTAAAAGTGTAGTAGACACAAAGAAATACTCATGACCTCTTAGATTGAAACAATACTTATTAGTTTTTTTTTTTTTTTTTTATCAAAAGTAGTTTTTTCTTTTTAATTATTCAAGTAACAAATGACAAACTTTATTTGGGATAACATCACATAATACTCCATCATGAAACTTTTCATGTTGAAACTTTACCAAAATTTATTTTATGATCTCTAGAGTTTCTTTTTTATTTGGCCATGACAATTCATATGGTTGAGGATGTTTTCTAGTCTTCAACTTTAAGTGCTCAACCTTTCTTGAACTTATAATATTTTGTAAAACTCTTGTTATGTATAATCATGGAACCACTAAGTCCTTCAATTTTATAATAAATATGAAACATATTTTTTCTTTCTTCCACTTCTTAATTAATGCATGCTCCGTCACATTCATGTGATTCAACAAAATGACCTCCAATTTGTAAACCATTCAAATCATCATGAGGTCGATGCACAAACTTTCTATCATAAGTATTTGATCTATTCATATTTTTCTCACCATTTTTTGTGATAGATCTACCAACTCCTCCTCCAAAAAAAGCAAACATACAAACTATCATCATTTTCATGTTTAGAATTAGATACCACCATTTTCATGTTTAGAATTAGATAGTATGAAGGTGAGCACCAATATTTTCTATGAGTTTCCTCATTATCATTATCAAGCCCACAGTCTCTTTATTCACTATTAAATTCATCACAAGTAAAGTATATGGAAGAGTCATACCTTGATGCAACATTATTTTCAAAATCATTGTTGAAAGTATAAGAATTTTCATACTCACATTCCTCATTATTAGATCCACAATCTTCATCATAGTAAATTTCATTATTCTAATAGACATAATCTTTAAAATAATCATCATAAGGATCATCCGAAGCTATGGAAGATATGCTTGCAATAAAAAAAGTAGTAGTAAAGTCTAAAGACCTCACAAATTCACTCCCTCACATGCAAACCTCGTCACTCATGTATATACTCAAGATCAAGGCTTTTATACCTCACTCAATTAATCTCACTAACTCTTGTATTTTTCTTTTTTTCTCTCAAGAGAATTTTCTCCAATCTCTTCAAAAACCAACAACTTAATCAACATAAAGTAAGCATCTAAGTATTGATTCATAGTGAAGTTTATATCAATAACAACGAAGTACAATTAAAGTTAATAGACTTGAATCAAGAAAGTCACAAAGAAAATAAAGAGAAAAACAAGAATGAATTAACACGAAATAAATTTAAGGCACACAATTACAAATACAAAGAATAAGAACAAGTATCCTAAAATATTAGCAAATAATTAGTTATGAATGACAATTAGAATCTAGAACCAATTTGAAAGTCATTCAAAGAGGTCTTTAAATCTATCAACACTCAAATCAAATCAATGACACACAATTCATATGGAGAATTTTAATCAACACCCAATAGATTTTGAAGCAAGAAATCAACTCAAACTTCAAAAATTTCAAGAAATTTGCATAAGAAGAAATTGTCCAATTTTGACCCCGAATTCATTCTTATATCCTCAAATTAAAACCTAATATAGTTTATTCATGATAAAAACAACTTATATTATATGTATGGTCCAAAATATTCACACAAAATAGTTCAAAAATATAAATTTTCGCACTTTAAATTGTGCACATTTTTCGGTACAAAAATGGAAAAAGATAAGCAAAATCAAATCCAAATAAAATTTAAATGCTCTCAAATTTGATACTCAAGCACTTTAAATACTTTCCAACAAAATCCAATAATACCCACTTGAAAATGACTTTGATTTTTGATGTCCTATAGAAATATAACTCTTTCAATATGTAAAACGCGAAAAATATGCAAGGTTCTAAGGTTTAGATATGATGTTTTTTGGGTATGTTTTGCAGGAAATCTCGTTTTGGAAGCTAAGTTTGTGAAAAATATATAAAAAAGGTATCTTTAGCTACTTATTGGAGCAGTTATGGATGCTTGAGACTCTTTTCAGCTTGTTCGTGATCAAAGAATGTTTAGGACTTGAAGAAGAGCAGAGAAGATGACTTTCGACACTTGCTAATTCAACATATGGACCACAAGTTGCACTTATGGACCACACGAGGGAAAAGAAAGTTCTAGAAGTCCAAAGTACGGAGAAGTTGACTTACAAGATTTTTGGTTCTGGCACTTGCACCCCCTGCAGGCCATAGGTGCTACCTGTGCCCAGGGTTAGCGCGCAAGTGTAGACCATAGGCGGCCACCGACCCTGTTTCTCCTTTTTTGTTTGAGATTTGATTTTAGGGTTTTCTTATGTACTATAAATACCCTTTATGTATTTTTAGTAGAAGTTATGTACTTTTAATATTTACAAATATATTTTGATTCAAAGATTTGATTTTGATCTTGGAATTCTCTTATATTGACTTCAGTTGATAAATTTAGTTACGGTTGTGGGTTTTTATACTTCTTATTATTGTGATTTCATATATGATTTCAATTATGAGTGTTGTTTATTTCTTCACAAGCACGATCGGCTAAAAACACATAGTTGTGAAAACCCTAACAGATTGATGAAGTAAGGGAAGTGCTATTGTTGTTTTCAATTGAAACCCATAAATGTATTGCTTTATCTTCAGTATAATAGTTTTCTTAATGGGTGCACATATTAGGATCCCGCCTAGATTTTTTTGTTTACTCCAAAAGAGTAGTGACTAAGAAAAGATAAAGACTACAGTAATTTAGAGTTTAACTGTTGATCCACACTTCTAGGTTTTATCTTAGTAAGATGGTTAGGTTTCATCTAATAACTAGAGACTCAAAAGGTAATAGTTAACTGGGATCAAGATAAAGGTTAGTAAAGAGAAATCCTACAACTCAAAAGGTAAAGGGTAAAATCCTTTTACTCATTCAAAAGACTGTAGAAGGTACATAACTTATCGATTCAACATACAAGGTATTTGGTTGGTTCAATAAAGTATGATAATCCTACAAAATTGAGAATATAAGGGGGGACACAATCCTAGTGTTCTCCAAGACTAATTATAACCGACATTGATGTTCGCTACTAGTTCTACATTGAAAATCAAATCCACCATTTACTTTTCCAGTTCCGCTCATTGATTACAATAACTGAGAGCCATGTTTCAACGTATTCCCTTGGGATTCGAACCCAAACTTTTTTGGTTTACTATATTTAGTAGCGACTATATTATCTTCTCAGAGGAGGTGTTGCTTCGATGTCACCAAATTTCGGCGCCGTTGTAGAGGTCGGTGTTGATTTTTGAATTGAAGTTATTGCAATTTTTGGGTTTTATTTTTTGTTTTGTTATTTTTAGTTGGGTATACATCTGTGTTTGCCTAGCACATGGAGTAGAGGAAATCCTTTACTCCCAGTGAATCCGAATTGAGAGAGGATCCTACAAACACCTAGTAGGATGGTGGAGCCCAAAAGAAATGATAATCCTGAAGGGTTTCTTGATATTGCATTGTTCCTTCCTCCCGAAGAAGTATAAGATATTATTGATAGACATACCAGCTAACTTTTAGCTTAAGATAAGAATGAGATGAGGGCAACGAAAGAAGCTCAATGGGTAGCTTGGGAGGTAGAGCTAGCTTAATACATACAAGAAGCCGACCCACCGAGCAGCACTGTTAGAGCTGTCTGTGTTGAAGTGATCCTAGTATATCAGTATGTGTAACCATATTTAGATGATGAAAAAGATCTGGGATACATTGAGTCGTCAGATACTGGAGTCAATATTCCTCATGTTTTACCCCCAGGCATCAAGTTTGACATAACAAGCACAATGATATAGCTCTTAAATCTAAAGGGTGTGTTTGTAGGTCTGCCTACAAATGATACAAATTTACATAGCACAAATTTAATTGGGATCTAAATTTCGTATATAAATCCAGGTGTAAATCAGGAAGGCTTAGACTGAGGTTATTTCCCTTCTCACTTATAGGAGAAATATCTTTATGGTTAGGGGAGCCGCCAAGAGCTCTATCACTACATAGAATGAGTTGTACATGCAATTTTTGAACAAGTTCTTTCCTCCATCCAGGATGTTACAGCTCAAGGATGATATTTATAATTTTAGGAAGTTGTAGTTACAATCTACGTTTGAGGCATGGTTTAGGTTCAAAAAAAAGCTGAGCATGGTGACCAACCATCGAATGCCAGGGACGAGCTTATTGGAGATATTTTATCAAACCTTTACCAACAGCTTCAGAGCCATGGAAGAAACCATATCTGGAGGAGCTTTTATGAGACTATGCTGGGAGGTAGCTTCGAGGATGTTAGATCAGATTTTACTTATGAACTGAGGGTGGCAAACTCGGGAGGTTGAGAGGGGATCTAGCACATATGCTATTGGTGCCTCCTGCGACCAGAGAGTAGCTGATGACTCAATAACGTGTAACGCCTCGAAATATCATCTCGAGATTCCACACAGTGCCCAAGGCTACATTTAGCCTCAAGCTAACCCTTTAAGCCAAAACACTACCCTTGGGTTCCAACACAACAACATACACGTTACGCTAAGTATATGTATAAGTAAATATCATATCATATAGCACATGGCATGGAATATCATTAGACTATACATATATGGAATGTCTATACATAAACCAACCCAACAATACACTAGTCTAACATAGCCTTTATACAACAAAATAAACGAGCCATTGGGATAAACCCCCAACTGACTCAACTGACCAAAGAGATCACAAAGCAACAACACCAAAACTAGCAACTTGATACTAGAACCATGAGGTCTCACCACTGGAATAACGTAGATGCGGCACTCGGATATCACTGTCACGACTGTGGCTGAGTACCTGAACCTACATCATGGTAAGAATATAAGCCATAGAGAAATATGTAGGTCAGCACAAGATATGTACTGACTATGTGGGTGCGCATGCAAAATATAAATAACATCATAAATTTCATAAAAACGTACATACGGACCATAATGACACACCTGACTTGAGTGACATTGAATCATGCAACTCATAACATCTTAGATAGGAAATGTAGGAGAAAAACCTTATAAATCATTATAGATCATCATAGACAACTTGACTTACCACTTCAAAACTCGGAGTGACTCAGTATTTCAATAAACATAATTCTTATGGACAGGGGAGTTTCCTATAACCGACAACCCCACGTAAGCTACGTGGAATACCATCATTTGAAACCCCCGTTGGCGGGAGCGTCATACTCTTTGCTGGGGAGTATGACCTTAAAACTGCAATAATAACTATCGAGCTCTCTGACCAATAATGTGATCATCAAATAGTCCTACGGTGGCACATAAGTTTGGGGAAATACCAAATTTCCCTCTTGGTGCTAAGTACTACCCCCCAACAAGCTCAAAACGCATTAGGAAATCCATCACAACATCACAAGGGTCTATCATAAAGACCAAATCAAATCTCTTTCTCATTTATCAAATCATATCAATTTGTGGATTCCTAACTCAACACATTTTAGCTCAAAACATTTTAATCTTCCTCAACATCAACAAGGTATCAATGCATTGAACCATAATGGACTCGACATTTGAACAAGGATATGAAGACTCAATAAATAATATTTTCAAGAATTTAACTCATCAAAACCATCCGGAAAATATCAACACTCATTCCAACTTCAATATCAACATTTCTCAATTTGCCACCCAACTCTCATTTAAAGGTACTTGAGACATCAACCCATAGTAGGGATATAGAATTTCCAATATCAATTATAAATTCATAATAAGGAAATAGTGGAATGATAGTATAAATCAAGGCTTAATAAATTAAATCATCATACTCTCATAATCAAATATTTTTTGGACATAATTCTATCTCAACATCATACACATATCAGATGACATAATCCCATAGCTCATGGACAATAATATAAGATACCAAACCATATTTCCAATTCATGGTAAAACATGTAAAATCTCATGTCAATGTAATTTAACAAAAATACCGGCACAAGATCGAAAGGATAATTTTGTTCAAAGCCCCACATACCTAAAAATGAAAGATGAATATGAACTTCCGACTCCGCATATTTATTCACAAAAATAAAGAGTGCTTCATGAAGCCCTTAACATGATCAACTCGAATCCCAAATCAATTTGAAATTTCTACGGTTCAATCAAGAGACATAGAAGGATAAAATTTGTAGTAGTAGGATTGGAGTTTGAGCCTTAGGAAATTTTGGAAAAAAATAAGCTATTGAATGCTCTTAATGGACTCAAATCCATGGTTTACCCAGATGTATTGGAGTGGGAATGACCAAAATACCTTTAAAAATCAAATAATGTCAAATATGTCCTTTGGTGGACTATTTTGATAGACTGAAGTAGATCGACCATAATGTTTTGGTCTGATGGACAAATTGGATGAAACTAATTTCATTAGAAAGAGGACTTTTAGAGATTTCTGTTGATATATAGTAGCTCTCCCAGATCATTATGTACAAGGAGTTATGATTACTTGAAGTTGACCCTAAAATTCGACTGGTCTTAGTATTTTTTTCCTGCACATTTACTGTTCACCACTATTCACAGTTAAATCGGAATGATCATAACTCATCGCTCAAGTGTACGTTTTGGATAATCCACATATCGTTGGAAGCTTATTCGATTCTCTACATGATGACAGGTCGCATATTCAGAAATTCCTCACAGAAAAATTATTAATCACGATAAAGAATAAAATTCCTCATATTTTTGTCTGAGATCTTAACGGAATTTTTTTTTGGGGCATCACATAATCTCCCACTTGGAAACATTCTTCCTCTAATGTTGATAGGTAGGTCAAGAATGCTATGAAAATGAGTAAATAGAGAAAAATTATCTTGCCCAAGCATATACTCGATTCTAGATTTTTTTGGATATCGTAGAAAACAAACAAGCCAAGATAAACATAGCAATAAGGATTAAATCTAAAGAGAACGATACCTCTGACATGCTCAGGATTTGTAGGAAAGAGGTCGGGATATTTGGCGCACATACCTGCTTCTGCTTCCCAAGTAGCACTCTTCACGGATTTATTTTGCCAAAGCACTTTAACCAAAGGAACTTCCTTATTTCTTAGCCTACGAACTTAAAAGTCAAAAACCTCAACCGAAATCTCTTCATATAAAAGACTATCTTGAATACCCGAGCTTTCAGAAGGATTAATCACAACAGAATCACCAATCGACTTCTTAAGCATAGAAACATGGAAAATCAGATGGACGTTAGATAACTTCGCGGGCAATTTAACCTTATACGCTACCTTCCCAATGCGATCCACAATCTTATAGGGACCAATGTAATGGGGACTTAGTTTCCCTTTCTTCCCGAATCTCTTACACTTTTATGGGTGAAACTTTCAAGTACACTAAATCACCAACATCAAATTCAAGGTCTTTCCTCCTTACATCTGCGTATATTTTTGACGACTTTAGGCAGTTTTCAAGCTATCCCAAATTAACTTAACCTTCTCCATGGCCTCGAACACCGCATCCAGTCCAGTCGCGGTAGCCTCACCAACTTCAACCAACCAATGGGTGATCTACACCTTCTACCATACAAAGCTTCAAATGGGGCCATTCTAATAGTAGCATGAAAACTGTTATTGTAAGCAAACTCGATTAATGCTAAGTGCTTATCCCAACTACCTTTAAAATCAAGCACATAAGCCCTCAACATATCTTCTAAAGTCTGAATGGTTCGCTCGGCCTGACCATCTGTTTGCGGATGGAAAGCAAAACTTAAATGAATTTGGGTACCGAAACCCTTCTGGAAAGATATCCAAAACTGAGAGGTAAACTGAGTACCTCTGTCAGAAATAATAGCCAAAGGCATTCCATGAAGTCTAACCAGTTACCGAATATATATTCTAGCATAATCTTCAGCTGTATATGATGAATGCACAGGCAAGAAATGAGCTGATTTCATTAGCCAATCTACGACAACCCAAATTGAATCATGATGGTGACGAGAAGGAGGGAAACCAACTATGAAGTTTATATTCATATCTTCCCACTTCCAAGTAGGAATGCTAAAATCTTGCATCATGCCGCTGGGCCTTTGATGCTCTATTTTAACTTGTTGACACATGGAATACTTTGCCACAAATTCTGCTATGTTTCTCTTCATACCATTCCACCAATAGATTTCCCACAAATCATTGTACATCTTGGTAGCACCAGGATGGATGGAGTATCGCGTACTATGTGCTTCTGCCATAATCCTCTGCTTTAAGTTATCAACATCAGGAACACATAATCTTTCTCAGAGTCTCAAAATGCCATCCCTCCCATGGGAGAAAACCTCAATCTTTTGGTCTTTAATTGACTCTTTTAACCTGACCAAGGTCTATCTTGCTTCTCCTTCACTTTCGAAACTAAAGAGGATTTGGAACTGCTTTACACTCCTATGCTACCCTTAGCATCACCAAATATCCTAACCCCCAATCTAGCCAAATGTTGTACCAATCTCCACATGTGCTATGCTACCCTTGGACTTCCGAATAAGGGCATCTGCTACTATATTGGCCCTGCCCGAATTATATAGCATGCTCATATCATTATCTTTTAATAGTTCTAACCATCATCTCTGCCTAATATTCAACTCCTTTTGGGTGAATACATACTACAAGCTTTTACAGTCCGTGAATACGTCAACATGGAAACCATACAAATAATGTCTGCAGATTTTAAAAGCAAAAACCACACCAGCTAATTCAAGGTCATGGGCAGGATAATTCTTCTCGTGAGGCTTTAGCTTCCTAGAAGTATAAGCTATAACCTGGCCCTTTTGCATCAATACACAACCCAAACCGACTCTGGAAGCATCAAAATACACCAAAAAACCATCAGCACCATCAGTCAAAGTCAACACAGGGGCTAAAGTGAGTCGAGTCTTCAACTCCGGAAAACTCTTCTTGCAAGATTCAGACCAGAAGAACTTTACTTTCTTTTGGGTCAAACGGGTCATAGAAGATGCAATATATGAAAAACCATCAACAAAAAAATGATAATAACCAGCTTGGCCCAAGAAACTTTGGATATCATAAGGAGAAATAGGTCTAGGACAACTCTTTATATCCTCTATCTTTTGAGGATCAACTCTAATACCTTTGGAAGAAACAACATGACCCAAGAAGGATACAGAGTCCAGCCAGAACTCACATTTACTAAACTTAGCATACAACAGATGAGTTCGAAGAGTTTCCAACACAATTTGGAGATAATCCGCATGATCACCCTTACTTTGGGAGTAAATAAGAATATCATCAAGGAACACTATTACAAATAAATCCAGATATGGCCGGAATACACGGTTCATAAGATCCATGAAATCCACTGGAGCATTAGTTAACCCTAAAGACATCACTACAAATTCAAAATGACCATAACGGGTTTGGAAGGTTGTCTTGGGGATATCACATTCCCTAACCTTAAGTTGGTGATAACCGGATCTGAGGTCTATCTTCAAAAAGTAGCTCGCACCTTGCAATTGATCAAATAAATCATCAATTCTAGGAAGCAGATATTTATTCTTGATAGTAACCCTATTAAGCTGTCGATAATCAATACACATCCGCAAAGAACAATCTTTCTTACGGACAAACTGGATAGGTTCACCCCACTGGGACACACTAGGCCTGATAAAGCTTTTGTCTAAAAGATCTTTCAATTGGTCCTTCAACTCTTTAAGTTCCATGAGAGCCATGCGATACGGAGGAATGGAAATAGGCTGAGTATCAAGAAGAAGGTCATTCCTAAACTCTATCTCTCTAACAAGAGGTACTCTAAGGAGATCTTTCGGAAAGATATCAAGAAACTCATTAACAACATTAATTGACTGAATGGTCGGGGTTTTAGACTTAGTGTATTTAACCCAAACCAAATGGTGGATGCAACCTTTGGAAATCAACTTTATAGCTTTGAGATAGTATATGAAACGACCCATAAGAATCATAGAACTCCTGAACCATTCAATGATAGGTTCATCAGGAAACTAAAATTTTACCAGACGGGCACGACATTCAATAGATGATAGCATGAGTAAAGCCAATCCATACCCAGAATGATATCAAAGTCAACCATATCTAGCTCAATTAAATTAGCATACATAACTCGATGAAAGGCAGTAATGGGACATTTCTTATACACCCGATTAGCAATGACAGACTCTCCTACCAAAGTAGAAACTAAAATAGGCTCAAAAATTAGTTCAGGATCCATTTCAAAATTTACAGCAACTAGAGGTGTCACATAAGAAAAACTCGAACCGGGGTCCATCAACACATAGACATCAAAATAGAAAACACGAAGCATACCAGTGATAACATCGGGAGAGACCTCCTACTCCTGACAAGGTGGTATAGCATAGAAATGATTCTAGCATTGACCACCAATAGTACTAGATGAAGCACCCTGATGAGGAACTGGACGGGCTGCAGGAGGCAAGGCACTGGTAGCCTTACTTTAGGGATGGGCATCAAGACTCTGCTGTCTGGAATACGGGGAGTCTCTAAGTATTTGGCTGAACTTTCCATAACCAAAACTACCCCGCTGCCTCATATAACACTCTCCAAAATGTTCTTTACCATACTTAGCACACGAAGGAGGATGAGGCTGGTTGCTTACACTATCTTGAGACCTAGAAAGTACCAACCTATTGCAGAGCTCCTGCCTACCCTGATATATGGGAGCACTAGCTGAGAAAGGCGAAGGTATAAATTGACATCTTTGAAATTGAGGGCGACTCACTCCGGAGAATGTAGTCTGACCAGACCCCTGTTGCTTCGATCTGACTCTCTTAATCTCTCTTACTCTTCCTCTTTCCTTTACCTTGTCTGACTCAATCTGTTGGGCATCAATTATTAACTTAGGAAGATCAATCTCCCTATTGATCATAGCAGATCTATATTTTTTCACCATATAACTCGACAGCCTAGTTAAAAACTTGCTCATACTAGTCCTCGAGTTAGCCACCTTATTGGGAGCATACTTTGATAGCTGATTAAACTTAAGACAATACTCCTTAACCGACGTAGAGCCCTGTCTCAAATTCATAAACTTCTCTATCTTAGCTTCCCATAATTTAAGAGGAAAGAATCTATCCAAGAAAGCATCTTAGAACAATTACCAAGTCACCGAAGCGGTATCTTTCTCTTTACCCTTATTCCACATCTGTACCCAGTCATAGGAAACATCCTTTAATCGATAAGAAGTCGGCTCCATACTTTCTTCCTCAGTCACGTGCATAATCAATGTAATTTTCTTCATTTCATCAACATACATCTGTGGGTCCTCACCTGCTCTTAACCCATGAAACTTTGGCGGATTCATCCACATAAAGTCACAAATTCATGCTGCTACCAAATTATTTTCCTACAAAGGTGGAGCGTTGGCCTGAGTATTGGAGGTAACTACTTGGCTAGCATCTGAAAAGCTGCCCTAAATTCAGCATGGGATATCGTCTTATGTAACGGATGCACGGGTTAAGGTTGGTTGTTGTTTCTACAAGCTCGATGTCAAGGCATTTTTTGTCATAAGAACGCACGAATTAACAGCAGAAGGAAACAGTTGTCAGCATTATAGACTCTTATAGAAAGAAAGAAATGACTTTTCCTAGAATGCCCCGCAGCCTCTTGATCATAGGTGTGGCATGCTACATGCCGATGCTCAAGACTCTACGTAACATGGCTTGTCAGACTCCTAAGGACTCTTCACAACCTTAGGCTCTGATACCAAGTTTGTAACTCCCCAAAAGATCATCCCGAGATACCACACAATGCCCAAGGCTACATGTAGCCTCAAGCTAACCCTTTAAGCCAAAACACTACCCTTGGGTTCCAACACAACAACATACATGCTACGCTAAGGATATATATATAAGTACATATCATATCAAATCGCACATGGCACGGAATATCGTTAGATTTTACATATATGGAATGTCTATACACAAACCAACCCAATAATACAATAGTCTGACATAGCCTCTATATAGCAAAATCAATGAGCCATTGGGACAAACCCCCAACTGACTCAACAGACCACAGGGATCACAAAACAACAGAACTAAACCTAGCAACTTGGTCCTCAAACCATGAGGACTTACCACTGAAGGAACGTAGATGTGACATTCAAATATCGTTGTCGCGACTGTGGCTGAGTACCTGAACCTACATCATGGTAAGAATGTAGCCCATAGAGAAATATGTAGGTAAGTATAAGATACGTACTGAGTATGTGGGGGCGCATGAAAAATATAAATAATATCATTTATTTTCTAAAAACATACATACGGACCATAATAACACAGCTGGCTTGAGTGACATTGAATCATGCAACTCATAATATCTTAGATAGAAAATGTAAAGAAAAACCTCATAAATCATTATAGATCATCATAAGCAACTTGACTTACCACATCAAAACTCGGAGTGACTCGGTATTTCAATAAATATGACTTTTATGGACAGGAGAGTTTCCTATAATCGACAACCCCACGCGAGCTACGTGGAATACCAACGTTTGAAACCCCCATTAGTGGGAGCATTATACTCTTTTCCAGGGAGTACGACCTTAATAAATCAATAATCACAATCGGGCTCTCTGGCCAATAATATCATCATCAAACAACCCTACGATGGCACATAAGTTTGGGGAAATACCAAATTTCCCTTTCGGTGCTAAGTATTACTCCTCGACAAGCTTAGAACGTGTTAGGAAATCCACCACAACATCACAAGGGTCTATCATAAAGACCAAATCAAATCTCTTTCTCAATTATCAAATCATATTAATTTGTGGATTCCTAACTCAACACATTTTAGCTCAAAACATTTTAATCTTCCTTAACATCAACAAGGTATCAATGCATTGAACCATAACCGACTCGACATTTGAAAAAGTATATGAAGACTTAATAAATAATATTTTCAATAATTTAACTCATCAAAACCACCTGGAAAATACCAAGACTCATTGCAACTTTAAGATCAACAATTCTCAATTTGCCATCCAACTCTTATTTAAAGGTACTTGAGACATCAACCCATACTGGGGATATAGAATTTCTAATATCAATTATAAATTTGTAATAAGGAAATAGTGGAATGATAGTATAAATCAAGGCTTAACAAATTAAATAATCATACTCTCATAATCAAATACTTTTTGGACATAATTCTATCTCAACATCATACACATATCAGATGACATAGTACCATAGCTCATGGACAATAATATGAGATATAAATCCATATTTCCAATTCATGGTAAAACATGTAAAATCTCATGTCAATGTAATTCAACAAAAATACCAGGCACAAGATCGAAAGAATAATCTTGTTCAAAGCCACATATACCTAAAAATGGAAGATGAGTATGAACTTCTAACTCTGTAACTTTATTCACGAAAATAAAGGGTGCTTATCGAAGCCCTTAACATGATCAACTTGAATTCCAAATCAATTTGAAATTTTTACGGTTCAATCAAGAGACATAGAAAGATGAAATTTGGAGTAGTAGGGTTGGGGTTTGAGCCTTAGGAAATTTTGGTGAAAAATGATCTATTGAATGCTCTTAATGGACTTAAATCCATGGTTTACCCGGATGGATTAGAGTAGGAATGACCAAAATACCCTTAAAAATCAAATAATGTCAAATCTGTCCTTTGGTGGACTATTTTGATAGGCTTAAGTAAATCGACCATAACATTTTTCTTTGATGGCCAAATTGGATGAAACTAAATTTAATTGGAAAGAGGACTTTCAGAGCTTTCTGTTTATATGTAATAGCTCACCCGGATCATTATGTACAAGGAGTTATGATCATTTGAAGTTGACCCTAAAATTCGCCTGGCCTCAGTATTTTTTTCTTGCACATTTACTGTTCACCACTATTCATAATTAGATCGGAATGATCATAACTTGTCACTCGAGTGTCCATTTTTGATGATCCACATATCATTGGAAATATTATTCGATGCTCTACACGATGAAGGGTCGTATATCCATAAATTCCACACAAAAAAATTATTAATCATGATAAAGAACAAAATTCAACACATTTTCATCTGAGATCTTAACGAAAAACTTTTTTGGGGCATCACATAGTACAAGAGATCAAATTTCTGACAACAGATGTAGGGGTACTAGCAAATCATCTTGTAGCAATCACTTCCAAGAAAGTAAATACAGTAGCAGCGCAGGGGTCAACCTCTAAAGCTTATGAGTTATTATTAGAAAAGAAAGCAAATTATCTAGATCATCAGTTTAAGGGTTTTCGAACCCAAGGGAAGGGGAAAAAAGGTCGGAATTGCTATGAAAAATATAGAGACCGTAGTAGACAATGAGATGGTGACTGGAGGAAAAAAAGTGACTACACAGAGAATGGACATAGGTATATTTTGCCTACAAACGAGATCTAGAATCAAGAATGAAATAGATGCTGGCTAAGTTGGTGAAAGGTTTATAAAATCAAGAGATAAACCTTAAGGAGATTAAGACCAATATTTTAAGGTTGACCCAAAAGGTAAAATCTCATGCAACTGCTATCAAGCAGTTGGAAAACCAGTTCGGGTAGATGTCAGCAACTCTGAACCAGAGACAGCCAGGTACCCTTCCAAGTAACACTGTGAAGAATCTAAAAAATGATGGTCATGTTCTTGCAATTATTATGGGGGGTGGCATTACTAATATGGACCCCTCTCTACCTACTTGTGAAGTTGATGTTTATGAGATACCTATTGTGAAGCTAGAAAAGGCAACAAGTGGTGATGATGTAGTTTCTAAACTAGAAAAGACAACATATGGTGATGATGCAGTTTATAAGGAAAGAGGTAAGGGTATAGTTGTTAAGTAAGAAATAAGATAGATCCTGAGACCACCTCCACTTTTTCCTTAGTGGCTGAAGGAAAAAAGAAGAACGAAAATTCAAGCGATTTATTAAGATGCTTAAGAATTGAGTTTGAATATTCTTTTTCTTGAGGCATTAGAGAAGATGCCTGGATATACCAGGCTTATAAAGTAGTTGGTTACAAGGAAAAAGGAATGGCGATTGAGGATATTAATGTCTTGTACCACTGTAGTGCAGTCATACTAGGTCTTAGGCCTAGAAAAAGGGGGACCCCAAAACATTCATTATACCATGTACTATTGGGTCATCTCGATTTGCCAGAGCCTTATGAGACTTAAGAATCAGTTTAAATTTGATAATGATGGCCATGTTCAAGCAATTAGGTTTGAACCCTCTGAAATATCTTTAATGCAACTATTGATGGCTGACCATACTGTAAAGAAACCTATTGGTATTTTATTTGATATGATTGTGAGAGTGAAAAATTTTATATTCTCGTTTAACTTCATCATTCTATATTGTGAGGTTCACACCGAGATGCCCATTATATTAGGGCGATCATTTATTGTCACAGGTAGTGCAATGGTTGATATGGAGAAAGAAGAGTTGAAATTCAGAGTTAACTATGAGGAGGCCACACTCAATATCCAAAAATCAATGAAGTACCCTACCAACATAAGGGTGGTGTCGGTGATCCATTATATTGATGACCCTTTAGGGTATTCTTATGGGTATCTTGATGAATTTAGAGTAATCAAGATACCCATGTCGTGCCATGGTGTTAAATTAACCACTGAATGGGAGGCAACCTATGGGATTGTTGTTGAATTCTGAGTGACCAACATAGCCACATTGTGTTGTGATGTTAAATCAAGCACCGAGTGGGAGGCAACCTACTATTTTAGTGTTTACATTTTTTTTATTTTTCTTTTGTAGATTTTAGCTTATGGACTTACCCAAAATATAGTAAGAACACTATATTCATCAATGTCTAGGTAAGGGTATTATATGACCAACCCATCATGGTCACAAGTTCCACACGGACCAGGTAATTTTAGCAATAAGTTGAAAATTCAACATTTTAAGGATGAAAATGGAAAGTTACAGACTTTGGAACATACTCATACTTTTGGGAATGTAACTTTATGTTTTTGGGATCATAAGTAGTTGAAAAAATATCAAAAATCCAAGTCAGATTGTAGGAAACCAAGATAAAATTTTTGGCCCTGCATTTATGCCCTGCACCTACTGGACACTGGTGGCATTTGCGCACTAGGCAAGACCTTAGGTGGCAGGAGCAAGTGGCTTCTATGGCTAGGTAAAAAATGGGCCCTAATTTTAAATAAAATTTTGGGTCCACCTGATATGACCTAAAACAGCCCCCATCCTTATTTAGACATCCTTAACCGCATTCCAACTTATTCAAATCCTCAAAACTTCACTTTCCTCTTTGAATTTAAACTTCCCTCTTAAAATATAAAATAACCACACACTTAAGTAAAGGCTAAAGTGACACTTGTGTGAGATACAAACTTGTTCTAATACACTAAAAGCAAGTTCCAACTTTAATTTTGCTCGAGTTTTTCATTGTTCACTTCCAGTTCATCATAAAAAAGTAACTTTCTCCACTTCTAATTGTTATTATTGATTTATTTATTATTTAAACAAGTTGATATGTGTATTCTCATGAAAAATATATAGATTCTATCATACTTGTATGTACGAGCCTTGAAGTAGCCAAAACTCATAATTAGGGCTTTGTTTTGAATAAAATTCTAAGGTTAGGACCTAACAGGAAGCTGACCTTAAAACATTTAAGTAATACCACAAGTTGAGCACGTTGAGTTTTATATGAAAATCATTATTATTGATGTATATGTGTACAATGGACTTGTTGGGATTTCAAATAGGTTAAAGGATGTGAAAATTGAGGAAATATTTAAACTTTTCAAATTTTGAGTTTTTCTTTAACTTTTGCTATCCGTCATTTTTGTTGAAAACTAACAACTAGTTTTCAGGTACATATGGAGCCCTAAGTGTGAAGTAAAATAAGATCAATACCTCGAGGGGATCGTCAGAGTCTCTCAATCTTAGTGGTTTAGTAACAGAGTTCCCAAGGCAGGGCAGATGCATAGGTTGCTCAGACATGGCATCCTGGCCATGGATGAAACCTCCCATACTCCTCTACCAGATGATTGTAAAAAGATATATTCTGAGTCTACTTCACATATTGTTGCTCAGGACCCCTAGTCTGAGAAGGGATCCAAAGATTTATTTAAGGATGTTGGGCAGGAGGAGTCACTAGTGGTACCGCAGTTTAAGGAGGGTACCACCGCTCATGGTCAGCAGTCAGATGTACCTTAGTGAAAGGAGGATATAGAGATGGTTTCCCACGATGTATCAGTACAATAGGGGTAGAGTCTTGTACCCTCACATATCCTGGAGGTACCTTTAAAGTAGTGTGTAGAGTATATATAGGAAGTTTATAATATAGTCAGTCGTATCTCAGAAACTGGCAGGCCAAAGAGAGTTATGTATTAGGAGTACAGGGCTGATCTTTTAAGACTAAGGATATTACCACAATTGTAGGCATCTTTTGATTTATTCCCCGAGTCATTTTTGGTCCTGATTATATTACTCCTATATCTACAACTGAATGCGACCACAAAATGAGAGTAGTACGTGATTGATATATTATGTGGGAGGCTAACACAAATGACAGAGTGATCCTAACTTGACTATCTGAATACTAAGGTAAAGAATATATGGGCAAGCCTATAACATTTGATGTATATTGATTGGAAATTCTCTTCTGAGTGAGAGTGTCTTATGACTGTTCCTGCATTGACATATATTATTTTATAAGAGTTAATAAGACATCTTTTTTGTGACGGTACATGATTCATATTGCTAGCTATTTGCTTATTTCGGGTAGTTTAATTTATATATATACGTGGTTTTATGATCCGAATGTAATGACATACTTGATCCCATTGTGTCACATTGTTGTGCTTCATGATTATACACAGTTGGTTTTGAAAAGTGAGGTTGGAGGGGGTGCTGTGTTTTGAACATAAAGTGTTGATTGAATGCCTTGAATAACTTAGATTCTCCTAGTTAAGTGTCATTTTTGTGTTGTTGTATTTTGTTTCCTAAGTACATGCAAAAGTTCTAAGTTAAGGATGTTGATGTGCTATAAAAACATAGCACTTTTGATGCTTAACGAGGAAAATATGCAAGTTTTTGAGGTTGTCTTGATAGATATGATGAATTTTGGGTATTCTTTGCAAGAAATAATGTTTTGGAGCAATTATGGATGTTCGGGATAGTTTCCAGTTTGTTCATGATCAAATCATGCTTGAGACTTGAAGAAGAGATGAAAAGATGACTCCCTACACTTGCTAAATCAATATTTGGACTGCAAGTAGCACTTATGGACTGCATGTAGGCAAAGAAAGTTCCAGAAGTGCAAAATCCTGAGAAGCTGACTTACAGGATTATTGGTCCTTACACTTGTGGCCGGTACTTGTGCCTACTCTGTAGGCCGTAAGTGCTACCTACGTTTAGGGTCAGGGCATAAGTGCAAACCATAAGTGGCCATCGACACAGTTTTCTCCTATTTCATTTGAGCTTTGGTTTTAGGGTCTCCTCGTGTACTATAAATACCGTTTATATATTTTTTGTAGAAGTTACACATTTTTGACATTCACAAATATATTTTAATTTCTAGATTCGATTTTGATCTTAGGATTCTTTTGTATTGACTTTAGTTGATGAATTCAGCTACAGTTATGGGTTTCGCTATTTCTTATTATTGTTATTTCATTTATGCTTTCAATTATGAATGTTTTTGATATCTTCACAAGCATGAGCGGCTAAAAACCCATAGCTAGGGTTACGAAAACCCTAACATATTGATGAAGTAGGGAAAGTGATATTATTGTTTTGAACCAATACCCATGAATGTGTTTCTTTATATTCAATATAATAGTTATCATAATGGGTGCACAGGATGGTAATTTGGAGTTTAATTATTGATCCATGCTTCCAGGTTTTACCTTAGAAAGATGGTTAGGTTTCATCTAATAACTAGAGACTCAATAGATAATAGTTAGCTGGGATCAAGATAAGGGTTAGTAAGGTGACATCCTAAGACTGAAGAGGTAAAGGGTAAAATCCTTTTACTTATCCAAAAGACTGTAGAAGGTACATAACTTATCAATTCTGCATGGAAAGTATCGGGTTGGTTCAACAGAGCACAACAAGCCTATGGAATTGAGAAGCTAAGGGGGTCACAAACCTAGTGTTCACCAAGAATGATTATAACCGATGTTGATATTTGCTACTAGTTTGACATTAATACTCAAATCCCCCTATTTACTTTTCTAGTTATGCCCATTGATTACAATAATTGAGAGCCACGATTTCACATATTCCTTGGGATTTGACCCTAACCTTTGTTGGGTTACTATATTTGGCAGTGACCGTATTAGTTTTTGAGAGGAGGTGTAGCTTGGATGTCACTAGTTTTAGTGCATTTTTCTTTTTGATTCTTTAAATTTTGCATTTCTTGTCAAATTCAAGATTAGATCCATGATAAAAAATCTATACTTGGCTATGATACCAATTAATGTAAAATGTGATACAAGATGATAGAAGACAACCAGCACTAGAAGAAAGTAGGAAAAAAAGATAAAAATTATGAGAGATAGAATCTGGAAAGGAATTATTCAACTAAATAAAACAAGAACTAAGCATCTAATAAGTAATTATAACCCAAGAGTGAAGAGAAATTGAAATCATACAAGGAATTACTTACCTAATAAACTGAGAGGGTTCAACAAAGAGATAAAATGGCTTTCCCCAAAACTCTCAAATGAACCTCAACTCATCCAAAAACTATCTAAAGACAAAAATCCTAATTTTTTCTATTTAGAGTAGATAAACTTGTAATGAACCTTATAGTAAAATTTAGAAATTTTTATATGTTAACTATTCTAACCTTACCCATAGTTGTAACATATTGATTCTAGGGTGTGGGATAATTGACATGACTCCTAAAGCCTTCGGGAAGGTTTTGGCAGATTTTGAGGTTCTTTTGAGGATTTAGGAGCCAATAGTTGAGTTTTGTCAATATTTTTTAATCTGAGTGATGGATGATAATTTGGACTGCATCAATATATCTGAATTGTCTAATTTGGGGTTAGTAATGGGGTTGGTTTGGTATTAAGACCTTTATATGTCATTTTGATCCTCTATTTAAAATATACTAGGGGGTCTGGGGGGTTAACTTTGTGAAAACAATCCGTTTTAAAATATCTGACATCCCCCTTTTATTTATGTTGGATCTCGAATGAATCTCGAGGATTAGTTTGGAGATTTTTTACTTGTGCCTTGCTGGTTTTCATCTATAATCTAGGGCATGCTCCTTTACTCTTCACATTTGCACCTTAGTTTTTGCAACCATAGGCTCACATTCATGAATGATTGTGCCATTCCTTCTTTGTGTTTGTAGCCATAGTCTCGCGTTTGTGAAGGTAAGGATCAGGTTATCTCACAATCATGATCAAGGAATCCATTTGCAAAGTCCATTGACCTAGACAAATTAAGGTAATTTCAAAGGGTTTTCATGATTTCTTCTGTGGATAAGTTTCCAAATCCTTATTCCTTCATTCCCCAATGATTTCATCTTTAAAAAAACTTCAAATCCATGATTGTAAATGTGTTTTCATGATTTTACTTGGTACATTATTAAATAATTTTTTCTTAGATTTGAGGCCAGATTTCTACTCAATTTTGCATGAATTTTCAACTATAGACTACTTTTGATATGGAAAACATTATTCTTAAATAAAATTTTGGTTTACTCTTTTTATTTTTGAACTCATTTTTCAAACGCATTTGGGAGCATCTTATATAGGGTCAATATGGATATCATTAGCTTTCTTTTGACTTGTAGATGTTAGTTTTAGTAATTTGATGTGTTTATTATTGATTCGAGGGAGTTGAGATTCCTATTGAGGCTTTGGATAATGTTTGAGTTTACAGATCTTTATTTAAGAAAGTTGATATGAACATTGTTTTTTCCCAAAGTATTTATGTGTTGTATGCTTTCTTATCTGTATTTTTGTTCTTCATTAGGATTTAGGGTCCCGCTTAGGTGATATAGCGAATATCTGTATAGATAACAGAATCTTTGATGGATTGTATGTTGATAAATGTCTATTCTAGTTAGTTTTGTAACTTGTAATTTCCTCTAGGATGGATTGTATATTGGTAACTTGATGTTCTTGACTAATTGATAGGGATTACATATATTATGTTCTTGTATTGAACTTGACTACTTTCTAAAGGATAGTTCGATTCTTCTTACCTTGTTATTGAATGGTTGAGGTTTAGTAAACACTTATAGTATAAATGAACTTGTATTAGTAGATGAGGATAATTAGTGTATGAACCAAAACTAGGTTAGGTTAGTTCTGCAATATATTGTTATTGGAGTTGTTGTTTATTTTGGTTTGCCTATGTGGGACTTATGTGAACATAGTTATTGACTTGAGTAACTATTTGTGATCGTATATGCCCAGGTAGGGGCTTATAGACATATTGATTATTGTTTGAAGGGATGGCTTGACTTAATGCTATTTGTCATATTATGCATTAAATGCCTTATTTATTATTATGTCACTAGAGTAGGGGCCTGACTTACCATCATAGGCCTTATCTGTATATTAGAATGCCTTATCTATAATTTTGTCGCCAGAGTGAGGGTTTTCTTGATATTGTAGGTCTTATTTGACCATTTAATTATATTATCATTATTGTGATACCCGAGTGAGGGGTTGGAGATGATATTATTTATACTACATGACTATTTTTTTTGGTGGTGCCTAGTTGAAATTGGAATTATAAATTATTGATGTATTGAGTTAATTCTGAGCTCACTTATACATATAAAACATTTTGATATTCTTTCTGATTGGATGTGAGCATTACATTCTCATATCGCGTATGCATATTCATGAGATATTGGTACCACTGGAAAATATTATTTTTAAATGCAAATGATACTTTATGAAAACCCTCTCTGTGAATATGAGTTGGAGAGGAGAGTTGTTATTAAAATATGAGATACAATATATGGGTTGCAAACCCCCCATAGGTCTTACTTGGTAGCTATGAACTCGATTGGTGTATACAGAAAGTCATGCGATGCCTTTCACCATTCATCATCATTTCACTATGTTGCATCATTTGCATTGCATTACATTTCTTGATTTGGTTTGATACTCTATTCACATTTACTTTTGTATTTTATTGCTGCCAAAGAACCTTGTTTGTAATATTGTTTTTGAGCATTTATTTCATTTCATCATTATCTTATATCATCTTATACTAATTTGGAGGTTGGAAAATTATGAGATGTGCTGTATGACTGAGGCTTGATAAGAGAGATAGATGTGTAGCCTTATTAGTATTATGAGATATACTCATATATCTATACATTCTTTCCCTATTTTTATATCATATTACTTGGTTGATTATAATTAATTATGCCTAATGTATCATATTAGTGAGTCTTCTTCATAAATAACTTCCCTTATAGATTGACCATGAATGAATAGTGTTGACTCATGAGATTAGTGTGCCTACCATAATTTTTTATAAATTTGTTGACCTTTGTATTGGGTTACCCTGGTAGGATTAAAGAAAGTAATTGCGATACATATATTTATTAGAGAAAAACTTTGGGTAGTTGGGATGGTGGTTCTTTCCATCACTTTAGATTAAAATCGACTATTAACGATGCTTGTTGAGTACACGTGGTTTCAAACTCATCCTTGCTTTTTCTTATTTTTCTGCACCCTGTACAGGTGTTGATTTGATTGATGGATAGTAAATGGATTTCCATCAGAGTTGATATTGCGGAAATTGAGGCAGTGGCTGATAGACTTTGAAATATCTCAGATCTTTCTACTTATATCTATTGTTTTTATTCACATATAATGCATTTTAGACTCTTATTGATATTAGTTAAATTTGTATAGAGTCTTGTGATGATGAAAATTAGATGTGGGATGTATCTTTGAGACTCGTATCTCATATTTATGTATATATGTATATATTGGGATTCTTTTATTTCTTCTGTTTCCACTCTTGAATTTTCTTTAACTTTTGTTCTTTAGGCCAGGTTAGGATTACTTGTTTAGAGGGTTCAGGAATTGCCTTCACGTGCTCATATCTTGCATAAATTTCCACTTTAGTGTATTGTAGACCTTCTTTGCTCATTTGATTAATCTTTTAAGGTCTTCAAAAATACTTTGACCTAGTTGATGGTCTTTATTTCCATAATGACTAATCCATATTTTATCAAATAGGGAGAGATGTTTTATTTAAAAAATATGGCCAATGGATTTTTGTCCCATTGACTACTTTTTAAATACAGTCAATAATAAGGATCAATTCCCACATAATAAGAATTGATCTACCAACTCATTCAGTTATTTTTTTAATTTTAAAATCCTTTTCTTTAATTTTAGACTTCCTGTGAATTTATTTAATAATTTATGACTTATGTATCTGAGTGTCATGGTCTCGAGTTCTCAAGAACATTTTTATTTGCTTGAACCTAAACTAGAGATTTAGCAAGTTGAGTTGTCCAAGGAAAAATATATGACTAAACGTGTCACAATCTAAAACTCAAGTCATGATGAGACATATTTCACCTCTCGTGATGTGATGATCTAAAATTGAGAAGATGATGACACTTACCATACCCATCATGATAGATAAGCGTAAGTTCCAATCAATTACATAACCCATATTAAATAAGAAACAAAAGAAAGAAAATATATTAATTGTAATGCCCCGATTCTAGTACCCTGTACACTATACGGTGCTAACAATCCCGAAGGACCACTAGCTAACCCATGTCTGATATCTGTATCTGAGCACTGTATAATAGAAATATTGTAATAACAACATAATTGAAATAAATGCGAAAATCTAGCGGAAAACTTGCCATAAGGTTCAAATACTAGAAAATACTGAATAAAACAACGTCTGAACAAGGTATGATAATACTAGGACTAAAATAACTGTCAGAACATGCTATAGTCTGAAAGCCTCTAAACTATTTGAATAAAGAGTTGATAGGACATGTCCCCAACTAAATCCATCTACTGAAAATGACTAAGTACTGAAATACTGAAAGAATGAAATAATCATGTCCTTTAATATTAGGACTCACCACTGACTCTGACTGCTGATATCTGAGCTACTAAGTATGATCGGGATCCTGAGCGTCTGAACCAGGGTATAAAACACCATAGTGAAAAAGAAAAGTATGCGTCAATACATGTGAATGTACAATTATGCAAACTGAGGTAAGGCTGAATGCAAAGGTTCTTATGCATGAATTAAACTAACAGAATAACAGGAATATGACTACATGAGGATACTTGCATGAATACATAACTATAACTGAAATCATAAGGATTTTGAGTACTGATTTTATTGATAACATACATTACTGATAACTGATAACTAAGTGACTGTATCTAACAGTCCTGATTATAATGGAACTAACTGAGTTCTGTACTAAGCTGAGTGACTGTATCTGGTAGTCCTGAAATCTGTAGAAATAGCTGAGTTCTTTAATGAAGACTGAGACTGAGATTGTGGGAGGTAGTCATCTAATAGACATACCCCAAATAAGATATTATAGCTGAGTTGGGGTCTAATCTATAACCCCAATTAGACGAGTGTCAATACCGCACCACCGGTAAGGACAAGCTGTGAGTGACCCTCATCTGTCAGGTACTTTAACGAGAATGGTGGGACGCTCATTTGATAGGTTAAGACTCCTTATCAACCCTCATTTGATAGGTTTTGATGTCTCAACCTATTCTGGCTACGTAGTTCTAGAATGCCAGGACTACATCTAAGAATCACACCCTTTGCTGGCAGGTGAGTTCCCACCCTTAGGTTCAATCGGTGCTGAATCCTACTCCCAATTGAATAGACACTAAATTTAGTATACTATACTGAGTTCATTGTATTTTTGTTGACTGGCGGAATATTACTAAATTTTGTTAACTGACTGAGTTACTGAGGACTGAACTGAATACTACTGAGTTTCCCTGAGTCTTGAGACTGATTGAATTCTACTGATCGTTGCTTGACTAAGGTTATCTTGAAAACTATCATTGGCTCTAGGCAAACAACTAAATTATAAGGTATTAAATACCCCTAGAACTCGATAGCATGAAAATAAATACGACATGACACTACTTGAACACATGACCTTTGTTAACAAGTCATAATACTATCATTGAGGGATTTTATGAAGCATTCACAAGTCATAAGCTTACACATGAATGGGAATACATGCTAATGTAATGCAATTTCACAAATCCATACTTATTAGCATTCCACCAAATCATTACAAGACATAGCTTTATCATGAGAGTTATTTTGAACATGTGGGTACATCATGAATTCATCATTAAGATCACAAATATGTCATAATACACAATTATTATTCACTTGGGCATTTTTACAAACACATGACAGGCATAACCTTTTCTAGGGCATGAATCAACAACTAATACATCATGTCTATATCAAACACTTCAAATTTAAGGATTTTAATCCATATACTAACATAAAGTCATGAGAATTCAATAAAGATTCAATCTTGGAAATGATATCACAACATAAACATATGTACAATCAAATCCCCAACATGGAATTCAAATTCATATTCTTAAAAGGATTTCTTGAGCTCCAACAGTAGAAGGGATCCTCGGATGAACACTTTACATACCTTGGTTGACAATTTATTGAAGATTGATGGAAGAAATCTTGAGTTCTTGAATTGAAATTAATCACATAAGGTTTCTTGTTCTTGAGCACTTCTGAAATAATGAATGTATTTAGCCAAAAAAGGGCTAAATTTTGTGTTATGAGGGTTGAAAGTCATTGGAAAAGGACCTAATTACCCTCAAGGATGCGGGTTTAAAAGATAAAACAATATGCCCAGCGAAGGCTAGAGCCAATGTGGCGCATGGATTGTACCAACACCGTCATCGCGTCGGTTCACTGGAATTTGACTCAACCTGAGGTTAATTTTATTTGTTGACAATATTGGCAATTTGACGTGCCAACATCACGTCAACTCATTATTTTGCAATCCCACACAAGGTCTAAACGAGGTCCAAAAAATTAGAAACTTATCCAGGGATACCTATTGAACTCCTTGATCTTGAATTAATAAAAATGTAGTCCTTTAAATGACTTTAAGGTCGTGAAATTAGATTTTCAACTTTTGAAGGCTAAAAATAAACTAAGTTTGGAAACTTATCTAGAATTTTCTAAGTCTGGGACCCCTTGACAAGCTTAAAGGACTGAATTAAGCTTAGAAATTTTATGGGGTCTTACAATTTCTTCCCCTTAGAAACATTCATCCTTAAATGAGACTGACTGAGATGGGATAAATGATAAGCTGATGTACATACTGAAATGAACAATTGAAACATGATTACGTGACTGACATTGTTGATTTACTGAGATTCATACTAAGCATGCATATCTGATGCATGATTTCATGAATGAGCTGATACATGAATGCATGACTGGGAGTACTAATAAGATGATCATGCATATCTGTTGCATGAATACATGACTAAAGTGACTTATGAACATGCGACTGAACATGCAATGGTAAAGGATACCAAGTTTGAAATGGAAAACTGAGCATGAAACTGAATACCAAGTTTGTAACTGAAATCAAAACATAAAATGGAAAAAAGCAAAAGGAAAGCAATTACCTTAGGCTAAGTCTAAATTAGCCGAGAATAGTTGAGGATACTTGGTACACATGTCTTCTTATGCTTCCCAAGTAGCTCCCTCAATGGACTAATTCCGCCAAAGAACTTTGACTAGAGGGACTTCATTGTTCCTCAGTCTGCGGGTCTGATAGTCAAGGATTTCGACTAGAATTTCTTTGTAAGAGAGACTGTTCTGAATATCTATGCCCTCAACAGGGACTACAACTGCTGGGTCACCTATGCACTTCTTAAGCAATGAGACATAGAACACTGGATGCACTAAAGCTAGATCTAAAGGCAACTTGAGCTCATAAGCTACTTTGCCAAAAAAATTGAGAATTTTAAAGGGACTGATATATCCAGGAATGAGCTTTCCCTTCTTGCCAAACCTCTTCACTCCCTTTATGGGAGAGATTTTCAGGTATACATAATCACCAATCTCAAACTCGAGATCCTCTTTACACATATCTGCATACGATTTCTATTGGCTCTGAGCAGTCTTGATCCTCTCTCTGATTAATTAAACTTTCTATAAGGTATCAATGACCAAGTCAGGCCCTACCACTGTGGCCTCACTGACTTCAAACCAACCGATTGGAGATCTGCATATCCTGCCATAGAGAGCTTTGAATAGAGCAATTTGGATACTGGAATGATAACTGTTGTTATATGCAAACTCAATCAAAGGCAAGTGGTCATCCCAATTACCTTTAAAGTCAATTGCACACGCTCATAACATATCTTCTAAAGTCTGGATGGTCCTTTCTGCTTGACAATCAGTTTGAGGATGAAAGGTTGCACTGAGGTAAACTTGGGTACCAAGACCCTTTTGGAATACTTTCCAGAAATAAGAGGTAAACTGGGTACCTCTATATGAGACAATAGACAATATAACACCATGCAATCTGACCAACTCTCTGATATAGAATTTGGCATAATCCTTGACTGAATAAGAGGTATGGACTGGAAGAAAATGAGTTGATTCAGTCATTCTGTGTACAATGACCTAGACAGAATTATGCTGACGACGAGTACGAGGCAACCTGTCACAAAGTGTATGTTCACTTTTTTCCACTTCTAAGTAGGAATACTGAACTCCTGCATGGACCCATTTGGGTTCTGATGCTCAATCTTAACCTTCTAATATGTTGAGCACTTAGCCATTAACTCTACAATATCTTTCTTCATCCCACTCCATCAATAGATCTCCCATAAGTTGTGGTACATATTGGTGGAGCCTAGATAAATAGAGTAACACGCACCATGCGCTTCTGCAAGAATCGCTGCCTTACGTCATCAACAACTGGCACACACAGATGACCCTGAAAATGCAAAACACCATCTAACCCTTGGGAGAAAACCTCTACCTTCTGATCTTTGACTGACTCTTTCATCTTCACCAGATTGGGATCTCTATCCTACTTTTCCTTTACCTCAGAACCTAGAGATAATTCTAAAATGTTCTGAACCCAGACACTACCTTCTGCTGAATCAACTAAGCGGACACCTAATCGGGCCAACTGATGAACTTCTTGGGCTAACCTCTTCTTACTGTCATCAACATGAGCAACACTACCCATAGATAGTATACTGAGAGCATCAGCCATTATAAAAGACAATCATGTCATAATCTTTCAAGAGCCCTAACCATCTTATCTGGCAAAGATTAAGATATTTCTAAGAGAATATATAACAGAGGATTTTGTAATCTGTGAACACATATACATGCACCCCATACAAGTAGTGCCTCCAAATCTTTAAGTTAAACACTATAGCTGCAAACTCAAGATCATGCGTCGGATAATTCTTTTCATGGGGCTTAAGCTATCTGGAGGCTTAGGATATGAACTTACCATGCTGCATGAGGACATAACCCGAACCTACCCTGGATACATCACATTACACGACATACCCATCTAGACCATCTGAAAGAGTCAAAACTAGAGCTGAGGTGAGTCGATTCTTCAACTCTTGAAAACTCTTCTCGCAAGAATCTGACCACTGGAACTTAAATTTCTTCTGAGTCAATCTGGACATAGGGGATGCAATAAACAAAAATCTCTTAAAAACGGTCTGTAATAGCTAGCCAAACCCAAGAACTTCTAATATCTGATGGAGTGATGGGTCTAATCTGAGGTCTATCTTAGAGAAGTAACTGGATCCTTTGAGTTGGTCAAACAAGTAATCAATTCTAGGAAGTGGATACTTATTCTTAACAGTGACCTTATTGAGCTGATGGTAGTCTATGCACATTCTTAGAGAACTATCTTTATTTCACATGAATAGAAATGGTGCACCCCATGGGGAACACTAGGTCTAATGAACCCCTTTTCTAGGAGATCATTCAATTTTTCTTTTAGTTCTGTGAGTTTTACTGGTGCCATTCTGTATGGATGAATAGATTTAGGCTTAGTATCTAGGAGAAGGTCTATGCCGAAGTCTCTTTTCCTTTTGGGAAAATTTTTTCCCTTTCGGGAGAAATTTTGGGAAAATCTTTTGGGAACACATATGAATATTCATTCACTACTGGGACTGATTCAAGGTTTGGAGTTTCAGAACTAAAGTCCTTAAATCAAACAAAATGATAGACATATCCCTTGGAAATCATTTTCCTTCCCCTTAGGTATGAAACAAGATGACCCCTGAAGGCTGAAGTATTTCCCATCTACTCTAGGATTGGTTCATTAAAAAACTAAGTAGGATAATTCTATTAGCAGGAATAAAACCAATCCATGCCGAGAATGACATTAAAATCAGTCATCTCTAATTTGACTAAGTCTGCTGAAATGACTTTCTAGAATACCAAAATTATATAGTTCCTATATACCCACCGGGCTATGATAGTTTTACACACTGGGGTAGAGACTGAGAAGGGGTCTGCTAGAATTTCAGGATTGACTTTGAAATCAACTGGTAGATAAAGAGTAACAAAAGACAAAGAAACTCCTGGATCTAGAAAAGCGTAAACATGTAAATGAAAGATCTGTAATGTACCATTGACAATATCAGGAGAATTCTCCTGGTTCTATTGGGACTAAAGAGCATAAATTCTATTTGGGTGTTGCCCACTGGTGGTGGTGGAAGTGCCAACCTGCTGATTCGGGTGACCGGACTGACCTGAGGAATGGTTAGGCTGACCCTGAAGACCTAATTGGGGACAATCTCTGACTCTGTGGCCTGGCTTGCCACATTCAAAACAAACATCAATGCCAGCTCTGCAAATACCCTGATGGTGATTGCCACAAGTCTGATAAAGAGGATGAGTTCAAGCACTTCTAACACTTCTCTAAGACTTAGATCCTGACGTCCTATCTTTGTTACCATTCTTGAACCTAGGGACTGGAGCAATACCTGAAGAAGAGAAAGAAGGATTAGACTGAGAGTTTAACTGGAGCTCATGCTCAGTCACACGACATGAATACTGAAAGAAGAGAAATTATTCCAAAAAAATCTTATAGCCTCCAGCACATAAATGTGGAATGCGACGCATCCATGCACAACACTCTACTATATGAAGCTTTCAGACTTCCTAGGACTCTATTGAACCTTAGGCTCTGATACCAAGTTTGTAACACCCCGATTCTGGTACCCCGAATGCTACACGGTGCTAACAATCTTGAAGGACCACTAGCTAACCCATGACTGATATTTGTATTTGAGCACTGAATAATAGTAATATTATAATAACAGCATAACTAAAATAAGTACAGAAATCAAGTGGAAAAATTGCAAAAAGGTTTAAATACTAGACAATACTGAATAAAACAACGTCTGACCAAGGTATGATAATGCCAAGACTGAAATAACTGTCTAAACATACTATAGTTTGAAAGCCTCTAAACTATCTGAATAAGTAGTTGATGGGACATATCCCCAACTAACTTCATGTAATGAAAATGACTAAGTATTGAAATACTAAAAGAATGAAATAATTATGTCCTTGAAATATGAGGACTCACCACTCACTCTAACTGCTGATATCTGAGCTTCTAAGTACGATGGAGAGATAGAGCATCAGAACCTATCATATAAAACTCCATAACGCAAAATAAAAGTATACGTTAGTACATGTGAATATACTGGTATGAAAAGTAATGTAAGGTTGAATGAAAAGGTTCATATTCATGAACTAAACTGACTAGATAACATAAACATGACTTCATAAGGATACATGCATGAATACATAACTGTAACTGAAATCATAAGGATTCTGAATACTGAGTTTATTTATAACATACCTTACTGTTAACTGAGTGACTGTATCTGACAGTACTGATTCTAATGGAACTAGCTGAGTTCTGTACTACGCGGAGTGACTGTATCTGACAATCCTAAAATCTATAAAACTATTTGAGATCTTTACTGAAGATTGAGATTGGGACTATGGGAGGTAGTTATCTAACCGACATACCCCATATAAGATATTATAGCTGAGTTAGGTCCCAATTTGTAACCCTAATTGGAAGGGTATTAATACCACCCCACCAATAAGGACAAGTTGTGAGTTACTTTCATCTGTCAGGTACTCTAACGAGAATAGTGGGACCCTCATCTGACAGGTTAAGCGACCTCATCAACCCTCATATATTAGGTTTTGATGTATCAACCTATGCTGGCTACGTTGTTCTAGAACATAAGGACTGCTTATAAGAATCACACCCTCTGCTGGTAAATGATTTCCCGTCCTTGGGTTCACTCGGTGCTGAATCCTACTTCCAACTGAATAGGCACTGAACTGAGTATACCAAGATGAGTACACTAAATTTCTGTTAGCTAACGGAATATTACTGAATTTTATTACATAACTGAGTTACTGAGGACTGAACTGAATACTACTAAATTTTCCTGAGTTTTGAGATTGACTAATTTCTATTGATCGTGGCTTGACTGAGGTTATCTTGAAACCTGACATTGGCTCTAGACACACAAGTAAATTATCGGGTATTAAATACCCCCAGGACTCAATAACATGAAAATAAATGAGACATAGCACTACTTTAACAAATGGCCATAGTCAACAATTCATAATACTATCATTGAGGGATTTCATAAAGAATTCATAAGTCATAAGCTTACACATGAATAGGAATAGTTCTAACGTAGTATAATTTCATAAATCCATACTTATGAGCATTCCACTAAATAATTACAAGACATAGCTTTAGCATGTGAGTAATTTTGAATATGTGGGTATATCATGAATTCATCATCGAGATCACAAATAGGTCATAATACATAATTCTTATTCACTTAGGCATTTTTACAAACACATGGAAGGCATAACCTTTTCTAGGGCATGAATCAACAACTAATACATCATGGCTATATCAAGCACTTAAAATTTAAGGATTTCAGTACACATACTAACATAAAGTCATGAGAATTCAATAAAGATTCAATCTTGGAAATCATATCACAACATAAACATGTGTACAATCAAACCCCTAACAAAGAATTCAAATTCATATTTTGAAAAGGGTTTCTTGAGCTCCAAGGGTTGAAAGGGACCTTGGATGAACACTTTACATACCTTGGTTGACAATTTCTTGAAGATTTATGGAAGAAAGGTTGAGTTCTTGAATTAAAATTAATCACCTAGGGTTTCTTGTTCTTGCGCACTTGTGAAATAATGAATGTATTTAGCCAAAAGAGGGCTAAATTTCATGTTTTGAGGGTTGAAGGTTGGGGGAAAAGGAACTAATTACCCTAAAGGACATGGTTTTAAAATACAGAAAAACATGCCCAATGACGCTAAAGTCGACACGGCGCGTGGAGGGTACCAATGTGATAATCGATGCGATGCACCGATATCATATCGGTTCACTAGAATTTTTCTTAAGCTGAGGTTAATTTTATCTATTGATGCGATTGGCAATTCGACGTGCCAAAATTATGCCCACTCACTATTTTGGGATTCCAAATAAGGTCTAAAAGAGGTCCAAAAAATCCAAAACTTGTCCGGGGACACCTATTGATCTCTTTGATCATGAATTAACAAAAATATAGGCCTTTAAAGGACTTTAAGGTTGCAAAATGAGATTGCCAACTTTCGAAGGCTAAAAATAAACTACGTCTGAAAACTTAGCAAGAATTTTCTCGGTCTGGAACCCCTTGAAAAGTTTAAAGGACTGAATTAAGCTTAAAAATTTTGTAGGGTCTTACATTAATAGAATCTGAATAGTTTCTAAACTCACTCACATAAAAAAGTACTATAATCTAAATACCCAAGGTCTGGTAGTCACGTTTACAAACCTCTAGGAGTATAAAAGAAATAATACATAGTCCATGAGATGTCTAAAATGCAAAGGATATATAGTGACAATAGTAGAGGATATTTAATAGACTCCGGAGTCAGCAATCACTATCTCAAGAATCTAAGGAATGAAAATATCAAGAAATAACAAGTCAGTGTTCGAGGACCATCAGATCTATACATGAATATAAGGTGAAGTAAATAAACAAGCGTGAGTACATAATCACTTGTACTAAGAAACATCATCGATCGATCATAATTCAAAGTGATGAACAGAATACCAACACTATCTATTTGAAACCACAAAATAAAAAGACACCCTAGTCTAATAGAATACTACATAGCATGTCAATTAGATCCATGAAAAATCATAATTAGATATTCATCCACTCAAATACTCAATAACAATTACATAATCGTTAACACACCTTATACCATCTATGTATGGGAGGCACTTCTTCAAGATTGTGCTATCCCTAGCCTCAAATCATCTCAGAAGAGAAGACTAGCCCAATAATCTGTCTCTCTCCTATATCATCCCAATATCATAGAGTCCTGTATTTGCATTTGTAGAGTGTGCTTTGCCCAACTCTACCCAAGGATTGGCATTTTAGACATGCGATGATAGGTGATATTACACGCCTATATCAATATATTTTGCCCATATCTGTGCCATGTTTTGAGAATAAATTATATATTTCATGCACTTTTAGTCCTTTTTCTTGTAAGTGAGCTAAAGAACATGATTAGCAAAGTTTCAGGTATAAATGATGCAGAATTCAGCATTTTATGGCTAACTTGACGCCAAAGAAAGCTTCACGAAGGAAGAAAAGGGAGCTTGGACTCCTAAGGACCAAAAATAATGCATGGAAAATCTGTCCCGGGCTAAAACAACATTTCTGAAGACTTTAGGGACTAGCAGTAACTTAGTTGGATTAGGATAATGATACATTAACCTAGTACAATTGGGTTAAGTATTTCATTATCTTATTAGGATTAGGATAATTATACATTAACCTAGTACAATTGGGTTAAGTATTTCATTAGCTTAGTAGGATTTGGTTAATTATTTCTTTAGCTTAGTAGGAATAGGATATGGGTATTATAAATACCCTATCTTACTAGAGATTTTTATTCATTCCTCATTCAACAATATTCCATATTCTACTTTCCAACAATTCTAATCTTTCTCTTAATTCTATTTTTCTTCTTCTATTCATCTATTCTTAAATTCCGCAACAAGAGAATCGTTAATTTGCCAAGGAATTCACGCCTAACACCTACCACTCTTGTGCTACACAAAATTAATCAATATTGTGGTAAAATAACAATGTCAATTGTGATTTCCTTCGCACTCATGGGTAACTAAACTTCTCTATTGGGGTTATGGAAGCCGAATGACATACTATATATTGCTATGAGTTTGTGAGTTCGTGACACTTATGCTGCTTATATCATTATTCTCTTTATCTTAATCTAAATTCTTTGTGGTTGCAAACGCAAGAATACGCTAGTATAACATTTAACTTGTTCGAAATAAAGGTTATTTGTCTGGGAAAGTGATAATGCCAAGGTAGTAGGGTCCCATCCCCTATTAAAAAGTTAGTGCCGTAACTGGATTAACCTCTTGGAGAATTCATACCGTTAGACACGCTTTAAGCTCGAAAGAGTTAAAGTGAAATAATCCTCGAATAGGTCGAAAGACGCCTGGATTTACCATCGAATACAATTCTCTATAAGCACATGCATGTCTGAATTCTACACACTCATAGCCAGTAGAGATGTATAACTCAGAAGGTGGACATAACCCCAACGCTTCAATTCTCATTGTTTACAATTTACTAAATATTCTTTCTTTTTATTTTGCTATTTTTAGCTTTTACTTTAATACTTTGTTTACATTACTTGCACGACAAGACTCCCCCCTTTTTTACGAGACTTGCACTAAAAGTCTAGTAATCCTTGCTTATTTTTTGGCCAAGCTATCCCTGTGGGATCGACACCCAACCCAGGCTGGGTTCTATATTTGCTAACGACCGCGTTACATTCTTACGAGAGCTGTAGATTGAGCGTTATCAAAAATTTGCGCCGTTGCCAGGGAATACGAGTGTCAATCAAGTTCTTGATAATTACTAGACCATTTGGTCAAAGATTCTCGTACTTTTACTTTCAGTTTTTGTTTTTGTTTACTGCAGGTTTTTATTCAGTGCATGCCCCATACTATAAGTTCTAGTCAACCATTATTACCTATCAATTCTGAACCACAACGCATTGGTAGAATGGAAGCACAAGCAGAAATCGAAAGGATGGCTGCTCAACAGGAACAGGCGAGATTAGCTGCTCTTGCCGCCGCTCAAGTTCAACAACAAAACATTGATAATCCTGGGCAAGCAACAAATCCCGACGATGAGGATTTAGGTGATGACGAGTTACTAAACCCTAGGCGTGATTCTGAAATCATAACACCTGCCAACAGAAGAGGTTGACAAGCTCAGTTTAGGTATGATCGTCAACCCATGCAACCAGCTTTCGACGATGACGATGATGATCTTGATGGAGCCGGAGCCACAGGAGCCATTATTCCTTCACCATTATCTCCCGGAGCCAAGTTCAACATCACAAGCACCATGATTCAGTTATTGTAACTCAAGGGATTATTTGGTGGACTAGCAGGCGATGATCCAAATATGGATCTAATCAACTTTATTTCTATATGCAAGTCGTTTGACAATCCTGGTGTTGGTCAAAATGCAATTTAATTACGTCTATTTCCATTGTCTCTGTCTGGGGAGGCAACTCTATGGTTAAATGGGCTGACTCCTGATTCTATTACAAATTTGAGGCAATTGAGAGACGCTTTCCTAGAAAGATTCTTTCCGCCATCCAAAATAGCCCAATTGAGAGATGAAATCAGCAACTTTCATCAGCTTCCCACTGAAGCTCTTCATGAAACATGGGAGAGGTTCATGACAAAGCTAGCGAGATGCCCAAACTATCATATGACTAATGTTCACCTAATGGAGATATTATACAGAGCCTTGAATTCAATAACTAAACCAGTGGTGGATAATCCAGCTGGAGGATCTTTTATGGACCTCACCTTTGGTCAAGCAAGCAATATGCTAGATCGTATGACGAAACAAAGTAGAGCTTGGCATACCAGGGATTCTGAGGTAGCAAGCCCCACTTTATCTATTGGCATGACTACAGACCAAAGAAGAAGAGAAGAAGAACGTGATCAATATATGGCGCACATGAAAAAACAAATGGATCTTCTTACAAAGAATTTATTATCAGGGAAGACCGAAAAAGTGAAAGATATTGCGTCAAAAGGAATAGACGAATCTAATTCAGAAGAGGAGGCCAACTACTTGAACAATCAGGGGGGTTTTCGTGGGAATACCCAAGGAAACCAAAGTCGGAACTATTATGATAAATCTGGAAACAAGGACCAAGGTATTTGGAAGAACAAGAATGAAAAGAGTGGTTTGTACAGTCCCCCTGGTAGACGTGACACCACCACATCTAATTCTGGAAGTATGGAAGATATGATGGCTAAATTATTGAAAGGAGTGAAAGCAACGAGCGCGGGAGTAACGGGGGTAATTAATGATTTGTACTCCACGAAACAATTAGTTGATTCATATTCCACTTCAATGAAGCAAATAGAGCAGCAATTGAGCCAACTTTTAGCAGCACTCAATCAAAGAAAGGCCGGCACTCTACCTTGCGATACTGTGCAAAACCCAAGGAATGATGGGTTCATGAATGACCATCACTACCAGAAGTGGTAAGGTGCTGGAAACTTCAGCAAAAGGAAAGCAAGTGGTTGACGAAAATGCGGACTTGGATGACAACGCAATGGGAGAGGAGTCTGCAGAAGACGTCAAAGACATCATACCCAGCGACGTGCAACCTGAAAAAGTGGAAAAATAGAAGCAAGAGAAGAAGAAAGCCGTGGAGATAACAATTCTATACCCACCACCACCTTTTCCCCAAAGATTGAAGAAGGTGATGACACGAAGTTCAGCAAATTCATGACTATGTTAAAGCAGCTGACCATTAATGTTCCATTGGTGGAGGCACTTGAACAAATGCCTGGGTATGCGAAATTTATGAAGGATCTTTTGACAAAGAAGCGGGCAGCAAGCTATCAGTTGAAAGAAGATGTTCATCATTGCAACGCAATCGCTACCCGATCGATAGTTCAGAAGAAAGCCGACCCCAGAGCTTTCACTATTTCTTGCACCGTCGGATCTTTGAATTTTGCCAAAGCAGTATGTGACTTAGGAGCCAACATCAATTTGATGCCATTATCAATCTATAAGAAGTTGGGGTTGGGTGATCCTACTCCAACCAACATGAGGCTTGTCATGGCGTATAGGTCGGTAAAACGACCTGTTGGTATTCTATTTGATGTATTGGTAAAGGTTTCTTCATTCATCTTTCCGGCAGACTTTGTTATTTTGGATTGTGAGGCAGACTCAGAAGTTCCCATAATCTTGGGGCGCCCTTTCCTTGCTACAGGAAGTATGCTCATTGATTTGAGATCCAATGAGCTTTCATTCCGAATAAATGACAAAGTAGTTCGCTTTGACATTTGCAAATCAATGAAGCAACCCAAATATATAAGTGTATTTTCGGTGGCTGATGTTTTCTTTGATGATGAGAAAGAATTACTTGAAGAAGAGCAAATTATTGATGACCCTTTAGAGGTTGTGCTCATGAATGGAGAGAATGAGGATGCTGAAAATTGTGAAGAAGCTATTTGTGCTCTATTGGTATTAGGAACATATTGCTATTCTCCCAAGAAGATGGACCTTGATCTCAAGAATCGACCCACACCACCAGCTAAGCCATCTATTGAAGAGCCACCCACGTTAGAATTGAAGGAGCTGCCAAAACATTTAAAGTACGCATTCTTAGGAAGCGGAAACACACTTCCAGTCATTGTGGCAGCCGATTTGGGTGAGCAACAAGTTGCAGCTCTCATTGCTACTCTACGAAAGTATATTAGAGCCATTGGATGGACTATTGCGGATATTATTGGTATTCCAGCTAGGATTTGTACACATAAGATTCAGCTTGAAGAGAATTGCACACCCACCATTGAGCATCAAAGACGTCTAAACCCACCTATGCAAGAAGTGGTGAAGAAAGAAATTATCAAGTGGTTAGACGCAGGAGTCATATATCCTATCTCTGATAGTACATGGGTAAGCCTGGTACAATGTGTTCCCAAGAAAGGAGGCATGACGGTGGTCGTAAATGTGAAGAATGAGCTTATCCCACTCAGACCCGTCACTGGATGGAGAGTATGCATGGACTACCAAAAGTTGAATTCTTGGATGCTCAAAGATCACTTCCCAATGCCATTCATGGACCAAATGCTAGATCGATTAGCGGGGAAAGGATGGTTTTGTTTCCTTGATGGTTATTCAGGCTACAATCAGATTTGTATTGCCCCCGAAGACCAAGAGAAGACAACGTTTACATACCCATATGGTACGTTTGCCTTCAAACATATGCCATTCGGTCTATGTAACGTACCAGCCACCTTTCAATGTTGAATGATGTCTATTTTTTCTGATATGGTTGAAGACACTTTGGAGGTGTTTATGGATGACTTTTCAGTTGTTGGTGAGTCTTTTGAAGCGTGCTTGGCAAACCTAAGCATGGCGTTGCAAAGATGAGTAGAATTTAACCTAGTGCTGAATTGGGAGAAGTGCCACTTCATGGAAAAAGAAGGAATCGTTCTTGGGCACAAAATCTCCGAAAGGGGAATTGAGGTTGATAGAGCGAAAATTGATGTTATTGAGAAGCTACCGCCTCCAATTTTGGTGAAGGGAGTTCGTAGTTTTCTTGGCCATGCAGGTTTCTATCGACGATTCATCAAAGACTTCTCCAAGATTGCTATTCCATTGTCCAAACTCTTGGAGAAAGATGCGAAGTTTGACTTCAATGAAGATTGCTTAAAGGCATTTGAATGCCTCAAAGGAAAACTCATTGAAGCCCCTATTATGGTAGCACCAAATTGGTCTCTCCCATTCGAAGTCATGTGTGATGCTAGTGGTGTAGCCGTTGGAGATGTTCTTGGTCAGAGAAAGGAGAAATTATTTCATCCTATCTACTATGCGAGTAAGGTCCTAAATGAAGCCCAAAGGAACTACACTATGACAGAACAAGAGATCCTAGCGGTTGTGTATGCATTTGAGAAGTTTTGTGCCTATCTATTGGGTACTAAGGTGATCGTTCATATAGACCATGCAGCTCTCAGGTATCTAATGACAAAGAAGGATGCAAAACCAAGGTTAATTCGATGGGTGTTGCTGCTGCAAGAGTTCGATTTTGAGGTCAAAGATAGAAGAGGTTGCGAGAACCAAGTGGCTGATCACCTATCTAGACTCCAGAATGAGCATGTGGCGCAACCAAAAATTCAGATTGATGATGCATTCCCGGACGAGGAGATATTAGCGACAACAATGGAAAAATTACCATGGTATACCGACTTTGCAAATTTTGTGGTATGTAATATGATACCTGCCAATTTATCTTACCACCAAAGGAGGAAGTTTATGCATGATGTACAACACTACTATTGGGATGAGCCATATTTGTTTTGATGATACGCGGATGGTATTATTCGACGATGTATATCCCATGTAGAGGTGCCTAATATTTTGGAAGCATGCCACACTTCCCAAGTTGGAGGACATCACACAAGTAATCGTACAACAAGAAAGGTGTTGCATTAGTGGTTATTATTGGCCTTCGCTATTTAGAGATGCCTACGACTATGTTATAAGGTGCGACCAATGCCAGCGTCAAGGTGCTATTTCGAAACACCATGAGATGCCCATGTCCAAAATTCTTGAGGTAGAACTCTTTGATGTGTGGGGTATTGATTTCATGGGTCCATTCGTGAATTCGTTTGGAATGAAGTACATATTAGTTACTGTAGATTATGTTTCGAAATGGGTTGAAGCTGTAGCGTTAGCCGACAACGAAGGAAAGCGTGTTGTAGCATTCTTAAAGAAGAATATCTTCTCTCGCTTTGGAGTACCACGTACTATCATAAGTGATGGAGGATCTCACTTTTGCAACAAGCTATTCAAATCCATGTTGGCCAAGTATGGTGTCAAGCAACATAAGGTAGCCACACCTTATCACCCCTAAGCTAGTGGACAAGTAGAGGTTTCCAATTGCGTGATCAAGCAAATCCTTGCAAAGACGGTTAATGCGAATAGGAAGGATTGGTCTCGGAAGCTAGATGATGCACTATGGGCGTATAGGACTGCATTCAAAACACCCATTGGCATGTTTCCTTATCAACTAGTTTATGGGAAGGCTTGTCACTTACCCATCGAGCTCGACCATAAGGCATTATGGGCGTTGAAGAAATTCAATTTGAATTGGGATAATGTGATGAATCTGAGGTTGGAGCAGCTGAACGAATTGGATGAATTCCGTCTCCATGCATATGAAAGGTCAGACCTATACAAGGAGCGGATAAAAAAGTATCATGATCAGCGGATTGTTCGACGAAACTTCCAAAAGGATGATATGGTACTTCTCTTCAATTCTAGATTGAATTTATTCCTAGGTAAGTTACAATCCCAGTTGTCTGGTCCATACAAAGTTATCAAAGTCTACTCGTCTGGAGTAGTCAAATTGGAAGACAATAATGGTGTTGTCTTCAAAGTGAATGGCCAACGTGTTAAATCGTATATCGGTCCTCTTGACTCGACAAATTATATGGACATCACTTATCTCGATGAAGTCTAAGTACTTGAGGTAACTATGTCAAGCCACAACAATAAATAAGGCGCTAGATGGGAGGCAACCCATCGTTTATCTTTTTTCGTTTATCATTTATCGTTTTGTCTTTATTTCTTTCTAGTACTTGTTTTGCTTTTGATAAATGAAAATCCAAAAATAAGAGTCGTGCCGTGACCAAAACTAAGGCTCTTGGTGGGAGGCAACCCATCGTACTAATAGTTTTCATTGTTTTGAGCAAATATAGGTGCAAGAGGTATTCAACGAGGAGATTGGTTTCAATTGACGATTTGGACGTATTGCATGGTAAAGGTGGTAAGTTAGGAATAAGGATGCATAAGGCTATGGATTGAGCATTTCTCATGACAAAATAGGCATAGATCAAGGCTAGGCCTAGGTAAAACTAGGCCACGAACAAGGTAAAACCTACACTATAGCCTAAGGTCTCGGAATCTTGTATGCAAAGACATAGGCGCCGCCCATGCTCAAGTATGCTATAGCATAGGCGCTGCCTATGCTAAAGTATTTGGTCTCAGTATCTCATATGCCATGCACTATGCGTCGCCTATGGACCCTAATTGCATTACACTAGGCGCCGCCTATACCGTGCATATGCAAAGCTAAAGGCGCCGCCTATGGTCCCTTTTTGTCTCCAAAACCAATTTTAAATGGGTCAAAACCCGACCCATTCTTTTCCTATATAAAGGGGACTTAGTCTTGAAACATAAACACATTCAATCTTGACCTAAAGGCACCGCACATCCACTCCAAATCATCTCAAAATCTTTCTTTTTACTCTTCCAATTCACAAGAACATCACCAAAGGCTTCAATCATGTAAGTACTCTCTTATTCTTCATCTATTTCTCGTAAGTACTACGTTGCTATGTCTATTATGAATGGATACATCTTGTAGAAATATTGGTGATATTAAATGTGTTGGGATTGTTGATACAAAACCATGTGAGTGAACATGTACGTTAGGATAATCTTAACTTGTTTCCGACTTGAATTTGGTTTTAATTGCATTGTTATACTCTTTGCGGAATTGCTATGGTTATGAACATTGCATAAGCTTGTTACATGGATACTTACATGTTAGACTATCCCGTTCATCGGGATAAGACTTATAATTGCCTACCAACATAGGAGGTTGTGCTTGTTGATAGAAACTACACCATGATGTAACCCCTATGTAGTAGTCTTGTTATACCTAACATGAAAGTATTGCAAAGATTGCAAGCAGTGATACATCACTGATTTTCTTGTCGGAATATATCTCCTAAAATGTATGTCGATGAAATCTAAGTAATCGACCACCTTCACTTCACTGATTTGTATCAACGAACCTAAGTGTGGGGTGGTACCCCGATGGCTTGTGTATAAATTATTTCCTTTGAGTTGATGCTAACATGAATATTGTTTAAGTCTCAGGAACAATGGCACCTAAAGCGAGACAAGATAAGGCTACCACTTCCCAAAAGGGCAAGAAGAGAGGTCGCAAGGACCAAGGAGAATCATCCTCAATGCAATTACCATGCCGAATATTTGGAATAAAATGGGTTCTTGATGAGGAATCCAAAGAATGGTATAGGAACAACAAGGAAAGAAAATATGTTCATGTCGACTTGATCAACAAGGATACCCTAGCGAAGAAGGAGCCGCGTATGTTGGCAAAAATCATGGCATTGAATCTGGATTTCATCTTCTGCGACATGGGAGAATGTAATCTTGATTTGAAAAGAGAATTTTACGCCAACTGATCACCGAAAACCACAGGCAACGAAGTCAAGATTCGGGGCCAAGTTTTACAGCTCAACGTGGAATGGATCAACTCCTTTCTTGGCTTACCTTCGGTCGACCCAGCACCATTCAAAGAGCTTTACAGCAGACCTCCTTATAGAGCAATTCGACACACCCTTTGTGGAAGCAGATCCATGGCAAGGTGGAGCAGACACCAAGACACCGGATGACACAACACCTTCCCCTATGCTCCTTTAAATAGGGAAGCAAGAATCTGGTTGCGTATTGTCAACTCATGCCTTATCCCTGGGACTCAATACACTAAAATATCAAGAGATAGAGTGTGTTTGGTCTATGCTTTGATGACGAATGTCCCTATCAACATTGGGGAAATCATTCGCTCTACAATGCGGAAAGCCAGACTCCACAAGCGGTCCCACTTCAACTTTGGTAATCTGTTGACAGCAATCTTACGAAAGGAGGATATCGAAGAGGAACCAGCTGATCACAAACCCACATAACCCAAAGAAGGTTGACCTCACAAAGGTTAAAGATGCTGAAACAATATATGGTGTCAACCATACTACTGCGGAGATACATGCTCGAGATGAGAGTTTCTTCCATCATCTTTATGGCATGACTCGGTTCACAATGATGAGCGGTGGTCGTGTTCCAACTGCTGCAGAGCTCCAACAGCTGGACCATGACTATTCAATGAATATGCATGCAAGGGAGATGTGTGGAGTCGGTACATACTTTGAGGAACCTCTAGATGATGATGTGCCAACCGATGATAAGCGACGAATGCCAGACTCCGACGTGGAGGAGAACTCTGACGACGACTCTTATGATGATTTCGACGAAGGGGGTATGGCCCCCGATATTAAGGAAGAGTCCGACTGACCAGGTTCTTCGTATTTACTTTCCACTGAGGGCAGTGTCTCATTTAAGTGTGGGGTGGCGGTATTGCATGCTATGCTTATCTATCGCATCTATTTTTGTTTACTTTGAAATTATTCTAATAGGCAGCATGAGATTATAACAAGAGTATGTGCTACAATTGTGACTATTAAGACATTTAGGCTCTAGTTGTGACTCATTATGTGATATTGTGTGGTTTAATTCCTTCACTTGTTGGGTCGAGAGTCTATATTACTTCCAATAAAGTCGACCATGTGCCTTGTGTGTGTGAGATTAATCGTATATTCTATGTTTATGGCTGATGCTAGAACTTGCCTGGTATGTATGCAAAGCGAAAATAAGGAGTGTAAGTTTAGGAGATGATTTAGGCATTTCTTTGGCAACCTATACATGTTTACCTTCATTTTACCTACCCATAGACATCATCCTAGTTAAACCCTTTTGAGCCTTTAGCCTATTTCTTTGACAACCTCATATGTAAGCCTAATCCATTTTTTCAAGACCGTAATTTGATCCAAATTCCCAAGTACTTTAAAAGTATAAATTCATGTAACGAAATAAGAGGAAATTGGGTGAGTATGATGCTTTAAATTGTAATGGTGCTTGAAATTGTTATGAAAAAGAAAGTGATATCATAAGAGGTATGTTATGAAAAGAAAAAGGAAAAAAAAGCTGAAAAGTGAGTTATGCTTAAAATTGAAAAACAAAAGAGGAGAACAAGGGTGGTAGAATAAAAGAAAGAAGAAAGGTTTAAAGAAAAAAAGTGTCAATGATATAATGTGATGTATTAAAGCGCTTAGGAACTTAGTCCCTATTTCTGGCCAGAATAGTCCTACCCGTCCCTTAGCCTACATTACAACCATCAAAAGACCTATTTGATCCTAAACTTAGCATTCTAACATTTAGTGGAGTATTACACTAAGGGCAAGCCTATGGTAATCAGTTACTACATATGAATTCTTTGTGAGGGCGAGAGCAAGGATACTTTGATACCCATGTTTGAAAAATATGCTATACTTGTGAGTGATTATGGGTAATATATTGTGAGACACACATGGTTGATGAGTTTTGGGTAGTTTTATATGATTCTTTGTACCTTAACTTTTGAATATAAGTTGACCACCATCACGAGTCTATGCTAGAGGTTAAATGGTTTCTACTAATGATCGGAAAACTACTCTTTGTTGATAATTATTGTGCTTGTCTTGACGAATATTTTGTGTTGTTGCTGTGAAACCCTAAGTTGATGAGTAGAAGGACATGATATTTTGTTCGAGGATGAACAAAGCTTCAAGTGTGGGGTGTTGATGATAGGCGATATTACGCGCCTATATCAATATATTTTGCCCATATTTGTGTCATGTTTTGAGAACAAATTATATATTTCATGCACTTTTAGTCCTTTTTCCTGCAAGTGAGCTAACGAACATGATTATCAAAGTTTCAAGTATAAATGATGCAAAATTTAGCATTTTATGGCTAACTTGACGCCAAAGAAAACTTCGCGAAGGAAGAAAAGGGAGCTTGGACGCCTAAGGACCAAAAATAATGCATGGAAAATCTGTCCTGGGCTAAAACAACATTTCTGAAGACTTTGGGGACTAGCAGTAACTTAGTTGGATTAGGATAATGATATATTAACCTAGTACAATTGGGTTAAGTATTTCATTAGCTTATTAGGATTAGGATAATGATACATTAACCTAGTACAATTGGGTTAAATATTTCATTAGCTTAGTAGGATTTGGTTAATTATTTCTTTAGCTTTGTAGGAATAGGATATGTGTCTTATAAATACCCTATCTTACTAGAGATTTTTATTCATTCCTTATTCAACAATCTTCCATATTCTACTCTTCCAACAATTCTAATCTTTCCCTTAATTCTATTTTTCTTCTTCTATTCATCTATTCTTAAATTCCGCAACAAGAGAATCATTACTTTGCCAAGGAATTCACGCCTAACGCCTACCACTCTTGTGCTACACGAAATTAATCAATATTGTGGTATAATAACAATGTCAATTGTGATTTCCTTCGCACTCATGGGTAACTAAACTTCTCTGTTGGGGTTATGGAAGCCGAATGAGATACTATCTATTGCTATGAGTTTGTGAGTTCGTGACACGTATGCTGCTTATATCATTATTCTCTTTATCTTAATCTAAATTCTTTGTGGTTGCAAATGCAAGAATACGCCAGTATAACATTTAAATTGTTCGAAAGAAATGTTATTTGTCTGGGAAAGAGATAATGTCAAGGTAGTAGGGTCCCATCCCCTATTAAAAAGTTAGTGCAGTAACTGGATTAACCTCTTGGAGAATTTGTACCGTTAGACACGCTTTAAGCTCGAAAGAGTTAAAGTGAAATAATCCTCGAATAGGTCGAAAGACGCCTGGATTTACCATCGAATACAATTCTCTATAAGCACATGCATGTCTGAATTCTACACACTCATAGCCAATAGAGACGTATAACTCAGAAGGTGGACATAACCCCAACGCTTCAATTCTCATTGTTTACAATTTAATAAATATTCTTTCTTTTTATTTTGCTATTTTCAGCTTTTACTTTAATACTTTGTTTACATTACTTGCACGACAAGACTCCCCTCTTTTTTACGAGACTTGCACTAAAAGTCTAGTAATCCTTGCATACTTGTTGGCCAAGCTATTCCCTGTGGGATCGACACCCAACCCAGGTTGGGTTCTATATTTGGTAACTACCGCTTTACACTCCTACGAGAGCTGTAGATTGAGCGTTATCAACATGAAAGGATAAAGAAAATTAAAGAAAAGAGTATGGGGATAATTAACAGGTGTAGAAGTTTTTGTTTTTATATAATTATGTATAACAAAGATCCTATCATGACCCAAAAGTCAAGGTCATGGGAGTATCTACCTCGATCCAACCTTGGTAGGTAAGCCAAAAGTTCACAATAAGGAAGAATATGAAAAATAGGAAAAAATAACAAAAATACAAGACTTCTAAAATGAAGTTAGGCCACAATACTCATAAACTAAAATATCTAAAGCAATACAATCAATCCCCAAAACCTGATGTTATAAGAGTACAGAGCATCTAATACAATATCGGAATTTGAATACTACATCAACATCTTTGAAATAATAAGTAAAGACATAATAGTTGGAAGAGACTAAAATAAGTTTCCAGATTGGTAACTCACTAGGTCTCCAGTATATCTCTCTCTCTACACGAATCAGTCACTTTGGTTCACATTCAAACTGAGTTCTACATCGAAAGAACACATATGTAGGAATAAGTATGGTCCGCTTGTACTCATTAAGTATTATAGTCTTACTAGGCAAAGTAGAAAACTAAGCAAATAAAGAATACTATGAGAACACTTTCACTTACATACATAAAAGTTTACAATGTTAGCTCACATTGTACTCCTAAAAATTCTACAATTATAATATCTTTACAAAAATAATTACACATAAATGCATAAGAAAACTAAGTACATAATAACAAACATTGCAAATGATGCATTGCAATGCAATGATGGTGGGATCATGATTTTTTAAGCAATTGCATGAATCTCGTATACAAATTTCGAGGCTCAACACTTCAAGACAGGACTCATGGGGGTTTACATACTTTTATAATCTCAATATCGTATCTCAATCACCTTGCTAGGACATTCCTCGATCAAGGATTTTATAAAGTGTTTCATTTTTTTTCAAAATTTATTAGTTCTCAGTGATGCTAATCTCATGAATACCAATAGATGAAATTAGATGTAATGCTCACAACTAATCAGTATGAAGATAATAATCAATTTAATACATATGTAAGAGAGCTCAAAATCAAATCAACATGTTAATAATTTGTAATATAAGCCATTGCAAGATACCTCTCGATGAATAGACATGTGAGCTATCAATAATATCATTTCAATCTCTCACCCAGGTGTTACTATAATGATGAGGATAAATAATACTCATATAAGTGAATATAATATCTATTCAAGACCTCAAACGGGCATCACAGAGAATAATGGAAATTAATGAACAAGGCCTATAATATCAAATAAATCCATACACGGGCATCACAATAAATACAATCTCACAAGTTAACAATAGCATGCATACAAAATAACACATGCAACACGATAATACAAATAGTCTTGAAAAATCAAACACCACAGATAATTTCCAACCCTATATTATGATTTACATATATGGTTAGCTACCCAACCCACTCCAAAGAAATTTAATTCATAATCTACCTCAAAAACCTAAAATTCAAGCCTAGACCCTTTAATATAGAGCCTTTCCTTCATGAATGATCTCATAATAGACTAAATCTATCAAAAATATTATCTACACATGAAAAGAGAACTAATAATATTGGCATTGGCTATATTTAATTTGGATCTAAAAATAGTTTGAAAATTGATTCACAATAAAAAAGGATACATCTAGAATTTTATTTGACAATCATATTTTTTTTATATCAAGAAGAGTCTAAATGCAAAATACAAACTAAAATGAGTTATGCAAAATACAAACTAAAATGAGTTAAAAATTAATCCTCAAATCAAAGAAGAACTAATTTAAAGCTTATCGAGTAAAAAATCCAAAATCCAAGTTTGAAAATAAGATTTTAAAAATTAGTTTGAAGATGAAATTAATGATAAAGAAATAAAAATATGAATTTGGAACTTACACACAAAATTTTGATGAAAAAACTCTTAAAATCTCTGCTCCCCGAGGTCTCTAAGTCAAAAATGGGAAAATTATGGAAAGAATGAAAAATACAATGTTCAGGTGAACAGTGCCTCATGAACACGATCAACCTTTTGTATTCGCGAGGGCCAACATTCATGTAAAGTCCCTCTAGGTCATTTCCTTGATTTACATTCATTTCCAATATTTCAAAACTCCCCACAATAGCTACTAGTCATTTATAACTTATTGGAACTGTCGGTTCGATGTTCGAATTATTCGTTTGAATTTTAGGCTCATTTTTCTATTTTGAAACTTTCGCTATTTAACATTAGGTATTAAATTAAAGTTCCTAGTAGGTGACCTTGAATGAGAATTCTAATAATGCCATCAACTCTGTAATATTGATTTTAGGATAGATGGATCTTTAGTTTGGGTTTTGAGACACGTAAACTCATTTTGACCAACTGGTTGAATAGTTAGGAAAATAAAATATGGGTGTGGGACCCATATTTGGTTGAAATGGCCTCAGATGGAAAATACAATTTCTCCATTGAGTCTAGAACATAGAATTTAGTATAGTTTCATAGATTGTTTGCGTATACGAGATTTCAAATGAATCCCAAGGGCTTGATGAAAACTTAGAAAAACTTCTAACTTTCCCTTCGAATTCATAGTAAGTTTCCTCTGATTTTTTGATAAATTCTTTGAAATTAGGGCTTTGAATTCGTCAAATTTAAGGGTCGATTTGAGACCTGATTTGTGCTCCATTTGTTCTTAACTTTAGAGCACAACTTTCTTTCCCTTCGAGGGACCTCTTGATGGGTTCAATTTTGAATTCCATTAACGGACCTTGACCCAATATTTGACTCAACCCATTGTATAGAAATACGAGTCTCATTTTACTCCTAATGACAAGTAGATTGATTTTGATAGTGTGGTAACATTTAGGGTTGCAAACTAAAGAAGGACATTTTATGGACGATTTAAGGGTTTCTGGTTTGGCATCAAAGTAGGATTCTGTATACTCTTCTCCTCAAAATGATGTGTTTATATATTTCATGTAAATGATAATGTTTAGATTTATTGTGGGTAGAACACTGTTACATAGCCTAGAATATTGAATTTCAGGGATTAGATGGGTAGATTGACCCGTATGATAAAATACTTATTATGCTTCTAGGATTCTATTACCCTAGGTTGCTAGCATTTAAGTATTGTTGAGATTAATGAACCTTAGAATAAGGTTATCATGTACGTGTGGATTGTGATGATGATTTTTGGATCTTGAGGTTATTTTTATGATGGATATGTACTTATTATTCGGTCTAAGGCCATGTTATGATAATGGTTGAATTCTGGGAAGTATTTATCCTTGTGAAGAATGTGGCCATGGTTTATAGACATGTTGATGTTTATGATTTTATTTTGTGAATACTGGTGATAACATGCGTAGATTTGGTACATTTATTACCACTAAGATGGTAAATGGTACGATTCTAACTAAATTATGATTTTACTACTATTTTTCCTAGAAAGGGATAAAATCCCACTTTTTGCCTTTTAAATGAATTTCATCATAATAAGAATCATACCACCTTAATGGGTGATTTATGTGCATTGAGATTGAAAATGGTGTTATAAGGATTTGGCTAAGATATATTTTGGCCTTTGATTTTGATATTACTTCTTACTCCAGCCGTGAAAGATTTCAACCCTTTCTACACTTTATAATGATTTGGTCCCAAAGTTTACCCCGAGCAATGAATTTAAGGTTATATTTACCCAACTCAATTTTGGAAGATGCTTCTAATATTTTAGTTGATTTGTGTGTACTATTTAAATTTTGGAAATAGTAGAAACATAGAGACTGTGTGACAATCTAGGAGGTTGTATGATGGACTCATTTATCAAAACATCCTTATAGTGGCTGTGCGGTGGTCTTGGAGGTTGTACAATGAATTTGTGTATCGCATTATTATTATAGAGATTGTGCGATAGTCTTGCAGGTTGTACGATGACCTCGTGTATCATATCATTATTATAGAGGATGTGCGACAATATTATATTTTTTTTGATGACCTCATGTATCACATCATCATTATAGAGGTTGTACGATGGTCTCAGAGGTTGTGCAATGACCTCATGTATCATATCATCATTATGGAGACCGTGCGATGGGTTCGGTTACTTATGGTATTATGGTTTGTATTTTTAGGCATTTATTCTTTTATGTGCATTGCTTTTCACCAGTATGCGCCTATATCTATCAGCCATATGGGTGTTTCCAAAGGTATAGGTAATGAGTATGACTTGTGGTGTGTTTTATGTTGATTGAACCTTCTGAGCCTAGGGCGGTGGGGGTTTGTGAAAGGATCAATTAGGGCTAGCTGGTTACCTGCATTGTCATTATTAAAGTTATTATTATTGTTATGATCATTGTTACAGCTAATTTGTGGAAGCTTATTAATGATGCGGTATTGAGACTCGAGGTACGATTCTAGATCTTTTATCTGTCTGTTACATTGTTATGTATGATTGCCTCATGACTAGACATATGAGTTAGAAACCTTCAGTATACTAGTACTAATTCCTGCTATAATTATGAGGTCTTAAAATACTAGTATGATAATTTAGGCTGTTCTTTGAGTTGACTTTGTTTATGTGTATTGCATTTACTTAGATTGTATATCCATTCCTTGGCCTTGTATACTGTTATATATCCTTCTTTCACCTTTTATTCATATAGTGGTTGGAGATATATGGTATAATGTTGAGATTCCTCGTAAGTATAGTTCATCCTTAATACTTCCTTAGCCTTATTATATTAGTTCTATGATATGAGTAGCATAGTTTACCCTTACTATTTCACTGGCTTTATGATGTGGTTGCCAGATATTTGGGCTTAGACTTTATTTCTGTTTATATGTTGTGTATATGCTTTTCCTTTGGAGCTCAGCCGGCAGTTCCCTACTGAGTACCACGTGTTTTGTACTCATACTACACTTCTGCAGCCTGCAGATTATAGTACAGGTTATTGCCAGTGTTGTGCATGTCGTGCGAAGAAGCCATGTTTTAGAGACAAAGAGTGAGCTCCCAATGTTTGGAGTATTACTTTCCTCCCTCTTATATACTATACTAGTCTCTATGTTATATCCAGAGATGGGTTGTATCAGTGTAGTTCCCTTAGTACTTCATCTTGTATTGTTAATAAATTTGAATCTCTTATACTGATTCCGCCTAGTTTTGGTATTATCTTATATGCGTTAGCCTTTTATTACATTCATTCTGTTTTTTTTTCTTTTATCTCTCTTGGTAGTCCGTTACTAGTATTTATGGACTATGGGTTGGATTTCCTATTGTTGGGTTATAGGAGGCGCCATCATGACTTGAGAAATTGGGTCGCGACTATTTTCCCAAGACTTAATTGTCCTTCAAATTTGCAGCCAGCCCTCTGGGTGTACGATAAACGATAAAGGATAACTTCTATGATAGCGGTCCCATCATTTCATTCACATTAAAGAATTTTTTTCTCCACATTTGTGGCCAAGAGATTGAGTTGACGAAGAAGGATTCAGCTGGCACTAAATTTTAGAAAAACCAACAATTTCATAAGGTCAAAATATATTCAAATGGACCCTCAATATTTGTTCGGAACCCCACAAAAATAAACTAGATATATTATTAGGCTATTTTCAATGTTTTAGATTAATGGAACCATTAAATTTTCAAAAAGAGATTGTTTACAACTAATTAGTCCCTAGGACCCCATTTAAGCTTATTTTAATTAGTTTCCATTTATGAGGTCATAATGCAAAATAAAGGGTTGGGGCTTGAACGATCTATAATCCTTAACCTAAATCAACATTCAAATTTAATAGAATTGACCAAATATCCATACAACATTCGGATCACAAAATGTTGATAAAAGTCAAACTAACCTCTTTTAAAAGCCTCTAAGGATCTCAACTCACTCTTGAATGCATTGTGAACTATGCCAACCAACCCCAAACTCATAAATAGCATATAGAAACTACTTGGAGGGCAAAAACAATTAAAACACTATAAAAGCTAAAAATCACAACTACAATTCTTACATTATCCACCACTAAAAATACAAGTTTGTCCTCAAACTAGAAAGGGAATAAGATAACCAAAGCAATATAAATTTGGGGATATCTACGTCTCATATCAGACTCAATCTCCTGTGTAGCCTCCTCAATTAGGTGATGTCTCCACTGGACCTTTATTGAAGCAATATGTTTAACCTCAACTTTCTAGTCTGCCTATCTAGGATAATAATGGGCCCATCCTCGAAGGATAAATCATGGTCTAATACAATAGAATCCCTCTAGATCACATATGTATCATCCATATGGTATCTCTTCAACATGGAAACACAAAATACTAGATGAAAAATTGATAGATGTGGAGGCAAAATTATCCTCTATGCCATATCTCCATACTTCTCAAGGATCTCAAAAGGTCCAATGAACCCAGAATAAGATTCCTTTTCTTTTAAAAACTCACCACACCCTTCATGAGTCAAATATTTAGCAAAACCTGCTCTTCAACCATAAATGCAACATCATAGAATCAACGGTCGACATAACTCTTCTGCCTATTCTGGGCAGCCATAAGCCTATGTTTAATCAATCTCATTCAATCCATTGAGTCGCTCAATAAATTTCTGCTCCATGGTCTCACCTCAAATGAATTAAACTATCCTATTGGGGACCTATATCCCCTTTAAACAAAGCATCAACGACCCTATTTAAATGCCGAAATGGTAGTTATTGCTGCAGGTAAACTCTTCTAAGGGGAAATACTAGTCTTAATGAACATTAAAATCCATGGCAAATACTTGTAGCACCATATTTAAGATAAACCTAAGCCAACCACCAACTATAGGAACACAAATGCGACCACTAATCCTAAAAAGACCCTTGAGAACAAGAGACATTGTCTTATCCTTAAAACAACACTTTGTCCTGAATCACCCTCAACCTCTCATCATTAAACTAATGAGCTCAAATATGCTCTCTGAGTGAAATATCATGCCTAACCAACTAGTTAGATAAGTACCAAACCTCTAAGGCCAAAGGTCTCTTTTGAGTCAAAAGATGAGCCCAAATCGCCATAAATAATGTCTTTTAGCTCAAGACATCTACTACCATATAAGCTTGCCTGAATAATAAAGGATAGTGAGATTATCGTCCTTAAGCAAGTCATGCCATCGATATTGTATCACATTAAGGTCTCACTGGGTGAAGAACTACTAAAGGCTATGATGATAAAAAACAATTTCACTGAGAACTCCATACAAGTAATGTCACCACAACTTCAACACAAATACAATCGTGACTAAATCTAAATCATGGATAAGGTAATTATTCTTATGAGTCTTGACTGTTGAGAAACATAAGCTATCACCTTACCTTCCTACATCAACACACCACCTAAACCAACTCTTGAAGCATTATAACAAATGATAAAACCCATACACTTCTTAGGCAAAGTCAACATAGGAGCCTAGGTCAACAACACTTTAAGATTTTGAAAGATCTCCTCACAAACATCCGACCAATGGAGAAAAATATTCTCCTGAGTCAACTTGGTTAAAGGAGACATAATGGAAGATTACCCTGCACGAAGCACTAATAATAAACCCTGCATGGACTAGGAGTACCCTTCCATGCTAATCTTGGCATACCCAGAGTAGCTAAAGTAATAGTCTTGGCTAAAAAATCCAAACTAAATGATATGGATATAACCAATCCACACCTAAGATAATATCAAAATAAACCATATCAAGGATAATGTTGTTCACATGGATCTCATGCCCCACAAAACGCACTACACATAATAAGAATATGCGATCTACCATTAAAGAATTTCCTATGAGGGTAGAAACATGAATAGGATTATCAAGGAACTAATACATAATATCAAAACTAGTAGAAAAATTTATAGACATATAGGAGAATATAGACCCAGGGTCAAATAACACGAAATAATAATGTCAAACTAGGATACTACTTATATAACTGCACTAGAGGCCTCTTACTTGTGTCTCCTAGGTATTGCAAAGCACTAACCACGCTCACTCCCATTTTGGCTAAGCCTACGTACACTACTAAGAGCTCATTGATCTCCACTTTAAGAACCTATTAAGCTTCCCTACTATTGCATAAACCACATTTAACTACAAATATAGGAGTAGGATAGAGATAAAGCTGAGAACCCTACTAGGAAGGACCCAATTAATATAGAGCACACTTTCTTACATAATAACTATGCTAATGACATATGTAACACTTTCTGCTACCAGACTCACTCTGAAAGGGCCTAAAAGTACTAGAATGCCTTCCATAGTTTGTAGAATCAGGAAAGCCTAAAAAATTACAAACCTACCACTCAACCCTTATAAGGTTTCTTGAACTAGTCTTCCATGATAATCATGAAAAATTCTAGAGGAAAAATACCTACCTCACAATGAATGTCAACTAAACTCAACTATTGATGTAACTTCTTATCACTACCAACTGAGTAATCTAATGACTTAGCTTAATCATCTTAGCATGATCCATTATGCTCTTAAAGGAACCACCCAAAACCACAGGCTGGGTTGTCTCCAATTGATAATCACCTACAAAACCCTTAACAACTTCTTTATCCTTTCAGGCTTGGTGGAGTTATTAGCAGTGGCATAGTGTATAGAAATATGCCTTATACTCTATAATAGTGTAAGAACCCTTAAAATTTCAATGAATTTATTTTTGAGCCTTTCGTGGGTTTAATGTTAATTTTTAACTTAAATTGTGATTAGGGATGCTAAAAGGGTGTTTTGGGAAAGTGTTGGAATTTTTAAAGGGGGTTTGGGGCCATTTTAGGACCCTGAGGTAGAAAGCTTCTACAATAGTGGTATGCCACGCCACATATCCCCTGAGATAAGGGCATGGCATGGAGACTAAGCTCTGCGATAGTGGCTCCATGCCATTTCACTATATATTTTTTCATCTAATTTTTATTTTTTTCACTTAGGGGTAAGAGGCTTTGATGATTTTACTCCTTGCATGACTTTTTAACACCAAATAAACCCTTCCCTTTAGTTTTCAAAGATCAAACAATACACTTTTCTTCTTTAAATCCCAACCCAAGAAAGATTAAGATTTTTTTTCAAGAAATCACTACTCCGGGCTCCAAACTTTGATTTTTTTCTCCAAATTCTTTTCTATTTTAGGCATGTTTCTCATCATTAACTTAAATTCTACATGTTGGAATTTATTTTATCAATATTCATGTGTTTTAATTGATGGATTGAAATTCGGTTGAGGATTTTTGATTGTTATTACTTGAATTTCTCTTCCTATGTTTTATTGAATTATTCCTGCCTTAATTGATGGTTTTTGTTACTGAATTGGTGAATTATGATATTTATTGGTATGGGTGATATAGGTTTCCTCAAATTGATGGATTTTTGTCTTGTTAATGGCATTAACCTCAACCTACCTTGTATACTTGATTTGAAATATTGATATTTGCATAATTTAATTTATCTTTGGAATATTACATTGCATTAATGGAAGATAAAAATGGTTTTGGATTTTAAGAAACATGGGAGTCTAATGGTTATATGTACCGGTTTTGAATAATTGAATTAGCTTGCAAGCATATAGATATGACTATACCATGTTGTAAAATACCTTAATAAATACACCTTAGTTAATGGTTGGGTTTATGTGTAAATTATATTAATTTGGGCTTAGTGAAGGTGTACTCCCGGGGGAGGGGACCAATAGTGGAAACTACATTTGCCAGCATGGGGGTCTATATGACTGTATGTCAGGATATACACTATATTTTGGATGGATATCGCCTTGGTGTCTTTAGAATTTCCTCGATTCATGTGGATAACATATACTAGGGCCCTTCTAACAGAGGGATCTGGATCCATTTAGCCCATGGGTGTATTTAGGACGAAGCGAGCTACACAATTTAGGATAATGGTTTAAACTCTCATGTTCATGACCTTTGTCCCTATCTCAACATCCTATATATGTATTTATCAATGTGGTGCATGTGGTTTTGACTAGTTTGCTAATTTTTATTATTTTATCCCTTTCCCTGAGTAACATACTAGTGCTCTCCCCATCGACCGTCCCTGGATTCTGTGCTATTTCATAATATAGAGTCCAACTGCTTTTCTATTGCACCGGTGCAACGTTAGGTGGTTTGATATGTCTGTTGGTCTGCCATGAAGTGTTGATCCTCTATCCTTTATAAGGCCTAATCATTGCATTGGTTTCTTTAGTGTCTTAGTACTTTTGGGGTCTTTGTCATAGCTGGGGGCATGTCCTGACTTAGTTGGTATTTATGTCCTTAGAGGCTTTTGTGGACAAGTGTTGGGATGATTGGTAATTTTGTTTCAACTCTTAGAACTTATTTGATTAATCTATTTACAATTTTTGGTTGGCTTCTGCTATATTATTTTATTGTGCTCTAGAGAGTAGTCTAAGGGGGTGGTCTCTGACACATTGTGGGTTTGATATACCCATCATGACTAGGCCCTAGTTCTGGTCATAACAAATAGTCATGGAGCCCTACTCTAAATAATAAAGCTCATCTCTCATCTGATCTTTAAAACTGTAAGGAATGAACCTCTTTAGAAAAGCCATAGAAAACTAGGTCCATGTCAAAGTAGGAGAAGTCAATTGTATACAAGTAGGAAGAGACCTCCATCACTACCTAGCCACACCAATCAATTAATAGGTAGTGTAGAAAATACTATGTGACTCAAGGAATTCGAGGTTATGCTACCTCTCCTGGCAATCAGGCAGAAACTCATAAATATCCCTACCAATAATGCCACTAAACTTGGGAGGAGCCAACTAAATAAATATCTCAAATATCTTTTGATCATCAAAATAAATCACAGTACCAAAAGCAATAGGAGGACCAACAAGTCTAGTAGGGAAAGTATCAAAAATACTAAAAGTAATAGAAGGACCAACAAGTGTAGTAGGCAAAGTATCAACATAACAGGGTACCATAATAGCTGGCCACACCCTTAGAGTCAGAAACTCATAACAAGGATCCTTCCCTGTAGACTGAATACCACTTAGAGTCTGAGAATCATATGACACACTTGGTGGAATACTTATTTTGAAGAACCATCAAAATATCCTGAAAGACAAATTAATAAATCTTGTAATACTAGGTAGCAGTTAAACCCTGAGATGCCTGAGTTGGTCTCGTATCCTCTATTTAATAAACCTTTTTATAATTAATCTCAGGCTTTATAGAGGCCATTATAGCTCATCTCTAGGAAGAGCAACTCATCATTCAAACCTTTACCTCTGGATCGGCTATGACCCTTGTCTCACTCCGTAACTGGTGCTCGAATAAAAAGAGCTAGCTTAGCATTCTCAACATCTCTGGATCTAGTCCTCACTATCTACATAGAAAAGAAGAATACAAGTTTAAAATATTGGGCATAAATATCTGCATAATAAGGAATCAATTTATCAAAGTTTTTTCCTAAAGACATCCTATAGGCTTTCAAAGATAGATATGAAACGTAAATGTACCAATCCACATGACTCTATTATACATCATGCTCTTACATTTATAAGATCAGTGAACCTAGTGCATTGATACCAATTTATCACAATCCAAAAGTTGAGGTCATGAGGGAACCTACCTCACCCAAACTTAGTAGGTAAACTAAAGATTTACAATAAAGAAGGAAACAAAAAATAGGAAAAAGATGACAAAAGTACGAGGCTTCTAGAATAAAGTTAGGCTACAATACTTATAAACTGAAATATCTAAACAAATAGTAAATCTCAAAACATGGTGTCATAAATTGAAAGATCATCTAATACAATAAGAAATTCTGAATATTACATCAATGTCTTTGAAATAAAAAGTAAAAACATGATAGATGGAGGGGTGCTAGAACAAGACTTTGAATAAGGATCTCACCTGGTCTCCCATATAGCTATCTTTACACATGAATAAGCCATCCTAGGTGACACTTATGTTGGGATCTTCACTAAAAAGGTACAGAAGTGTAATGCATCGAGTTTACACCCCAGAAACCACACAACGCTTACTATCCCGAAGGACCACAAGCTAACCCATGACTGGTACCTACTATGATCACTGAATAATAATACTGAAATAATATGGAAGTTAAGCAAAAATGTGATAGGGTTCATAATCTAAATACTAATAAATATAGCAAATAATAATAACATCTAAAAAACTAAATACTGTCTAAACTAGTCTAGTCTAAAAAGGCTCAAACTGAACTGTCTGATTGCAAATTTGATGGGAAAAACCCCCAACTAACTTCTAATAATAGAATACTAAATCTACTATAATACTAAAATAAATAATATCCTTGATAGATAAGGACTCACTAGAGAATCTGGTGCTGCTAACTGAATCTGGCTAAGCACGATCAAGAACCTAAGCATCCAAACCTATGATATGATACATTATAGCACATAAAAAGAGTATGTGATCAGTACATAGAATGTACTGGTATGCCAGATGAGGTAGGGATGAAATGCATGAATAATAACTGACTGAGTGATATGAATATAACTGAATGAGAGTACATGGAGAACTGAAGCTACTGTAAACACTGATTATGCAATAATGTGCATATATATGTGTGTACTATATCTAAGATTTATACTAAAACTGAGTACTAAGTAACTTATATTTGATATATTAATGATAACAGAATTACTAATAATTAGGTGAGATTTAGATTTTCAGCATTAAAATTCCCATTTTTTGCCTCCGCATCGCGGTGAGCAACTGAAAGTTGGCTGATATTGTTCAAAAAATGGAAACCTACAAAATTGACTTTTGGTGCGATGCGCTGTTATCGCGGAACGTCACCGGAAAGTGACAATTCCAAAAATGGGCATTGGCATGATGCGGGCCAATAGTGGTACCTCACTAGAAAATGCCAATTGGGGATTGACACTTCATCACGATATGCTAGAATATGGTGCCTCAATGGAAAATGATGAATGCTATTTTAGCTCTCACCACGATGCGGTTCTTCTCACTTTGGCATCCTGTTTTACTAAAAGGGCCATAACTGCTCACCCGGATATCGAATTTGGGTGAATTTTATATCGTTGGAAAGATGACTAAATTTCCTGCACTTTGGTAAGTCTTAAACAGGAAAGTTATGAGTGTATTGAAAATTTTATATAGAAATCCCTGTGTACTGAGAGCTAAACTGAGCTAGGGAAATATGGGGTATTATAATAGCTCTCCCTTGGGAACATTCGTCCTCGAATGAGACTAATTAAGCTGAGAAATACCGAAAGACATGATTTTACATACTAAAAATGCATAAATGAAGCATGAAATATGTGGCTGAAACTTATTCATGAATGCATGACTATCATAAAGATTATATGCATGATAACTGATGCAGAGTTTGTAACTATAAATGAATATGGAACTGAGTAAATCTAAGAAAGACTGTTACCTAAAGCTGAGTCTAAGTTTGTGGAAAAGAGGTGAGGAACTTTGTTCACATATCTTCTTCTGTTTCCCAAGTAACTCCCTCAACGGACTGGTTCCACCAAAGAACTTTGACCAAGGGAACTTTTTTTCCTTAGTGTGCAAAACTGTGAATCTGCGAGTCTGAAGTATGATTCTGAGGTAATCTACATGATTATTCTCTGTATGGGAATAGATAAAAATGTCATCGACGAAGACTATAATAAACATATCTAATTACTTCTTGAGCACACAATTCTTTAAGTCCATAAAGGCTTCTGAGGCTTTTGTGAGACCAAAGAACATAACTAGAAACTCAAAGTGACCATACCGAGTTTTGGAAAGATATTTTTGGAATGTCACATTCTTTGACTATGAGCTGATGATAGCTTGATCTGAGGTCTATCTTAGAAAAGTATTTTGCCCCCTTAAGTTGGTCAAACAAGTCATTGATTCTAGGAAGTGGGTAATTGTTCTTGACTATGACTTTGTTCAACTAACGATAGTCTATACACATTCTGAGTGAACTATCCTTCTTATGCATGAATAAGATTGGTATGCCCTCGGGGGAAATGCTGAGTCTGATGAACCCCTTTTCTAAATGGTCATTTAATTGTTATTTTAAATCTTTGAATTTAGATGGAACTATTCTGTATGGAGAAATAGATATAGGCTGAGTGTTTGGAAGAATGTCTATTCCAAAGTTGATTTCCCTTACGGAAGGAACTTCAGGAAGATCCTCGGGAAATACATTTGAGAATTCATTTACTACTAAAACTAACTCAAGACTAGGGGTCTATGAACTAGAGTCTTTGACTCGTACAAGATAATAGACACATTCCTTGGATATCATTTTGATTGCTCTAAGGTATAAAATCATGTGACCCGTAAGTGTTGTGTTACTACCACTTCATTCAAGGATAGGTTAATTTGGAAATGAAAAATGAATAACTCTACTTCTACAATGAACTAAGGAATAACATGAATGGAGACAATCCATGTTGAGAATGACGTTGAAATCCATCATCTCTAACTCTACTAAGTCTACTTAAGTGACTTTCTACGATATCACAACCGAACAGTTCCTGAACACACATTGGGCTATAATTGTCTGACTCACTGGGGTAGAGACTGAGAAAGGTTCTGTTATGTAACCTTGAAGTTCACTGCTATGTAAGGAGTTACAATGGACAAAGAATCTCATGGATCTAATAAGGTATAAATAAGTAAATGAAAGACCTATAATATACCAGTGACCACATCAGGAGAACTTATCTGATATTTTCTGGACTGAAGTGCATAAAGACTCCCTAGGAGTATTTAAAACCTTAGGCTTTGATACGAAGTTTATAACACCCCTAGTCTGCACCTTGGACACCACACAGTGTTAATGACCCCGAAGGACCACAAGCTAACCGATGACTAGTACCTGCTATGAGCACTGATTAATAATACCGAAATAATACCGACGTTAGGCTGAAATTCCATAAGGTTAATAATTTGATTACTAATGAATATAAGTATTGATAATAACATCTATAAACTGAATATTTTCTAAACCAGTCTAGTATGAAAAATCTTTAACTAAATCGTTTGAATTCAGAGTTGATGGGACAAGAATCCAACTAATTTCGACTGATAGAATACTAAATCTACTTTAATACTAAAATAAATAATATCCTCGATGGATAAGTACTCACTACTGAATTTTTAATTGCTAACTAAATCTGGCTAACCGTGGTTATGAACCTGAGCGTCCGAACCTATGAAATGATATATTATAGCGCAAGAAAAGAGTATGCGATCAGTATGTGGAATATACTGATATGGTAGATAAGTTAAGGCTGAAATGAATGTGTTCATATGCATGAACAATAATTGACTGAGTGATATGAATATAACTAAATGGGAGTATATGGATAACGAAAGCTATTATAAACACTGATTATGCAATATTACTTATATGCATATGTATACTATATCAAAGATTTATACGAAAACTAAGTACTGAGTAACTGATATTTGAGATTATTGATAATGGGGTGACTTGTTTTGACAGTCCTGATTCTGAAAAACTGAAAAACTGTTAGAGGTAATCATCTAACCGATATGCCTTATGTTAAGCTAGTTTGGGGTCCAACTTGTAACCCCAATTATAAGGGTGTTAATACTGTACCATGAGTTCTAACAGGCTAATGAGTCACCCTCATCTGGTAGGTGCCCTAATTAGAGTGGTATTACTCTCAACTAGCAAGTGAATACCTTATCAACCCTCAATTGTCAGGTTGATATCTCAACCTACGCTGTCTACGTAGTTCTAGAATTCATGGAATACTACTAAGGATCACACCCTCTACTGACAAGTGAGCCCCCATCCTTCAGTTAGATTGGTACTGAATCCTACTCCCAACTGAATAACACTGATTATTAAACTGTCTAGACTGAGCTAAGTTTAATTGAGTTCTGTAATTGACTGATACTACTATTCGTGACATTACTGAGATCATTCTTTAGCGAATATAGTTCTAGGTAAATAACTAGATTTTGGTTATTAAATATCCCAGGACTCAATAACATTAAAAGTAAAGAATGGCTCGATCATAAAAGCATACTAGCTAGTTACTTAGTCGTGATTCATTCATTGGGACATTTTTTCAAACACTTGCAAGGCATGAACTTGTACATTAATGGGAACACATTCTAACTTTGATTTCACTTTTCAATTCCCATAGGCATTCTAACAAACACGTGGGGAGCATGATTATTTCACATAATAATAAACATATATAAATATCATGGATACAACATTCAACTTGTAAATTCAAGGATTTAACATAAAAAACCACGTACTACTCACATATGCTATTTTAATTTCATGAAACTTGTAATTAATCATGGAATGAAAACTATATAACAATACATACATGAACACAATCTAAATCAAATATGTAATTCATGGAATCTAAATCTTATATTTTTTAAAAAAGGATAATTGGGCTCCATGGGTGAAAGAAACCCAAGGATGAACACCTAATGTACCTAAGTAATTGAATTTGTGATGTTTCTAGGTGGAATTCTTGAGAATTACTCTTGATTCTTGAAGGCTAAGGTTTTGCTAACTGAGAGAATGATCTTTAATTTGGGAAAAATCAATAATGACTTAAATAGGTTATTAGGGGTTAATTAATGTGTTTAGACTGATTTGAGGGGTGGAAGAAAACTAAATTACCCCTAGAAGGATTTAAATTTTCATCATTGATAGTCCCGATTTTGGCCTTCCCCGCGACGCAGTGGTATCATGGTGAGCCACATGAAATCGGCTGAAACTGTTCAAAAAATGGACAACTATGCGTGTAGCCTCACTAGAAAGTAACAATTACGAATATAGGCATTGGCGCGACGCGGTCCAATCGTGGTACCCCACTAGAAAATGCTAATTGGGAACTGGCACTTCACCTCGATGCACTAGAATTGCGGTGCCTCACTAGAAACTGATGAATGTCATTCTGACTCTTACTGCGATGCGGTGCTTCTCATCACGATGCAGTGCTTCTCACTTTGGCATCCTATTTAACTAAAAGGGTCATAACTTCTCACCCGGATATTGGATTTGGGCTAATTTTTTATCGTTGGAAAGCTGACTGAATTTCCTATACTTTGGTAAGTATTAAACTAGAAAATTCTAAGTGTATTGAAAATTTTATATAGAAATTCCCGTGTACTGAAAGCTAAAGTGAGCTAGGGAAATACGGGGTATTACAATATCTCCCCCTTGGGAACATTCCTCCTCGAATTAGACTGATCAAGGTGAGAAATACTGAATGACATGAGTTTACATACTGAACATGCATAACTGAAGCATGAAATACATGAATGAAACTGATTCACGAATGCATGACTATCATGAATATTATATGCATGATAACTGATGCTAAGTTTGTAACTATAACTGAATATGGAACTGAGTAAATGTAAGGAAGACTGTTAACTCAAGCTGAGTTTGAGTTTGCGGAAAAGAGGTGAGGATACTTGGTCCATATATCTACTTCTGCTTCCAAATTATTTCCCTTAACGGAATGGTTAGGCCAAAGAACTTTGACCAAGGGAACTTCTTTTTTCCTTGGTTTGTGAATATAATGATCGAGGATTTAGACTAGAACCTCTTTGAAAGAGAGATCATTTTGAATTTCTACACCCTCTAAGTGGACTACAAATGCTGGGTCACCAATGCATTTATTTAGCAAGGAGATGTGGAATACTGGTGTACTGAAGCTAGATCTAAAGGCAACTCAATCTTATAATCTAACTTTTCAAAACGACTGAGAATTCTATAACGACTGATATATCGGGGACTAATCTTTCCTTTCTTACCAAACATTTTCACTCCCTTTATGAGAGATATTTTAGAGTACACAAAATCACCTGTCTCAAACTCGAGATCTTTTCTTCTCACATATGCATATGATTTTTTTTTCAGATTTGGGATGCCCTAAGACTTTCTATGATCAAATGAACCTTCTCTAAGGCATCAAACACTAAATCAGTACCTACTACTGTGGCTTTACCGATCTCAAACCATCCAATTGGATATATACATCTCCTACCATAAAGAACCTCAAATAGATCCATCTAAATACTAGAATGATAGTTGTTATTATATGCAAATTTGATCAAAGCAAAGTGGTCATCTCAACTACCTTTAAAATCAACCATATATGCTTTTAGCATATCTTCTAGAGTCTAAATGGTCCTTTCTACTTGACCATCTATTTGTGGGTGAAAATCTGTACTGAGGTGAACTTGGGTACCAAGACCTTTTTGGAAGGCTTTACAAAAATGAGAGGTAAATTGGGTACCTCTATCTTAATGATGGATACTAGGATTCTGTGTAACTGGATAGACTCTTTGATATAGAGTTTAGCATTGTCCTCGGTTGAATAGTAAGTATGGACTGTCAAGAAATAAGAAAATTTGGTCAGCCTATCTATGATAACCCAAATAGAATCATTCTGATGATGAGTTCAAGGCAAACCCATCACAAAATCTATTTCACTTTTTCCCATTTCCATATGGTAATACTGAACTCGTTCATGGACCCACTAGGCTACTGGTGATTAATATCAACCTACTGACATATAGATCACTTATTTACATACTTTGCGATATCCGTCTTCATCCCACTCGACCAATAGATCTCCCGCAAATCATGGTACATCTTAGTGGCCCCTGGATAAATTGAGTAATGTGCACCATGTGATTTTGCAATAATTCATTACCTTATCTCATCTATATCCGGCACACATAACCAACCTTAACAATGCAATACACCATCTCCCACTTAGGATAAAACCTCTACTTTCTGATCTCTGACTGAATTTTTTGACTTAACTAGATTGGGATCTCTGTCTTTCTTTTCCTTTACTTCAAAAATCAGAGTTGATTTAGAACTATTCTTCACCTACACACTACTCTCTACTGAATCTACCAAGAGGACACCTAGTCGGGTAAGCTGATGAAATTATTGAACTAATTTCTACTTACCATTCTCAACATGGGCAACACTACCCATAGACAACCTATTGAGAGCAACAACAACTACATTGTCCTTGCCGGATGATACCGAACACTCATGTCATACTCTTTCAACAAATCTAACTACCTTCTTTGATGCAAATTTAAATATTTTTGAGAGAACACATACTGCAAGCTTTTGTTATCTGTGAACACATCAATATGTACCTCATACAAGTAATGCCTCTAAATCTTTAAGGCAAACACAATAGCTGCTAATTCTAGATCATGAGTAGGGTAATTATTCTCATGGGCTTAACCTGTCTAGAGGAATAATCTATGACCTCACCTCTCTGCATTAGGAAACAATTCAAACCAACTCTGGATGTATCACAGTACATAACAAACCCATCTGAATTATCTAGTAATGTAAAAAATGGGGTTGTAGTGAGTTGAGTCTTCAACTCCTATAAACTCTTCTTATAAGAATTTGACCACTAAAACTTGACTTTATTTTGAGTTAATATAGATATGGGGGATACAATAGATGAAAAATCCTCAATAAACCAATGGTAATAACTAACTAAACCCAAGAAACACCTGATATCTGACGAAGAAATGGGTCCAGGATAGTTTATTACTTCCTTTGGTCTTTTGAGGATCAATTCTAATGCCATCACTAGAAGTAATATAACCAATAAATGCTACTAACATTATAAAAAAATTGGATTTACTAAATTTGGCGAACAACTGATGGGCTCTAAGAGTTTAAAATATAATTTTGAGGTGACCTGCATGATTATTCTTGCTACGGGAATAGACAAGAATGTCATCAATGAAGACTATAATAAACATGTCCAAGTACCACTTTAACATGCAATTCATTAAGTATTTAAAGGCTGCTATGGAATTTGTTAGACCAAAGGACATGACTAGAAACTCGAAGTGCGCATACCGGGTTCAGAAAGCTATTTTTGAAATGTCATATTCTTTGAAGTGGTTATTTGTTCTTGACTATGACTTTGTTCAACTAACGATAGTATTTACTCATTCTAAGTGAACCGTCCTTCTTACGCACGAATAAGACTAGTCTGCCTTATGGGGAAATGTTGAGTCTGATGAACCCCTTGTATAAAAGGTCATAACTATACTTTTAACTCTCTGAGTTCAAATAGAACCATTCTATATGGAAAAATATATATAGGATGAGTTTTTGGAAGAAGGTCTATTCCAAAGTCGATTTCCCTTACAAGAAAAACTTCAGGAAGATCCTCAGGAAACACATCTGAGAATTTATTTACTACTGAAACTGACTCAAGACTAGGGGTATATGAACTAGAGTTTTTGACTCGCACAAGATAATAGACACATCCCTTGGATATTATTTTCTCGCTCTAAGGTATAAAATCAGTTGACCCTTAAGTGCTGTGGTACTACCCATCTATTCAAGGATAGGTTCATATGCAAACTAAGAATAAACAACTCTACTTCTACAATCAGCTGAGGCATAGCATGAATGGAGACAATCCATGTCGAGAATGATGTTGAACTCCATTATCTCTAAATTTAGTAAGTCTACTAAAGTGAATTTTTAAGATATCATAATTGAATAGTTTTTGTATACCTACTGGACTATAATAGACTGACCCACTAGGGTAGAAACTAAGAAAGGTTCTATTAAGATTTCTGGTTTAACCTTGAAGTTGACTGCTATGTAAGAAGTTACAAAGAACAAAGAAGCTCAAGGACATAATAAGGTAAAAACATGTAAAGGAAAGATCTGTAACGTACCAGTGACCACATCAGAAGAAATTTCCAAATCTATTTTGAACTAAAGTGCATAAATCTTATTTGTACGTTGCTCACTGGTGGCACTGGAGGTGGAACCCTACTGATTCGGGTGACCAAACTGAGCTTTGGCTGATTGTACTAACATTGTAAACCTGACTAGGGACAATCTCTAATTCTATGATATGGCTTGCCATACCTGAAATATACATCACTGCCATCCCTGCAGATACCTTGATGGTTTTTGCTGTACTTCTGACAAATAGGATTTGTTTGAGCATTGCTAATACTACCATAAGATTTAGAGCTTGTCTCCCTACCTTTGTTAGCATTTCTAAGCTTAGGTACTAGAGCACTGGCTGAGGACGAAGCTGGAACTAAAGATTTTGAACTAAATTAGGAACGATTACCACCTTCTAACTTAGGCTGAGTGAAATTAAAGCTACCTATCCTAGCTCTCTTGTTTTCCCTATCTCTTGACTTATTATTATCCTCTTATATCTGCTGAGTATGGTACATTAGCTTGGATATGTGAATCTTCTTAATTAACATCGCAGTTTTACACACCTTAACCATACTCTTTGATACCCTAGCTATGAACTTGCTAATCTTAGGCCTATTATCTGCTGCTACATGCGAAGCATACCTGGATAACTGAGTAAGATTGAGGGAATAGTTTTTCACACTCATATTTCCTTTCTTGAGATTGATGAACTCTAAAATCTTGGCTTCGCTCAACTCTAAGTAAAAGAATCTATCAACAAACTCTTCCTATTCTATGGGCTTTGTATCTGTGCCTCTATCTACTTTCCACTACTTAAACCATATATGAGCTACATCTTGTAGCTGATAGGTAGCTAACTCAACACTCTCACTGGAAGTCACTCCCATAATATCTATGACTTTCAGCACCAGATTAAGGAACTCCTATGGATCTTCTTCATACTTAGATCCTAAAAATAGGGGAGAATTTATTTGGGTGAAGTCGCGAATACTAGCTATAATAGTATTGGCCAATGGGCTGGCTTGAATAGAAGCTATCCATTAATTCTGAGCTACTACAGAATAGGCTAGAGTGATGAACACAACTCTGAATTCTGTATGGGAAATATGCTCGCCCAGGGGATCTTCTTGAACGAGCAGAGGTGCCGGATAGTTTCCAGTTCTTCTTCTATTGGTCCTTTTGGGAGGCATGGTCTGTAAATGGTAGGAAGAAATAAATTATACTGAGAGTTTAATTTGAGCTCTTGCTTACTCACACAACATAAATACTGAAGAAGGGAAACTTTTCATAAGAGCACCTCATAGCCTCTTGCCTCCCTAGGAATATTTAGAACCTTATAATATGATACAAATTTTGTAGCGCCCCAAGTCTGCAGCTCAGACACCACACAGTTCTTCTGACCCCAAAGGACTACAAGCTAACCCATGGCTGGTACCTACTTTGAGTACTGAATAATACAAAAATAATTCCAAAGTTAGGATAAAATTCCATAAAGTTCATAATCTAAATACTGATTAATCTAACTACTGATAATAACATATGAAAACTGAATAGTGTCTGAACTAGTCTAGTCTGAAAAACCTCTAACTAAACTGTCTGAATATTGAGTTGATGAGACAAGCTCCCAACTAACTCTGACTAATAGAATATTGAATCTACTGTAATACTATAATAAATAATATCCTCAATGGATGAGCACTCACTACTAAAATTGTTGTTGCTAACTAAATCGGGCTAAGCGCAGTTAGGAACCTGAGCATCTGAACCTATGATATGATACATCATATTGCAAGAAAAGAGTACACAATCAGTATGTGGAATGTACTGGTATGGTAGATAAGGTAAGGCTAAAATACGTGGGTTCATATGCATGAACAATATCTGACTGAGTGATATGAATATAACTGAATGAGAGTACATGGATAACTGAAGCTATTGTAAACACTAATTTTGCAATATTGTGCATATATATATGTATACTTTATCTGAGATTTATATTGAAACTGAGCACTGAGTAACTAATATCTGAGATTACTAATAATTAAATTACTGATAACTGGGTGACTTTTTTGACAGTCCTAATTCTGTAGAACTGCACTAAGTTCTATGCTGAGACTGAAACTGAGACTATGGGAGGTAATCATCTAACTGGCATTCCCCATGTTAAGCTGGTTTGGAGTCCAACCTGTAACCCCATTTGGATGGGTGCTAATACCATACCATGAGTACTAGCAGGCCATTGAGTCACCATCATCTGGCAGGTGCCCTAATGAGAATGATAGTACCCTCAAGTGCCAAGTAAATACCTTATCAATCCTCAATGGGAAGGTTGATATCTCAACCTATGCTGGCTATGTAGTTATGAAATTCAAGGACTACTACTAAGGATCACACCCTCTATTGACAGGTGAGCCCCCATCCTTTGGTTCGCTCGATGCTGAATCCTACTCCCGACTGAATGTCACTAATTATTAAACTGACTGGACTGAGATAAGTTTAACTGAGTTTTGTAACTGACTGAGTACCACTAGTCATGACATTACTGAGACTATTCTATAGCTACCGGAGTTCTAGGAAAATATTTAGATTTTGGGTATTAACTACCCCCAGGACTGGATAACATTACATGTAAAGCAGGGCATGATCTTAAAAGCATACTAGACAGTCACTTAGTCACGATTCATTTATTGGGACATTTTGTCAAACACTTGTAAGGCATGAACTTGTACAGTAATGGGAATACATGCTAACTCGTTATGATTTCACTTTTCAATTCCTATAGGCATTCTAACCAACACGTGGGGATTATTTCACATAATAATAAACATATATAAATATCATGTCTTTAATATTCAACTTGTAAATTCAAGGATTTATCATGAAAATCACATAATTAATCACACTTGCTATTTTAATTTCATGAAACTTGTAATTAATCATGTAATGAAGACCATATAAAAATGCACACATGAACACAATCTCAATCAAACATGTAATTCATGGAATCTAAATCTTTTATTTTAAAAAAAGGGATTCTTGGGCTCCATGTGTGAAACAAACCCATGGATAAACACTTAACATACCTGGGTAATTGAATTCTTGAGGTTTCTTGGTGGAATTCTTGAGAATCGCTCTTGATTTTTGAAGGCTAGGGATTTGCTAATTGAAATAATGATCTTCAACTTGGGAAAAATTGAGTGAATAATGACTTTACTAGGTTATTAGGGGTTAATTAATGTGTTTAGAATGATTAGGGCTGTAGAAAAAGTCTAAACTACCCCTAGAAGGATATAGATTTTTGTCACTAAAAGTCTCGATTTTGGCCTTCACCATGATGAAGTGGCATCACGGAGAGCCAATGGAAGTTGGCTGAAATTGTTAAAAAAATGGACTATTGCAAAATTGACTTTTGCCGCGACACGTCATTATCGTAGAGCATTACTAGAAAGTGACAATTCTAAAAATGGGCATTGGCATGATGCGGACCAATCGTGGTACCCCACTGGAAAATTCCAATTGGGAACTGACACTTCACCACAATGCGCTAGAATCATGGTACCTCACTGGAAACTGACGAATGTCATTTTGTCTCTCACTACAACGCGATTCTTCTTACTTTGGCATCCTGTTTTACTAAAAGGGTCATAACTACTCACCCGGATATCGGATTTGGGCGAATTTTATACCGTTGGAAAGCTAATTGAATTTCCTATACCTTGGTAAGTCTTAAACTAAAAAATTATAAGTGTATTAAAAATTTTAAATAGAAATTCCCGTATAATGAGATCTAAACTGAGCTAGGGAAATATAGGGTATTACAAGAAGTAGGAGAGAGTATGGTCTACTTGTACTCCATCGGTATCATATGCTAACTGAGCAAAGTAGAAAATTAAACAAGTAAAGAATACTACAAGCACACTTCTACTTACGGAAAAGTTTCCAACAACAGATCACACCTTATCTCTTAACAACTTTACAAGTATAATATAAATACCAATATAACTACACATGAAATTACAATAAAACTAAGTACATAACAAAAAATACATAAATAGAAGTACAAATGATACACTACAATGTAATGATGGTGGGATAATGATGTTATAAGCTATTGTATCTCTTTTATATGAACTTTTTGAACCCCAATGCTTCTGGATAGGGCCCATAGGGGTGGGGGTGGGTGGGTTTCCCAACTCAGATTTCACAAGCTCAATTACCTTCCCAGCACATCCCTCAGCCAATGGTTTTATAATTTGTTTCATTTTTTTAAAGAATCATTATTTCTCAGTGATACTAATTTTATGAATATATATATATGAAATGAGGATGTAATGTTACACCATATCTCCTGACAACTTTACAAGTATAATATCAATACCAATATAAATACATATGAAATTACAATAAAACTAAGTACATAACAACAAATACATATATAAAAGTACAAATGATACAATACAATGCAATGGTGGTGTGATGAGGATGGTATAAGCCATTGTATCTCTTTTATATGCACTTTTTGAACCCTAATGCTTCTGGATAGGGCCCATGGGGGTAGGGGGTAGGTGGGTTTCCCAACTCAGATTTCACAATCTTAATTGCCTTGCCAGTATATCCCTCACTCAAAGGTTTTATAATGTTTTTCATTTTCTTTTAAGAATCATTATTTCTCAGTGATACCAATTTCATGAATATATATAGATGAAATGAGGATGTAATGTTCATAACCAATCAATATAAAGATAATAATCAATTCAATGTATGGATTAGTAAATTTTAATAATTTATGATATAAGAAATTACAGGAAACCACTGGAATGAATAGTAATGTAAGACATTATAATGCTATTTTAGTCCCTTACTCGAATATTACTATAATGATGAAGTCAAATAATGGTTATATAAGATACATAATATCTGTTCAAGCCCCCGCACAGGTACCCAATGATAATAATGGTAGTTCATGCACAAATAAGGCCTATAACATCAAATAAAACCCCGACATGAGCATCACAATAAATATAATCTCTCAAGTGAACAACAATATGCATACAAGCCCCCACTTAATAAATACAATAGTAATAATAATATTAAAAACACATAGCCTAGAAATAATTCCAAAACTCATAACATAATTTACTTGTAAGGTCAATTATTTAGCCAGTCCGAAGAAAGCTAAGTCATAATCTACATCAAAAAGCCAAAATACAAGCGTAGACCCTTCAACACGGAGTCTTTCCTTTATGAGCAATGTAAAAATATAATAAATATATCAAAAACATAATATGCACATCCAAAGAGAACTAATTATATCCATATTGACTATATTTGATCCAGGTCTTGAAATTTTTTGAAAATAAGTTCACTATCAAAAAAGGTAAATTTGGAATTTTATTTGAGAATCATGTTTCTCATATAAAGAGGAGTCTAAATCTGAAAATTCATGTAAAAATAAGTTGAAAATCATGTAATGACCCAAATCATCATCACACTGAAATAGATGATAAAGTTTGCACCTAGACTTTCCTTACCTTAATTTTTTGAAAAATCCAGGGCTAGTCTAGTGTTGGATGACTTTTGAGGGTGTACAAGTCTAAGAAAAGTGTATATTAATATGAGTATTGGTGGTGGTGTTGGACTTAGATTTTTGACCGATAACGAGTTTAGAAAGTATTAGCAACTTTGGACACTTAAAATGGAGTCATAAATCCTCGATTCTAAAGTTTGTCATGGAGGGGTTGGTTTGCAATGTCCTATTTCAAGAAATGTGTTATAAAATGGGAATAATTAGAGAGTATCCCAGACATTATACCTTAGGACCACTATGGTAAAAAAAGAAAATTGTTGTAGAGAATCACTACAGCATAAAAAGGTACCGCTACAACAAAAGTCTGTATTGAGTCACAAACCACTTTAGATAGTAATTTAACTACTGCAGTGGTAACACATAATATTTTTGAAAGTCTTAATATCAAAAATATTTTTCATCTTCAATTTTCTAAAAAATGTAAGAGGGCTTTAGGAAAGGTAATTTTCTGTAAAATTTTATATGTTTCATGTTTGGGGGTAATTTTCTTACATTCCAAAATTGTATGTCTTATTAATATCTTAGAAAATCATTAGAAAATTGGTTCGTAGTAGAATTTAGGAGTCAACCCTAAACATAAAATTGATATACATTGGTGAAATGAGTATAAATCAGTATTTAATGATCCGAGGGTGGTAAAACACTAATTAGAGTAGAATAATAGTTTTTCATACTAAATAATATAAGGTTTATGAGGTTGAAGGAGGGAAAAATCCAAAGATGATGGTTTAAGGAAATATTATGATTAAAATGGTTAGTTATTAACCTCTAGTGGTTAAAAGGGGATAAATTTATAAAAATAGGTGTGTAATCTTATTGGTATTGATCAAGATCAAGTTGAAATAGAAAGGAAAGACAATATTATGGCCTAGCAGTGTTGTCACACAAGGAATTGAGTTAGGTTATGATTTATTATAAAAATTACACTTGGTTGAGTCTGTGTATATAAATTGAGTAATGGTTATTACTTTTGAGCACTACTTGTGATTATTGATTATAATATATACTTATACATATTAATGCTATTGAGATGATAATGATACTAATATAAATCTCATGATATTCATGAGGTTATTGATGATGGCAATATTGAAGAGATGATAATGTTGTTGATGATGCATTGAAATAATAATGTTCAAGATGATGAAAGTTATATTGATAAGATTGGAAAGAGATGATGCACATATTTTGTTTATTCATATTTATTCATATTCATTAAATGCTGTTTATAATCATTTTTACGATACAAATTGTTGAAAATAGTTAAGCGTAAACATATATGAATCTAAATTTTATTCCCTCTAAAGTGAAGTGTCATAATTATTTTATTGTCTTTGATTATAAGTTCTTTGATGATCACTTTGCATTTATTTGGTTTACTTATTTGTATGGCTTCAAGTTGAGTCAGCCTATGATCCCTTCTAGTACTTGTTAATGTATGGATGCTACCTATGATTTTTTATATTAAGTCCAGAGCGTGTTCTAGTGATTGAGATGAGACCTCAGTGATAGTCAATAGTTTCATACTTTGATCTAAGGGTGAGCACCATAACTGAGCAGTTTTAAGATCTTTAAATTTATGATTATGTCCCTTGATTTAGGGTAATACACTCTTTTGTTATTTTTGCATCTTTAGATATCCTTTTGGTTATAGACTTGAGTACTCTTAGATTTTCTCGTATAATGAATTTAAGTCTTAAGGACTATAATATATAGAAGTTTTCTTACTCTATTAATGGTTGAATAATTTTGTAGGTTGATGTTGATTTCTTAACAATTTAGTAAAAGATAGTTTGGACTTAGTGAATGATAAAGCTTTCATAAAGTAAATGTAAATATGGAATTGGTTTACTTGAGGGTTCGAGTTAAGAAAGGTTCTCCCATCATAGGTTAAGATGGGTGCCTATCATGACTATTTTGGGTTAAGCAATGTTCTCCATCTTCCTTAACTGGTGTAAGTGTTGCTTAGGTTTAGGATATGGTTCAACTAGCTCCCTGTTCCTTACCAGCTTACTTGCTTTATGAACCTGTGCAGACAAATTCGGAAGCTAAGATCAAGTAATTAGAAATCACAAATCCTAATAGAAAAACTAAAGGTAGGAGATTTTCCAATTTTCAAGTCGTCAACAATGGCCCCAAAAACTTGTTGTGACCTAGAGCACATGCAAGTGAACATGTCCTACCAAGTAGTAAAATGGCCTTTAAAAGCCAAGTATCGATCGTATAGGAACTTATGTTAAGAAACTATCCAAATTATAGTTCACTATTTAGATGAATCAATTGCTAAAGTAACCAAAAGTAATTGAGTGTTGACAATTAAAAGTAAACTTAGCAATGAAGTAAGGTAAAGGTCTTGAACAATAATAGAGAGAAACCTAGGGTTAAGGAACTTGGAACAATGCTACTTAGTAATGTAGCATCATTGGTTTAGTTAATTATATTTGTTGTTGGTTCACAAGGATCATAGCATGATCACGATATTTTGAAACTCTAATTAATTATCTAACTTAGCATAACAACTACATCGTTGAGAAGGGATGCAAGAACTAATCTAAACGCATTTGTATCCTTTCTATATATTGGAAAAATTGGAATAATTAGTTATATTCCTATCATAAAGTCAAATCATAGCTTTAATTCATTGAATGATTATGATCCCACTGCATATATCCCGCATTCAATTCCATCGTTCCTCTTGTCGGGCTCTCAATAAAATTATCGATTTATCCTAAGGGCTGTATATCAGATAAATGAAGGATACATGAACAACCTATAATGATGATAACATAAACCAAGTTAATTAACAATAAAAAATATTCATGTTCTTGGCGCTAACCCTAGATGAGGGTGTTTAGCCACTAATGGAATTACAAAGAATCATGATATTGGAATCCATGTAATATTCTATAAATAAACCAACATACCGGAATAAAAACCCTAATTTAAGCCTCCATAATTGTGTTTCAATGCCTCAAGGTCGTCTTAGGTGATTAAACAATTGGAGTGTCCTATTTAAAGTAGGACCAAATTTATCAATTTTGAGTTGCCTCCGCACCATGCCCCTATTGCAGTTCCTAGGAAGAGTGGCATGCTATTATAATGGAGGTACACTGTAAAAGCCATCTTAATTTGAAACCAAGGTTGTGTGTCACCCTTAAAGCAGTGGTTAGGCTGCATGGCATGCCCTTGAGCCCAAAAATTCTAGAGTTTGTTGTCGTATACTCCATGCGTTTGGACTTCAAGTCCTTACTTTGTGGTGGATTTTTCTCTTTAATTTTATCCTGTATATCATACAAACATTAATTTAAACATACCACCAATCTTCCTATATCATAAAACACCATGAATTAGAGCTCACAACACCATAGTATCAAATATGACAATCTAGAATAACACATAGCTCAAGCTAAGAGTACTAGTTTTCTCATTTGAATTCTAATTAAATGTTTTACTTCCAAATTTGTTTGAACACACTGCAAACATTATCAAAACATAATTTAACACTTATTTTCTCATTTATACAAAGATTAACTCATTACTCACATAAGAAGTCCTTAAAAACTAAGCTAATTAAGGTTAGATAACAACACTTAGGTGCATAATCTACCTAAGATCAAGGGGTTAGGTTCTTATCATCGTTATAATTTATCCATGAATGTAATCATAGGAGGCCCATCTGAGGTCATTTTTCAGCTTTCATGTATAGGCATCGATACACTTTTTTCCTCTTTAGTTTAGAGGCCTTCTTTAGGCATCAGGTTCTATGAGTTTAGGGGTTTGGTCCATATAATAAGGCATTGTACTTATCCATTATCTACAGGATAGTTTACTCAGCAAATAACTTCTAATACCTTAGTTTTGATAGGCTTTAGTGGTAGGGAAAAAGGTATGGGTCATCCATAAGGTAAGTGTAATGACCATTTTATAGGAAAAGAAGGAAACTAGGACAATCGAGGTGGGGGATGGGTTAGTAAAAATGGTGATCAAGATGGTAGAGGTGGTGGTTAGGGTAGTGATAGAGCCCATCATTACATGATTCCATCTCATCCTGAAGTAAAATCTTATAATGTAGTGATTCACATATACTATTGTATTATGTCATCATAAGGCTTCTAAATTGTTCATCCCAATTCTAATTTACCTTATGTGTCTTTTAAATTTTCCTTTGGCTGAGACTTAGGCTGTGAATATCTTAATACTTCAATGTATACTTCCACTCCAATTGGAGTGCCTGTATGTGTTTATCAGGTAGATCGTGTATGTCCTATGATGTTTATATAGTTTGAGACCTTGGTAGACTTTGTAATTCTAAACATGGAGGAATTTGATATTATCTTGGTGATGAGTTGGTTGTCTACTTATTGTGCTATTCTTATTTGTTATGCTAAAATTGTTACTATATCAATACTTAGGGTGTAGAAGATATAGTGGAAGGGTACTTTTAATACCACTCTTGTGGAAGTATGTCAGCTATTCATCCATAAAAAATAGTAAAGAAGGGCTATAGGGCATTTTTATCCCATCTTTGGGAATATAAATCTATAGTTCTCCTATAGTTGTGATTTCCTAGACGTGTTTCCTGATGAATATTTGAGTATGCCTCCAAACTAAGAGCTTGATTTCTTTATATATTTAGAGCCTAAAACTCGACCCATCTCTATCCCTCCCTATAGTATGGTACCAACAGATTTGAGGGTATTGAAATCTCAATTACAAGAATTTTTAAAGATGGGTTTTATTTGCCTAAGTATTTTTCATTATGGTGCACCTATTTATTATACGAAAATAAAGATGGTATTATGATAATGTGCATAGACTACCGTTAGTTGAATAAGCTAACCGTTCGCAACAAATATCCTCTACCTAGGATAGATGAATTATTGAACAATTGTAAGGAGATACTGTATTCTCCAAAATAAATTTAATATTAAGCTATCACCAGCTCAAGATACATTCCAAAGACTTGTTTCCAAACTTGTTATGGGCACTATGAGTCCTACTCATGTCTTTTGGCTTGATTAATGCCCTACATACCTATATGATCTTGATGAATGAGGTCTTTAATTTATTTTAGGATTCATTTTTTATTGTTTTATTGATGACATATTAGTTTAACCAAGAGTTAAGAGGATCATAAAACTCATTGGCATATGGTTTTGGGATTGTTTACGGAAAAGAAATTATAAGCTAAATATTCTAAGTGTGAGTTTTGGCTAACTTCATTGTCATTATTAGGGCACACAGTTTCAAATAAAGGGTTTATGATAGACCCTATAATGTTGTGGATATTAGAAATTGGGCTATATCGATCAATATGATAAAAATTCATACCTTGTAGGGTTGACCAGTTATTATCATCAATTTTTTATAGGGTTTGCTGCCATTACTTTGCATATGACCCAATTTACTAAAAAAGAAGTTCCATTTGTATGTGATGACAAGTGTGAGGGGAGATTCCAAAGATGAAAACCTTGCTAACCTTAGCTTCAATTGTAATACCCGTGCTTTTTTCTAAGCTTGAAAATCATCTCAAGGATGTTAGAACTTTATTTAAAATAATAATTCATTCATATACATGTGGTATTTACATAATTTTCACTTTCTATCATGTGGGAAATTTAATAAGGTTTCCATTGATATATAATTCGCCTAAATATGAGACCCGAACGAAGAGTTAGAGCCTTTTTAGTAAGACAATGTTTGACATAAGCCTTCAACACGTCGTGGAGGTAACTCAAATGGAAATTATCAAATTCTAGTGTTGATCCGTGATACTATCACATCGCGCCAAACTTACAGGTTGTAGACAAGGTGGCAACACAATAGCTCCACGTTGCGCCACCGTTCAGTTTCTCAATTGTCAATTTCCAATGACACGACGCGATAACGATGTATCGCACCAATCGCCAAACTCGGGAAATTTTATTGAAAATTTAATGACATGTCCAGGGTTAAAATTTTCAACTTTCTACCCCTTATATAATCCATTTATCACGTGATTCAGCCACTTTTCACCCAAAACATATTAGTTTCTCTCAAGTTTATCTCAAGGACAAGCTAGGGTTTCTATTAAAGATTCAAATTCAGGAAGGTTACACCATCAATCTTCACGAAATCACGATCTAAGGTATGTATATTGTTCATTCATGGACTACTTTCATCCATGAATTCCAAGAATCCTTTTTAGCTACAATTTATGTATTTTATTTATGTTTTCATGCTTTGTATGTTCTTTTTCATGATGATAAATGTGTAATTGATTTCTATTCCATGATTTGATGATAAATTACATAAGTGTTGAGTAGTATAGATAAATAGTTACGAAATCTCATGACAAAAACCTTGTATGATGGAACTGGAATTGAAGCACGATGTGCTTTACATGTACTATGCCTACAAGTTTATGAATCCCTATGTATGTACAAGTTTATGCCTATTACATGTTTGATAAAAGGCTCCTATGAATGTAGTATGTATTATGATGTTGGTCAAGTCTTCAAGTAAATCGTGCTATATCAATTTCCTTCTATCGAGTCCAGGGGGTAATTGTACCCAAAATATTAGTTGTGCACCTAGATTCATGTCATGTTTTCATGATACTCTTAGTAAAGCTATGAAATCTTAGACTTCAGATAGTCTTATGACTCAAGAAAAATCTCCATTATCTCATGACTCAGTCAGTTGTCAGATATCAGTAGTATTCTGTCAGCCATGAAAATTTAGTAACTCAGTCCATTCTAAGTTCTGTTTAGTAAATCGTGTTTAGTGTCCATTCAGATGGGATTAGGAATTATCACCGAGTGAACCCAAGGATGGGGACTCACCTATTATACGGGGGTGTGATTCCTAGAAGAAATCCTTGTATTGTAGAACTATATAGCCATCATAGGTTGAAACATCATAACCTACTATATGAGGGTATATAAGGTGGATTAACTTGTTAGATGAGGGTTCCCATCATTCTCTCTAGAGTTACATGTTATATGAGGGATACTCACATGTTGTCCTTACCAGTGGTGCGGTATTGAAACCCTTACAATTAGGGCATAGATTGGACCTTATCTCAGATATTATAGCACCTTTGGGGCATATTTGTTATATACTACTTCCCACAATTTCATGTTACAGAATTAGGAATGTCAGATATAGTCAATCAGTCTCAGTAATAGAACTCAGATAGTTTTTTTAGATTTTAGGACTGTCAAATACAGTCAACTCAAATATAGTACGGAACTCAGATAGTTCTATCAGATTTAGGACTGTCAGCTACAGTCACCCATGTTATCAATTATACTCAGTTACAATCATTCATGTTACCAGTTGTGTAATGTTATCAATATTCAGATTCAGTAGTCACAATATCACGTTGTTAGTTACAATTATGTAATTATCTATACATTCTCACATTCATGTTTGATAGTCAGTTAGCATTAGCATACAATTAAACCCTTGTATTTAGCCTACCTCACATGTATACTCGGTATATATGTACTGACGCATTTATGCTATGGTCCTTTCTTTTATCTTACACCATAAGTTTAGAGACACGAGTTCCAGATCTGCATTAGATCCCAGATTCAGCAGTGTGAGTAGAAGTGAGTCCTCATCCTTTTAGTATATAATAATTTTCTAGTATCTTATTGATGATCTTATTAGTTGGAGTTAGTTGGGGACATGTCCCATCAACTCCTTATTCAGATTGTTCAAACAGTAGAGGCTTTTAGACTAGATGTAGACTAGATGCAGACTAGATACTGACAATTATGTTTTAGACTTCAGTGTTATTTTGGGTATTCAATTACCCCACATAGATATTACGTTATTCAGTTAAGTTCATGATCAAACGAAAGACTTCTTATTCTTGTGTTTTCCCAGGTGACTCTCACACGACCTGATCTCAATGCCAAGCCCTTCTAAGACCCGGATCAAGAGCTTCCTTATCATTCAAAATTAAAATGGGCTTGAACTTTTTCTTCTTTCTTTTATGAATCCTGCTTGTCTTGAGTGATTGCTTGAGTTAAGCTTAAGAATTTTTGACTAATTTTGAGTCTTGATTTTTAGTCGGGCTAGATGCAGTAGAGCGATGGACGGGGAGCGGGTTCCTCACTGGAAGGGAGATAGGATACAACTATCTGTTTCCATGTTATTATGTTATCTTATGCAGTCTACAGGTACAAATATCAGTCATGGGTTAGCTAGTGGTCCTTCAAAGTAATGAGCACCGTGTAGTATTCCAGTTTAGTAAATCGGTCATTATAAACATGGTATCAGAGCCTAAGGTTCAATAGAGTGCTAGGATGTCTGAAAGTTGGGTCAAGTAGAGTCTTGTGCATGGGTGTGTTGCTTGCCACATTTATGTGCAGGAGGCTATGAGATGTTTTAGGAATAGTTTCTTATTCTTTCAGTATTTATGTTGTTCCAGTGGGCATAATCATAAGTCAGTCTCTCAGTCTAATTGATTTTTCTCTTTATTTCAGAATATGACTACTAAGAGAAGAAACCAGTCAGCCGCTTATACCGAAGAACCTTTGGGAAATCATGTTTCCCATGCGGAGTTCAGGACCATGTTTACCACTCTTTCTTAATCAGTTGCTGCTCATAATGAACGACTAACAGTTGTTCCGGCCAACCCAGTGGTCAACTCAGCCGTAGCTAGAATTCAGGACTTTACCCGAATGAATCCTCCAACCTTTCTGGGGTGTAAGGTAGATAAAGACCCTCAAGAATTCTTAGATCTAGTTCAAAAAGTAATAGATTCCATGGGGGTGACTACTTTTAAGAGTGCTGAGCTAGCTGCATACCAGTTGTAGGATGTGGCTTATGCTTGGTTCAAATTGTGAAAGTCCGAAAGATTAGATGATACAGGTCCTATAGACTGGGAAGAGTTTGTTACTTTTTTCTTAGACAGATTCTTTCCCCAATAGCTTAGAGAAGCCAAGGTGCTAGAGTTTATCAACCTCAGGTAGGTTAATATAACAGTGAAAGAGTATTCTTTTAAGTTTACTCAATTAGCTAGGTATTCACCTTATGTGGTTGCAGACAGTAGATCCAAGATCAGTAAGTTTGCTTCAGGGGTGAAACAAAGCATGGTTAATGAGTGCAGATCTTCCATGCCAAACAGTGACATGACTTTTGTTAGACTTATAACCCATGCTCAGCAGATAGAAGAGCAAAAAATTAAGGAGAGGGAAAAGAAGAATAAGAGAGTGAAGACGGGTAGTTTTAACTTCGCTCAGCCTAAATTAGAAGGAGAAAATCATTCTCAGTTTCGTCCTAAGTCATCAGTTCCAGCTCACTCTACAACTCGTGTTCCAGTTCCTAAGTTCAGAGAGGATAATAAAGATAGAGCACCAGGATCTAAGACCCAAGGTAGTGTTAGTGGTGCCCGCACCTATCCTCTTTGCCATACTTATGGTAAGCACCATCAAGGTGTGTGTAGAGTAGGTAGTGGAATTTTTTTTAGTTATGGCAAGCCAGGCCATAGAGTTAAAAACTATCCACAACTAAGTCCTCAGGGTCAACAAAATTGGTCTTCAGCTCAGTACGATAGCCCAAATCAGTAGGGTGCCACTTCCAGTGCTACTAGCGAACAAGGCCCAAATCATCTCTATGCTCTTTAGACCCGACAGGATCAGGAAAATTCTCCTGATATAGTTACTGGTATGTTACAGATCTTTTATGTGCATGTTTACACTTTGCTAGATCTAGGAGCTTTCTTATCTTTTGTTACTCCTTATATAGCAGTTGATTTTAGAATCAATCCTGAAATTCTAGCAGAGCCCTTTTCAGTCTCTACCCCAGTGGGTCAAACCATCATAGCCCGATGGGTATACAAGAACTGCTCGATTATGATATTTTAGAATGTCACATCAATAGATTTAGTTAAGTTAGAGATGACTGATTTTGATATCATTCTTGGCATAGATTTGACTCATTCCTACTATGCCACAGTCGACTGCAGAAATAGAATAGTTTAGTTTTAGTTCCCAAATGAACCCGTCCTAGAGTGGAAGGGTAGTGTATCCACTTTTTGGGGTCTACTGGTTTCCAACCTTCGAGAAAGGAAAATAATATATAAGGGGTGTGTTTCTCATCTAGTTCATGTTAGAGATTCCAGTTCTGAGGCTCCCAGTCTCAAATCAGTCCCAGTAGTGAATAAATATTTAGATGTCTTTCCCAAAGATCTTCCAGGAATTCCTCTCAAAAGGGAAATAGACTTCAGTATTGATTTTTTTCAGAAACTTAGCCTATCTCTATTCCTTCATATAGAATGGAACCAGCAGAACTTAAGGAACTGAAAGAATAGTTGAAGGATCTCTTAGATAAAGGATTCATCAGACCCATCATTGCCCCATGGGGTGCTCCAATCTTATTCATACACAAGAAAGATGGTTCACTCAGAATGTGTAAAGATTACTGTTAACTTCATAAGGTAATGGTCAAGAACAAGTATCCTCTTCCCAGAATTGATGATTTGTTTAACTAACTTTACGGTGCCATTTATTTTTCTAATATAGACCTCAGATACTGCTATTTTTAGCTCAGAGTTTGAGAATGTGATATCCTGAAGACTGATTTCTGTACTAGGTATGGTCACTTCGAATTTCTAGTCATGTTATTTGGTCTTACCAAGTGCTCAACATGTCAGCAAGTTAACATAGAGCATCAGAAGCCTAGTATTTCTATACAGGAGTTAAGTATTCCTACTTAGAAGTGGGAAGTTGTGAACATGAACTTCGTGATGGGTTTGCTTCGAACTTGTTGTCAACATGATTCAATCTGGGTAATTGTAGACAGAATGACTAAATTTTCTCTCTTTCTTCCATTTCATACCTCTTATTTATTTGAAGATTATTCTAAGATTTACATTAAGCAGCTGGTCAGATTGCATGGTGTTCTACTGTCTATTATCTCAGATAGAGGTACCTAGTTCACCTCTCATTTTTGGAATGTATTCCAAAAAGGGTCTTGGTACCCAAGTTTATCTCAGTACAACCTTTCATACTTAGACAGATGGTCAAGTATAAAGGGCCATTCAGACATTAAAAGCTATGCTAAGCACATGTGCAATTGATTTCAAGGGAAGTTGGAATGACCACTTTTCTTTGATTGAATTTTCATATGACAATAACTATCATTCCAGTATTCAGATGGCTCTATTCAAAGATCTCTATGGTAGGAGATGTAGACTCTAATTGGTTGGCTCGAAGTTAGTGAGGCCTCAGTCGTAGGTCTTAACTTGGTATTCGATGCCTTAGATAAAGTTCAGTTAATTAGAGAATGACTCTAGTCTGCTCAGAGCCGACAGAAGTCTTATATAGATGTTCGTAGAAAGGTTCTTGAGTTTGAGATTGGTAACTATGTCTACCTCAAGATCTCTCCTATTAAGAGAGTGAAAAGATTCGACAAGAAGGGAAATATCAGTCCCCAATATGTTGGTCCCTTCAAGATTCTTAATCGATTTGGAAAGGTAGCTAATGAGCTCGAATTGCCTTCTGATCTAGCCTCAGTTCCTCTAGTCTTTCATGTCTCTTTGCTCAAGAAGTGTATAGGTGACCCATCAGTCGTAGTCCCTATTTAGAGTGTAGATGTTCAGAATAGCCTCTCTCATAATGAGATTCCAGTTGAAATATTAGACTATTAGATTTTTAGATTGAGGAACAAAGAAGTCCCTCTAGTTAAAGTTCTTTGGCAAAATTAGTCCGTTGAGGGAGCTACTTGGGAAGAAGAAGCAGATATGCGTACCAAGTTCCCTCACCTCTTCCCCACCAACTCAGATCAAGCTCAAGGTAATAGTTCTCCTTAAGCTTACTCAATTTCATGATTAGTGTACATCACTAACTTAGTATACCATGATAATCTTGGTATCAAGTACCACCGCATATTAAGTTATGCATTCATGTATCAGATTAGTTATATAGTTATGCATCAAACATGCATTCTCATTGAAAGAAAACTTAGTTCTTCAGAAATTTTAGTTATGCATTTATAAATCAGTTACGCATGCATTAGATATGCGTATTCAATATGTTATGTTTAGCTTGTCAGTCACGTTCGTCATGTGATCATATCCCAATTATTCATGTTCAACTTATTAAAATCTTGTATGATGAAATTGGAATTGAAGCAAGATGTTTAATTGTTGTATAATGTGCTTTACATGTACTATGCCTACAATATGTTTAATTAAATGCCTCGATAAAGGAAAATTGTCTAACTAGCATGATATCATGAAATCCCCATGTATGTACAAGTTTATGCCTATTACATGTTTGATAAAAGGCTCCTATGAATATAGTATGTTTTATGATGTTAGTCAAGTCTTCAAGTAAATCATGCTATGTCAGTTTCCTTCTATCGAGTCCTGGGGGTACTTGTACCAAAAATATTAGCTGTTCCTAGATCCATGTCGTGTTTTACGATACTCTCAGTTAAGAATATGAACTCTTAGACTTCAAAAGTCTTATGACTTAGGGAAAATCTCCATGATCTTATGACTCAGTCAGTTGTCAGATATCAGTAGTATTCCATCAGCCACAAAAATTTAGTAACTTAGTCCGTGCTCAGTTTAGTTCCGTAAATCATGTTCTGTGTCCATTCAGATGGGAGTAGGAATTAGCATCGAGTGAACCCAAGGATGGGGACTCACCTTCTATACAAGGGTGTGATTCCTAAAAGTAATCCTTGTATTCCAGAACTATATAGCCAACATAGGTTAAGATATCATAGCCTGATATATGAAGGTAGATAAGGTGTCTTAACCTGTTATGTGAGGGTTCCCAATGTTCTTACTAGAGTTACCTGTTATAGAAGGGCTACTCATATATTGTCCTTACCAGTGGCGTAGTATTGACACCCTTCTAATCAGAGCGTAGATTGGACCCTAACTTAGATATTATAGCACCTTTGGGGCATTTTGGTTTGATACTACTTCCCATAGTTTTAAGTTATAGAATTAGGACTATCAGATACAGTCAATCAGTCTAAGTAATAAAACTCAGATAGTTCTTTAGATTTCAGGACTGTCAGATATAGTCAACTCAAATACAGTATGGAACTTAGATAGTTCCATCAGATTCAGGATTGTTAGCTATAGTCACCCACGTTATCAGTTATAATAAGATATAGTCATTCATATTATTAGTCATGTTATGTAATCAGTATTTAGATTTAGTAATTACGATATCACGTTGTCTGTTATAGTTATCTAATTATGTATGCATTCTCACGTTTATGTTAGACAATCAGTTAGCAACCCTTGAATTTAGCGTACCTTACATGCATACTCGATATATATGTACTTACACATTCGTTCTATGGTGCTTTCTTTTTATCTTACACCATAGGCTCAGAGACATGAGTTCCAAATTAACAGTAGATCCCAGGTTCAACAGTTAGAGTAGAAGTAACTCCTCATCCTTCGAGGACATAATGATTTTCTAGTATCTCATTGATTAGCTTATTAGTTGGAGTTAGTTGGGTACATGTCCCATCAACTTCTTATTGAGATTCTTCAGATAGTAGAGGCTTTCAGACTAGATCATACTAGATACAAACTATTATGTTTTAGACATCAGTTTTGTTTTAGGTATTCTATTACCCCACATAGATGTTATGTTATTCAGTTATGTTCATTCTCGAACCTTATAGCCTCACAGTGCATGTTTATATATTATTATGTTATCTTATCTAGTATGCAGGTACAAATATCAATCATGGGTTAGATTCTAGTCCTTCGGGGTCATGAGCACCGTGTAGCATTCTGATTCAGCAAATTGTGTTGTTACATCAATCCTCAACTTGCACGTTGAATGTAAAGATTTTATTATATATTATGATGCCCCACAACTGGTTTTATATATTGTTTTAATGCATGATCAAAATATGATCCCTTATGCTCTGATCAAATTGAAGCCTTCTGTGAAAAACTATCCCATAATTGACTCATAATTGGTGGTAGTGGTGTTTTATTTATAGATCTAGAGACACTACCTCTATGGAGTGATGTGTGAAGTATTCACAAATCACTGTAGCCTGCAACACGTGTTTAATTAGAGAGACTTTAATTTGGGATAGATAAAGTGGATAGAGTTGATAAAAAACTATGACATTTCAATTATAAATAACCCATGTAAGACTAATGTGTTGGCAGACACTCAAAGTTAGATACTAGTGAGTATGTAAAGCTTAGCATATTTGGAGGTGTCAAGATACCTATTGTAAAGAGAGATACAAACTTTGGATTAAGATTTTTTATGATTGCAGGAAACCCGTAAAGAAATATTATTAAAACATATTAATGTCAGTTCCATATTTAACGAGAAAATAAAAAATAGGAAGTTTGATGACAAAAATCGATGCAACTTTTAAGAAAATATTTTGTAGGGCGAGACTAGAAAGGTCGTTATTGATAATGAGGGAGTTTTAAGGATTTGGGGGTGCTTATGTGTGCCTTAAGTAGACAATTTGATTTTGACTATTCTCTCAGAGGCTCACTACTCTAAGTACTCTATACATACGGATGCCAATAAGATGTATAAAGACTTAAGGTAATATTATTGGTCATGAAGAATGAAGCATGAAATTGTAGATTTTGTAAGCAAATATCAAAATTGCCGACAGGTTATGTGTGAACATAAATAACATAGTGGTACATTTAAGAGAATGGCCATTATTGAATATAAATGAGAAATAATAGTCATGGACTTTGTGGTTCATCCTCCTAAAATAATAAGGAAGCAAGATTCTATATGGGTCATTGTTGACCAGTTAACAAAGTTGGCTCACTTTATTCCAGTAAGAGTAAATCATAATATGGCCAAGTTGGTCAACATTTATGTGAAAGAAATTATAAGGCTGCATGGGTGTAATACCCCGTATTATCCTTAGTTCAGTTCAGCTCCGAGTGCATGCATAAGAGGCTTAAAACCTAAAAATTTCACTAAGTTTTGGAGACTTAGTCATATTTTTAGCCTCTTAACTTTGAGGTCCTTTAAATTGGCCTTCCCGACCCCATGACATAAGTTTTTGAGTTAATTCTTGCCCAGGGGTGTAATGATCATGTCTCGGTGAAGTTTTTTTTTTTGTGATGAGTATAGGGTGATGTTTGGATCACAATTCCAGCAACTCATCGCGATAGGACCACATTGTGATTGTAATAGTGATGGAAAACTCATCGCATCGAGGTGAAGGTGTTTTCGCCTAGTTCTTGATTTATAATTTGAATGCGTGTGTTATGATTATTACTCTAGTATGTGAAGTTCTTATTTGGTGAAGAATTTTCATAAAAATAACTTAGAGCCAAGTTGAGCTAAGAGCCTTCGATTTGTCCAAAGTTGGTATTCGATTCTACAAGGGTAAACTTTGAAAGTGTTTAGCTTTTTATGCATGTGGAATTGTTTAGCTTAAGGCCTACCAAATTGTATATAACTGAGCCATCTTTCCAATGATTCCAATTTTGCCTTAATTCGAAACCCGTACAAAAAGTTATATGATCATTTTCGTCAGAACTAGTAAGCCACCGTGATTAGACAGCATCGCGATGAACCATCAAACTGCAATTCAGGTATGAATTTAACTGTCTAAGGGGTATTTAAGACTTTTACCCTCAATCCAAGTCATAAAAACATGAGTTAAGACATCGGTTTAAGCATTATTTTCCCATTGTTTTTCACTTTTCTCTCCAAGAAACCCTAACCTAATCCGAAAAACATCAAATGATATTCATCCTCTTAAAGAAAAATCAAGAATTCAGTTCCCCAATCGAAGAATTTCAAGAAAGCTTTCAAGATCATCTCCAAGGATTTCAAGGTCAAGATTTCTCCACCAATACAATTCTATTAAGGTATGTAGGGATATGAAAGAGGGTATCCTTTCACTTTTGTTCCCAAATTGCATGATTTTAAGATTTTATTTAATTGTTTTGAAGTAGGGTTCATACCCAAGTATATATATTCTTTAATGATGTGATTATCATGAGATTTATAGCTTTGAGTATATCAAGAGTTACTTATTTTTATGTTTTATCTTGTGAGATTTATATGATACATGAGATTGCACTGTCTTAACTTGATATTGTTGAAGTATTTCAAGATTGTTATTGAGTATGAAGTTTTGTTATGAATTTACATGAGTTTAAAGCATGGATTTTAAGCCCTAAGTTTAACTATTGAGATTTCAATTAGATCATGCTCTTAAGTTTTATTTTATAAGTTTATACCAAGAATGAGTTTGAGATTTCAAGAAGATTATTCTTTTAAGCATTCTTTGATAAGCTTATATTAAGATTTAAAGCAATAATTAACCTTTTGATCCTAATCTAAGATAAAGAATCCGTATTTATTCATATTGATCATAGTTTAAAGCAAAGAGAAGCATAATTGGTTGTCATTATAAACCCTTATGCTATTTTAAGGTGGATTTTCTAATATATGAGAATATAAGTATTAAGTGAGTAGTATTTAGCACTGAGTTGGGTATGAGTCCAATATCGCATGCCCCAGGACTATATTTCTCCGTAAGTTTAAAATCCCAATATGGATAAAGTATAGTGATCACTTATGTTAAGGTCCTATTATGATGGCAAGGGTAGGACAACTTTACCAATGTGAGCCCTCCATACCATGGGTAAGACATTGAATTCCATCATAGCTTACATGGTGTATGTCAGTGACAAAAACTTCCATATGAAAGAATAAAAGGAATTTTTTTTAAAACTAACTGTTATGGTTCACAAAGATTGTCTTTATGATTTATTACTCATGTTTATGATTTTACAACTTTTGGTTTATTCAATCCCAAGGTGAGTCATTTACACTTAGCTTGTATTGTTAAAGGTTTATATGTACTTAAATTATAATTTTTATTTATTCATTCACCCACACATACTCACTATATTCCATAAGTACTGATCTACATATATTTCTATGTGCTACATTGTTTCATAATGTAGGTACAAGTTGTAGTACGCACATCATAATCAAATAGTTTGCAGCTTCCAGTCAGTAGATGATAAGTCCTTTTGATTCAAGGGATCGATTCAATCATAGTTTGAGTATCATCTTGTTTTCTTTATTTAGTTGTATTGATTCGGGATAGCTGAGGGTCATGTCCTAGCTACTTATAGTTAATACTAGTAGAGATTTCATAGAATGTTAGTAGAGTTGATGCATTTGATTTCTATTTTGTTTTGTATAACCAGAGTTACAATTGTTTTAATAGTTTGCTTTTTAATATGGTCAGCTAAATACTTTACTTTCGCTTATTTTTTTAAGATTTATGTGTCTTATTCAGTTTCTCATCAGTTATGTTAGTACAAGGGTTTTCTTAGGATCTCTTGTAGTCCTAAGCATAGTGTGATGTTCAGGGGGTAGTCTCAGGGAATTACAAACCTGGTATCAGGGCATCTAATTCAAGTGTCCTCGGGTGTCTATGAAGCCTTGTCTGTAAAGTATTCCTCTTAGAAACTACTGTCAATTTATGTGTTACTCCATACTTCTCTATCTATGACTTATTCTTGAGATAATATAATTTGTAAGTTTCAATTTCTCCCAATATAATACTCTTAGATTTACTATCAATAACTTTAAAAGTCATACAAGAGGCTTAAAAGGATCTCTCTAGTGTGTTATAAGTCCCTTAAGTTGAAAGTTATGTCCTTATCTATATGAGTTATTCAGTTAAGACAGAATAAGATATGTATTCAGGTTCCTCATTAACCATTCAATACAGTTAGTGATCGTGAGAGGAGATAGTATGAACCTAGATTGTTAAAGAGAGTTTGTATTTGAGGGATTTGCAACCTAGAGTGTTATGATTTATAATCAGTAGAACCTTTTTATAGTTGGAAGTATGGGTTTAGAAGTGTAGTGACCAGAAAGGTGGGAATGGCGATTGATTGAAAGTATATAGATGAATTTATGCATGCTATCAAGTTTGTGTTAAGGTAATATGTCCTTGTGTGTTAGCTTAGGGGTAATGAATGTAGTATTATTTTCTTGGTGGTAGGTAGAGAAAGGGTTATTAGTTAAGGCAAATTATGGTCTGCTTGAATTAGAAAAGTAGATCTTGATGGTATGTTATGGGTTAGAAAAGTATAGGTCATAGATAAGGTATTAGGTTATTAAGGATTGTTAATGTAGGGTTCCCTATGTGGTTGTGAAAAAGATTGGTTGAGGTTTGTAGAGCTAGGGGTATAATTTAAATATATTGATGGATAAGTACTAGAGATGTATGGAAGAGGGATGTGCTTATGTACTGTATTTAGATAGACTGTAAGATTATGATCAAATATCACTATTATAAGGTTCTAGTGGACTAGTGATTCCTGATGTTTTGACATGTAAGAATGGTATGTGAAGTTCTGTTTAATCATGGCTAGCACTAGACACTAAGTTTGAATAGTGGATGATTATATTGGTGGAAGTGATTGCTTAGTTAGTGATGCTAGTTATATGGAAGTGATCTAGTAGGCTTGAACAGTGTATACAAGAGTTCAAGTTCATTTATTTCTAATTAAGTATGATGTTGTAGGTATGATATAGAGGTGTGTCCAAGGTGAAATTGGAATTGAATTATTTTCTAAAATTATTAAGTGTTACGTGTGCTTAAGTAATGCCCGTGAGTTTATAAGTGTGAATAAGGCTAGTCATATAGTATATGGTATTCTTGATGGCTATGTTAAGGAGCTAGGGATAAAGGAGTTAGTGAGATAGATTATGTGTTTAGTAAAGCATGTATGTTTGTAGAGTAAATAGAGTGTAAGTCTATGATGATGACTATTGAAGCTAAAGGAAGTTAAGGGTGGAATGTACTAAGAGAGTGACCAAGAATGAAGTTAGTATTGCTTAGATATTGTTTATTTAGGTGAGTGAACATTCATGTGTAGACCATTATAGCAAAGAAATTATGGTTTAGTCTCAATGATATGGAGTAAATCCATAAACTTAGATGTAAGACACCGCAAAATCCTAAACTTAACTCAGTCCTTTAGAGTATGAAAAGAGGTCCCAAACGTAGAAATTTCAGCCAAGCGTTTACACTTAGAATTTACTTTTAGCCTTTATAAGTTGGCAATCTTATTTCATAACCCATATGGCCTTAAAATGTCAATCCTTGGATTGAATCATGATCAAGTATGTCAATAGGTCACATCTGGTGATTTTTGGATTTTTCAGACCTCGCTTGAATCAACATTGGATTACCAAAATAGTTGGTCGACACGATCTTGACATGTCGCATCGCCCATCGCGTCGAAAAATATTTTCCCAGCCTCAGGGAACAGATTCTAGTGAACCAACAAAAACTCGATATAGTGCGTTGGTCATCTTGTCGATTCCATCGACATGGTACGTCGATCTTTGCATCACTGGGCACGATATTTGCTCTTTTAATTCCATATCTAGAGGGGTAAATGGGTCTTTTCCCATATTATTTTAGCCCCTAAAACACGAGATTAAGCCTCCCTAAAGGCAAAATCCCTCATTCTTTTCTCAGAGTTTCTCAAGAACAAATCCTAGGGGATCTAATTTCAAATCCAAATCTTAAGAACATGCCATCAATCCTCAAGAATTTAACTACCAAGGTATGTTAGGTGTTCATCTATGGGTTCCTTTCACCCATAGAGTCCAAGAATCTCTTTTAAAAATACAAGTTTAATGAGTCATGATTTACATGCTTAAATTGGATTGTATTCATGTTTATGCCATTATTTGGGTTTTTAATCCATGATTAATTGTAAGTTTCATGCATTTGCAATAGGTGTATCAAATTGTGAAACCCCTAAGTTTTAATCCTTGAATTAGTATGTTCGGGTGTTGTAGTTACAATGTTTGTGTGCTAACCATGGTTGTATCCATTAACTTGTACTCCCTATGTATTTGATAGAATGTCCATGTGTAGTAACTGGTGAAATGATGACACACTAGTATATGTAGAAGTTTATGCCTTACAAGTATTTAATAGAATGTCTCTATGAATGAATTATGGAAAAATAAACATTGTTATGTATTCAAGATCATGTTATGCTCTACTTTTCATGCTATCGATTCCTAGGGGTATTTAATACCTGAAAATCTAGCTATTGACATAGAGATACATTAGTTATAGAATAGCCTTAGAAATATCGCGATCGGTAGTATTCAGTCAGTATATTCAGTAAGATATCAGAACTCAGGAATCTCAGTAACAAGTTTAGTCCAACCTAGTACACTTTAGAAATCCGCTCAGTGTCTATTCAGTTAGGAGTATGATTCAGCACCGAGTGAAACCAAGGATATGGACTCACCTGCCAGTAGAGGGTATAATCCTTAGAAGCAGTCCTTGTGTTCTAGAACTATGTGGCCAGCGTAGGTTGAGACATCAATCTTCCAGATTGAGGGTTGATGCTGTGTTTTACCTACCAGATTGAGGGTTCCATCGTTCTCATTCAGAGCACCTACTAGATTAAGGGTGACTCTTCAGCTTATCTTTACCCATGGAACAGTACTGACACCCTTCTAGCTGGGGTCACAGGTTGCACCCCAATCAGTTCAGAGAGGGGCATATTGGTTAGATGATTACTTCCTATAGTTTTAGTTTTAGTGTAAATATAGAACTCAGTTCAGTTCTACTGAATCTGGACTGTTAGACACAATCACTCAGTTATCAGTAATGTAGTTATCTGTAATTTAATTATGAGAAACTTCAGATATCAGTTGCTCAGTTATCAGAACTTAGTATTTAGCTTCAGTAAAAGTTCAGTTGTTATATACACATATATTCATAGTATTGCATACACAGTATTCACAGCAGTTTTAGTTATCTATGTGTTCTCATATTTAGTTACTTTATATCATCCAGTCTATTCATGCATATGAACCCGTGTATTTAGCCTTACCTCATCTAGCATACTAGTACATTCCACGTACTGATGTATACTTTCTATTTGCGTTATGATTTCTCATATTATAGGTTTGGACGCTAAGGTTTCTGACCACACATAGATAGATTCAGATTTAGCTAGCAGTGTTAGATTTAGTAATATGTTCTCATCTATCAAGGATATATTTTTATTTTAATATTTTAGTTGTTGGAGTTAGTTGGGGGCTTGTCCCATCAACTCCACAATTCGGACAGTTCAGTCAGAAGCTTTTCAGACTAAACTATTTTAGCCATTGTTTAGTATTTCAAATGTTTTCATTAGATGTTATATTTTTACTAGTATTTCAAATTTTGAACCTTGTGACATTTTAACCTATTTTTTATATTACTTTCAGTACTATTATTCAGTGCTCATAGCAGGTACCTGTCATGGGTTAGTTTGTAGTCCTTTGGGGTCGTAAGCACCTATAGCGTCTGGGGTACATACCCGGGTCATTACAAACTTGGTATCAGAGCCTAAGGTTCAATAGAGTCCTTAGGAGTCTAAAAGCTACGTCTATTAGAGTCTTGCGCATGGATGTGTAGCGCCCCATACTTACGGACAAAAGGCTATAAGGTATTTTTAGGAAAAGTTTCTATTCTTTTAGTATTCATGTTGTGCGAGTGATCATCAGCTCAAGTTACCCTCTTAGTATAATCCTTTTCTTACTTTTGTTTACAGAACATGCCTCCCAAATGGAACAACGAAATGAGAACAGGAAACCAACTAACACCTCAGCCCATTCAGGAAGATCCCCTGGGCGAGCATATCTCCCATGAAGAATTTAGAGCAGCTTTCACCACTCTAGCTCATTCTGTGGCAGCCAGAATAAATGCCTAGCTACCTTTCCAGCTAACCTTGTGGCCAATACTACTGCAACTACAACTTGGGATTTCTTCCAAATGAACCCTCCATCCTTTACCAGGTCTAAGTTAGATGAGGACCTACAGGAATTCATTGATTAGGTGTAGAAAGTCATATATATTATAGGGGTGAATTCTAGTGAGAGTGATAAGTTGGCAGGATGTGGCTCACTTATGGTTTAAGCAGTGGAAGGCAGAAACGGCCTCAGACATAGGGCCTATTGAATGGGAGGACTTTGCTACTGCTTTTCTGGATAGGTTCTTCCCACTGGAATTGAGTGAAGCAAAGGTTTTGGAGTTTATTAAGCTAAAGCAGGGCAACACGAAAGTAAAAGCGTATTCTCTTAAGTTTACTTAGTTAGCCAGATACACTCCTTTTGTGGTAGCAGATAGCAGATCTTAGATGAGTAATTTTTTGATAGGTATTCTTAACAGTGTTGTCAAATAGTACATGACCGTAATACTGATGAAAGAGATAGACATATCTAGGCACATGGTCCATGCTCAGTAGATAGAAGAGCTAAGAATAAGGAGAAGGAAAGGGATAATAAGAGAGCTAGAACAAGTAGCTTCAACTTTGCACAACCTAAGTCAGAGGGTGGAAACCATTCTTAGTTCCCCTAAAATCTTTAGTTCAAGCTCCATCCTCACCCAGTGATCTAGTGCTGCAATTTAGAGATGACAATAAAGATAGGGCACTAGGACCTAAACCTCAAGGTAGTGTTAGTACTGCTCGAACAAACCCTCTTTGCTAAAAATATGGCAGAAACCATCAGGCTGTCTGCAGAGCTAGCGGCAATGTGTGTTTCAATATGGCAAGCTAGGACATACGATTAAAGATTATCCTCAGTCAAGTTCTCAGGGTTATTATAATTTTCCTTCAGCTCAGTTCGGTTGCCTGAATTAGCAAGGTGTCACTTATAGTGCCACCAGTAGGCAATGCCCAAACAGAATCTATGCACTTCAGTCCCAACCAGATTATAAAAGTCTTCCTGATATGGTCACTGGTACGTTACAAGTTTATCATTTACATGTTTATGCTTTGCTAGATCCAGGAGATTTTTTTTCCTTTGTAACTCCTTATATGGCTATTGACTTTGGAGTCAGTCCTGAAATCCTAGCAGAGCCCATCCCAGTCTCTACCCTAGTGGGTAAAACTACCATAGCCCAAAGGGTATACAGTAACTTTTCAGTTATGGTATCTCAAAAAGTTACTTCAGTAAACTTAGTAGAATTAGAGATGACAGATTTTGACATTATTCTCAGCATGTATTGGCTTTATTCATACTATGCTTAAGTTGACTGTAAAAACAAAATTGTCTATTTTTAATTTCCAAATGAACCTGTCCTTGAATGGAGGGGTAGTACCTCAAAACTTAAGGGTCAGCTCGTTTTGTACCTTAGGGCGAGAAAAATGATATCTAAGGGATGTGTCTGCTATTTCATTTGATTTCAAGACTCTCGTTCAGAAACCCCTAATCTTGAATTAGTATTATTATCATTGAATTTGTAGGTGTGTTTCTCGAAGATCTTCTTGGGGTTCCTCCCAAGAGGTAAATTGACTTTAGAATCGATCTTCTTCTAGATACTCAGCCCATATATATCATACCATAAAGAATGGATCCAATAGAACTACAAAAATTAAAAGAACAGTTGAAGGATCTCATAGATAAGGGATTCATCATACCCAACGTAACCCCTTGGGGTACACTATTTCTATTCGTGCATAAGAAAGATGATTCTCTTAGAATATGTATAGACTACCGTCAGCTAAATAAAGTCATGGTCAATAAAAAGTATCCACTTCCCAAAATCGATGACTTGTTTGACCAACTTTAGGGTGTCAATTACTTTTGTAAGATAGACTTCAGATCAGGCTATCATCATCTCAGAGTCAGAGAATGCGACATTCCAAAAATTGCTTTTAGAACTCGGTATGGTCACTTTGAATTTTTAGTCATGTCATTTGGCCTTACCAATGCTTCAGCAGCCTTTATGGACTTGATGAACTTTCAAGAAGTACTTGGACTAGTTCGTCATAGTCTTCTTTGATGATATTCTTGTCTACTCCCGTAGTGAGAGTAATTATCCAAACCATCTCAAAATAGTATTACAAACTCTCAGATCCCATCAGTTATTCACCAAATTCAATAAGTGAAAATTTTGGTTAAGATCAGTAGCCATCCTTAGTCATATCATTTTCGGTGATGACATTAGAGTTGACTCTCAAAACACTAAAGTAGTGAGAAACTGGACCAAACCCATCTCTCTGTTAGATATCAGGAGTTTCTATGGTTTGGCTCGCTATTACTGATGGTTTGTGAAAGGGTTTTCATCTATTGCATCCCTATGTCCATATTGACTCAGAAGAAAGTCAAGTTCCAGCGATCGAATTCTTATGAAAAAAGTTTTCAGGAGTTGAAGACTCGACACAATACAACCCTTGTTTTGAGTTTACCAGATGGTTCAAATGAATTTATGGTACATTTTGATGCTTCTAGAGTTAGTTTAGGGTGTGTTTTAATGCATAGAGGTATCATAGCCTATGCCTCTAGACAACTTAAGTCCCATGAAAAGAACTACCCTAGTCATGATCTTGAGTTAGCAGCGACGGTGTTTGCCTTACAGATTTAGAGGCACTATTTGTATAAGGTACATGTTGATGTGTTCACAGACCATAAAATCCTTCAGTATGTATATTCTCAGAAAGACCTAAACCTGCATCAGAAGAGTTGGTTAGAGTTGTTGAAAGACTATAACATGAGGGTCTTGTATCATCTAGAAAAGGCCAATGTAGTGCTGATGCTCTCAATAGGTTGTCTATGGGTAGTGTTGCTCATATTGGGTGTGGTAAGAAAAAGTTAGCTTAGGAAGTTCATCAGCTTACCTAATTAGGTGTCCACTTAGTTGATTCAGCAGAGGGCAGTGTATGGGTGCAGCGTAGTTCAGAATCATCTTTAGTTTCTAAAGTAAAAGAAAAGTAGGACAGATATCCCAGTCTAGTTATGTTGAAAGAGTTAGTCAAAGATAAAAAAGTAGAGGTTTTCTCCCAAGGGGGAGATGGTGTGTTGCGTTGCAAGGTTCAACTATGTGTGCCAGGTGTAGATGACTTGAGGCAAAAATTTCTTGCAAAAGTGCATGGTACACATTACTCTATTCATCCAGGGGCCACTAAGTTGAATCATGATTTACTGGAGATATATTGATAGAGTGGGATGAATAAGGATATCATAGAGTTTGTAGCTAAGTGTTCTATGTGTTAGCAGTTTAATATTGAGCACCAGAAGCCTAGTGGGTACATGCAGGAGTTCAATATTCCCATATGGAAATGGGAAGAAGTGAACATAGACTTTGTGATGGGTATGACTCATACTCGTCGTCAACATGATTCATTTCGGGTCATTGTAGGTAGGATGACCAAATCAGCTCACTTCTTGCTAGTTCATACCTCCTATTCAACCAAGGACAATGAGAAACTCTATATCATAGAGTTGGTTAGGTTATACAAAGTCCTTGTTTCCATTATCTCAGATAGAGGCACCCATCTTACCTCCTACTTCTAGAAAGCATTCCAAAGGGATCTTGGTACCCAAGTTTATATCAGTACATCCTTCTACACTCAGACAGATGGTAAAGTAGAAAGGACCATTCAGACTTTATAAGATATGTTAAGAGCCTGTGCCATGGACTTTAAGGGTAGTTAGGATGACCACCTACCCTTGATTGAGTTTGCGTATAATAACAGATATTATTCTAGCATTCAGATGGATCCATTTGGGGTGCTCGATCATAGGAGATGTATATCTCCAAATGTTTGGTTTGAAGTAGGTAAGGCCACAATAGTAGGGATTGATCTAGTGTTTGATGGCTTAGAAAAGGTTCAGTTGATCAGAGATAGGCTTAAGGTAGCTCAAAGCTGATAGAAATCATATACAATGTGCGAATAAAGGGTCTTAAGTTTAGTATTAATGATTATGTATATTTGAAAATACCTCCAAAGAAAGGAGTAAAGAGGTTTGTCAAAAAGGGGAAACTCAGTCCCCGATATGTCGGTCCTTACCAAATTCTGAGTCATTTCCGAAAGGTACCTTACAAGCTTGAGTGACCTTTAGATTTAGCTTAAGTGCATCCAGTGTTTCATGTCTCCTTGCTAAAGAAATACATAGGTGACCCAGCATTTCTAGTCCCTATAGAGGGTATAGATGTTCAGAACAACCTCTCTTATGGAGAGATCCCAATCGAAATTTTTGATCATCAGGTTTGCAGACAGAGGAACAAAGAAGTTCCTCTAGTAAAAGTTCTTTGGCGAAATCAGTGTGTGGAGGGAGATACTTGGGAAGCTGAAAGAGATATACGGACCAAGTATGCTCACCTCCTCTCTGTAAACTCAAACTCATCTCAAAGTAATAAATTTTCCTTGAATTTACTCCGTTCTATGCTCAAATTACCTTTAGAACTCTGTATCGGCTTAGTTGCATAGGATTCTTATATCATGCATACCTTAATGAAATATCTCAGTCATGTCTTATGCCTTCAGAATTTGATTTATGATTCAGTTTTGTTTGTTTAGTGTGGAAACTCGGAATATCAGTAGTTTAGTCATAAAATCATGCTTCAGTTGTGCAGGTCCAGTATGTAAAATCAGTCTATCAGTATTCTCTGTTGAGTCAGTCTTATTTAAGGATAAATATTCCCAAGGGGGAGATATTGTAAGACTCCACAAAATCCTAAGATTAACTCAGTCCTTTAGAGCATGAAAAGATCTCCCAGACTTAGAAATTTCAGATAAGTGTTTACACTTAGTATTTATTTTTAGCCTTTATAAGTTGGAGATCTTATTTCATGACCCATACGACCATAAAATATTGAACCTTGGATCGAATCATGATCAGGTATGTCAATAGGTCACTTCAGGTAATTTTTGAATTTTTCAGACCTCGTTTGAATCAAGTTTGGATGACCAAAATAGTGGGTCAACACGATCTCGATGCGCCACATCGCCCATTGCATCAACAAATATTTTTCCATCCTTAGGGTGAATATTCCAATGAACCAATGCAAACTTGATACGGTACATTGGTTGTAGCATTGATACCATCGACATGGTGCACTGATCTGAGCATCACAGGGCATGATTTATACTCTTTTAATTCCACTTCTAGAGGGGTAAATAGGTCTTTTCCCATCTTATATCAGCCCCCAAAAGATAAAATTAAGCCTCCTTAAAGTAAAAATCCCTCATTATTTTGTCAAGGTTTCTCAAGAACAAAACCTAGGGGATCTACTTTCAAATTCAAGCTTCAACAACACGCCATCAATCCTAATGAATTTAACTGCCAAGGCATGTTAGGTGTTCAGCTATGGGTTCCTTTCATCTATAGAGTCCAAGAATCTATTTAAAAACTAAAATTTAATGATTCATTATTTACATTCTTAAATTGGATTGTATTTATGTTTATGCCATTATTTGGGTTTTTAATCAATGACTAATTGCAAGTGCCATGAAATTGAAATAGTGTGTATATCAAATTGTGAAATTCCCAAATTATAATCCTTGAATTAGCATGTTCGGGTGTTCTAGTTACAATGTTTGTGTGATGCCCATGGTAGTATGCATTAAGTTGTACTCCCCATGTGTGTGATTGAATATCCATGTGAAGTAAATGGGGAAATCATGACATGCTAGTATATGCATAACTTTATGCGTTATAAGTGTTTGATAAAATATCTCTATGAATGAATTATGGACAAGTGAACATTTTTATGTATTCAAAATCATGTTACGCTTTACTTTTCATGCTAATGAGTCCTGGAGGTATTCACTACCTGAAAATCTAGCTGTTGACTTAGAGCTATAGTAGTTACAGAATAGCCTCATAAATATCACGATCAGTAGTATTCAGTCAGTATAGAACTTAGTACACTCAGTAATACATCAGAACTCAGGGAACTCAATAAAAAGTTTAGTCCAACCTAGTACTGTTTAGAAATCTGTTCAGTGTCTATTCAGTTAGGAGTATCATTCACCATCGAGTGAACCCATAGATGGGGACTCACCTGCTAGTAGAGGGTGTAATCCTATAAAGCAGTCCTTGTGTTACAGAACTACATAGCCAACATAGGTTGAGACTTCAACATGCCAGATTGACGGTTGATGAGGTATTTTACTTGCCAGATTTTGGGTACCACCATTCTCATTTGAAACACCTGCCAGATTGAGGGTGACTCTTCAAATTATCTTTACCTGTGTCATGGAACTTACACCCTTCCATCTGGGGTTATATGTTGGACGCCAATCAGTTTAGAGGGAGGCATGTCGATTAGATTATTACTTCCCACAGTTTAAGTTTCAGTTTCAGTATAGAACTCGATTTAGTTCTATAGAATTATGACAGTCAGACACAATTACTCAGTTATCAGTAACCCAGTTATTAGTAATTCAATTATTAGAAACTTCAGATATCAGTTGCTTATTTATCAGAACTTAGTATTTATCAGTATTTAGCTTTAATAAAAGCTCAAATGTAGTATACATGTATATACACAATATTACACACTTAGTATTCACAGCAGTTTTAGTTATCTATGTGTTCTCATATTCAGTTACTTTATGTCATCCAGTTAGTTACTGTTCATGCATATGAACCCTCGCATTCAGCCTTACCTCATCTAGCATACCAGTACATTCCACGTACTTATATCCCTTGTCCATCCTATGGACAATATCTAACTCTATTACTCATGTCACCACACAAAAAACAACCCCTCTTCTTACCCCAACACTTACCCGAATGACCCCTACCATACTTAGGACACAGGGGACGATTTGGCTTACTACCAGCATTGTACTTGTACCTGGATGCATATGACCTGCTACCTTTCTCCTGCCTACTGCTAGGCATGGGAGCACTAGCAGATGATGGTGCTGGCATAGACAAACGATACTGATACTGAGGGGTCTCCCTCCCTGTGATCTAGTCTGACCCTGTCCGTGCAGCTCGGACCTAGCTCTCTTATTCCCTTTCATTCTATCTCTCTCCTTAATCTTGTCTGCCTCAATTTATTGGGCATGAGTCATCATCCTAAAAAGATTCATCTCCCTATTCATCATAGTAGACCTACACTCCTTAACCATATAACTAGACACTCCAGTCACAAACTTACTCATACTTGCCCGATTATCAGCCACTAATTCAGGAGCATACTTGGCCAAGATTGAACTTTAGACAGTATTCCCTAACAGTCATAGAGCCCTATCGTAGGTTCATAAAATCTTCCACCTTCACCTCCCTCATCTCCAAAGGGAAAAACTTATCTAGGAATATATTCTGAAACTCTTGCCAAGTTGTAGGGACAGCTCCCTCACCTCTACCTTTCATCCAAGCAACAACCTAGTCATAAGAAAGAACTTTCAACGTATACACAACCAAATTCACACTATGTTCCTCAGATACATCCATCACCTAAGTAATCTTGTGCACCTCGGGTAAAAAAACAACCGTGAATCCTCAATAAACTTAGACCTATAGAATTCTGGTGGATTCATCTGCATGAAGTCATGGATCCTAGTAGTAGCTGAATCACCTCCCTACTGTTGTGGAACTGGGTCCGGGTTGGCCTGAACTTTTGCAGTAACAGCTTGGGCCAGCGCCTGAAAGGCTGCCTGAAATTCAGCATGAGACACGTTTTCATTCAATGGGTCAGAGAGTTGAGGTTGCTGACCATCATTATTTCTTCTCGCTCGACGTGGAGACATATTTCAGAAAGACGAGAGCATGAATCAATAGCAGAGAGAGACACTTTAAGAACGATAGACTTCTGAAAAAAAGAATAACACTTTTTCTTAAAACATCTTCCAGCGTCTTGCTCATAGATGTGGCGTGCTACACACCGATGATCAAGACTCTACGTAACATGGCTTGTGAGAAACCCAAGGACACCTTAAAACATTAGTCTCTAATACCAAGTTTGTAATGCCCCAGAAAATGGATCCCGGAGTGTCGCATGGTGCTTGAGGCTATGAGTAGCCCCAATCTAACCCTTTGATCTATTTTCATTCAGTTCGACACAAATCAATGGGGTTTCTATAAATAAACCTCAAATATCAACAGAGTAATCATCATCCAAGAATAAAAGAATTTCAGAAAGATAACAAAATATGACATATTAGTCAACTCCCAACATCTATACTAGTCTAACAAGCATCTAAGAAAATTAATAAAACCAGTGAGCCATTGAGACATTCCCCAACTGACTCATACTCAGTTATCAAATGTAAACAATTCTGTGAAACCAACATTAGACATCACGTCCTCGGAACATAAGGACTCACCACAATAGAGGATGTAGAACAGCATTCCTGAAGAATCACTATTAAACCAAGAACTGAGCACCTGAACCTATATTCTGAGAAAATACAGCCCACATCTGAAGATGTGGGTCAGTACCATGGAAAGGAACTGAGTATATGGGGGTGTATGTAGTTGTATAAACATCATCATCATAAATATTTCTAACAAATATGCAGGATGTATGAAAGACTCACATAGCCCGAAGAAAATCATCATAATCATGAGAGAATGAAATAAGTACAATAACATATGTAAGTCATCATATAATTTGTCAATCACTTTCAGTTCATCCAGAATATCAATTCTCATAATGTAAATATCATTTAAATCTTTCAAAAGAATAACTTTCACAATTCCACTTTTAAATTACTTCACCATTCACCATAGACACAAGGAAACACACACACACTGGGAGATTCTATAACCGACATAAACTATGTGAGCTACATGGAGTCTAACATATAACCCACGTTAGGGAGAGCCGTCCTATCCTTTCCATTGGAGTAGGACTATCAATATCAAATCCACACAAACTAGTGATCACTATATAAATTAGCCTCAGGCTCACTCCTACAAGGGCTTGTAGTTCTAGGGAAGTAAGGTCACTTTATACCTCCCACTCGGTGCTAATGATTTCTCCTGATCATACCTCAGATCATTTCAAAGACTATCCATAATAAAACAATTTCAGTAATCTATAAATGTACATCGGGAGCCATCATGCTTCCCATCTATCAAAATCAACCACGTTGTGGATTTCTTTCACACTCAAGTTCAAAACAACTCCATTAAGATCAAAAGTTCAAATCATTCAAAATGGCTCAAATATTCAACATCAACGTGCTTATAACACACACTTTCTCACAAAAACACAATTTCAATTGGAATTCGTGACCCAAATATCAAAATCATGATAAATATCGTTCAAGATTCATGCTTTATATCTCCACACATGTAAATTCATCTTTCAAAATCATTAACATCAAGATCTCATAATAATCATTATAAGATATGGGTTCATGATTCAAATTCATAAAAATCAAATAAAAAACATGCCTTTGTAAAGAAAATTACTTTTGGGTTACAAGAACGAAAGAGAGTTCTTGTTGAAAACCCCCACATACCTTGAATTATGAACTTTAGATCGATACTCAGTTTTGAGATGTTAATCGTGCCTTTGAATGATGGTTGTTGGAGTTCTTGAACTAGGAACTTGGAATCTTGAATAAATTTATAGAATTAATGGTGAACTTAGGAGGTTCTTGAAGATGGATGTAGAAGCTTAGGGTTTTCTTTTTGAGGGAATTTGATGAAATTTAACATATAATTCTTCTAATAGGCTTTGGATGGATTTTGGGTGAGGGGGAATGACCAAAATGCCCCTAAAAATCAAATAATTCTCGAATTTGTCCTTTGATGGAATGTTTTGATAGTCTGAAGTAGATCAACTATAACGTTTTACTCTTATATCTAAATTGGATGAAACTAATTTTATTAGAAAGGGGACTCTCATATATTTCCATTGATATATAGTATCTCACCCAGATCATTGTGCACGAGGAGTTATGATTGAAGTTGACCCAAAAATTTGCTTTTGATAGGCTGAAGTAGATTGACCATAACTTTTTGCTTCGATAAACAAATTGGATGAAACCAATTTCATTGGAAAGAGGACTGGTAAAGCTTTCCGTTGATGTATAGTAGATCACCCAGATCATTATATACAAGGTGTTATGATCATTTAAAATTGGAGAAAAAATATGCCAAGCCACAGTATTTTTTCCTGCACATTTTACTGTTCACTACTATTCACAGTTCGATCGGAATGTGCATAACTCATCGCTCGGGTATCCATTTTGGACGATCCACATATCGTTTGAAATCTTATTCGATACTATACGTAATGGTGGGTCATAATCTAAGAAATTCTTCACAGAAAATTTATAATTCATTCTAGAAGATAAAACCTAACACGTTTACACACAAAATTTCAATGAAAATTTTCTCGGGGTATTACAACGAATAGACTCGAAAAATTCCACATTAGTCACCTCACCCTGAGGAGGACTAGTATAAATTAGAGGAACTCTAGAAAAATCAAGGATAGGGCCCTGATATCCAAGACGAACTCTAGACGTAGGATGTACCCCATTAAAATTGTCCCCAGATGAGACTGAAGAGTTTTCTTATATTCAGATCTTTGAGGCATAACCTGAAACGTAAACAACCAAGGATTAGAGAAGAATTTTAGTACTTAGACTCCAAGCATAAAAATAGAATACCAAGTAAGTAAAACATTCCTAAATACCTTGTAACCTCTCTCTTATGAGTCTGGCATGCTACACAACCCTAAAAGGGACTCTACTAGACAGGGCTTTGTGGACTACTAATTGACAATGAACCTAAATCTTTGATATCAACTTGACATGACCCAAAGGGGACTGATCGTAATAGGCATCCCATGTTCAACCAGGACCATAGAACACCTCTATTACCTAACTCAACCTCCATCCGCTTGCCCTGAGTTTGTTGAATTTCAAATATATAACAATATAGCATAACTGGACAAGGACTAGCTTTGGGATAGGCCTATTCCAAAACCAAACCGACCAAGTCCTCCCATCCACCAAACAATAACAACCAATCCACCAAGCAAACCCAATATCGAAACAAGGGCAATAAACCAGGCCATAGCCAAATCAATTCAAAAACACAATATGATTAATACCAAAATAAAATATAATGGAATAGTGAGAAATTATGTCCAATGATGTCAGCCCCAATATAATGCCAATATTAAGGCCGACACCAATACCAATCCCTCTCATTCCAACCCATAGTAGTACTACAAAGCCTCTAACCAGAAGAGTAATAATATCTAGTTGGAACATGCCCCAAACCATAGCCAAAAACAATATCCAGAAATAGATCAAAACGTCTAAAAATATCCACAATATGAAATAAAGCCTTCTGAAAAGATGGAATCTCACCACTTCAATCTAATAATTGTCCCTGAGTTAATCACTATGTAGGATAATTAGAACGGCTAGTTCCTACATACGTAAGTATACATCCACCTAAAGATGGGTTAGTGGGTGAACTCTAGCATGAACTTAGGATAAGGATAAAATAATGCCCTTTGTAAAACCAAGTAAGAACCATCCATATGCACACACCATACATATATATATATATAACCATCCTGGGAAAGGGAACTAAGTTTATTATGCCATTAAAACCTTTACCTGGGTTGTATAGCTCTGCCGTCCTAAACCACCCATGGGCTATATGGGTTCAGCGCCCCTACTGAAAGGGCCCCAATTCGTGAATCTGCATGACCAAGGAATAAAACCTAGGATGACTAGTACATTCTCCAATATAAAGAGTCACAATATGCACAGATTCACTTAGACCAAACCTCACATCGGCAAATATGAGTTTTCTGTTTTGGTCCCCCTAAGACCTCTACCTTCCATGAATTTTCTATACACCTTACAATTATTGCCCAATTAAAACCATTATCAAGCAACCAACCAATACATTAAACATTTATTAACCAAGTCAATTAGTAATGGTATCGTCATACCGACTATACTTGCAAGTTTTGTCCATAGCCAAACATATATAGGCTTAAGGAACTCCATGTACCCTTCTATTAACCGTATTAAACCACTTAGGAGATTACCATGTACCCCACAAGTATAACCATTTAAACCATGCGTAATTCCTTTACCAAGTTTAAAATAAGCAAGAGTTCCATTAAAAATAGTTAAAGCAATGAAAACAACCTTATAAGCATTTTGTCAAACACATTGGGGGCATAATATAACGAAAACTAATTCCAGTTGCCATTTAACAATTCCCTTGCAATATATTTATCCAAAACCACCAATTAAGCATGTAAATGCATAACTAAAACCATGGAAAATCATAACCAATCATTTATTATCAAAACCCCCAAATTATAGTTGAAAACCCAAAATCATACAATAATAAAATCATGAAAACCATTTATAAAAAACATTCCTTAGTTGGAACTAATAGTAAGGGAAAAAAACATGCCTCAATTAGCAAAGTAGATGGAGATAAACCACCAACGAGATCCCTAATTTAGTCCTCTAGTTGAAACCCTAGCTTTCTTGTTCAAAAGCTCTTGAGAGAATTACAGAGTGTTTAGGAAGATTTTATAAGTGTTAATGAATAGAATGATAGGATAAATAACCTCTCAATTGAATTATAAGTCATGGGACCATATTAGGTTAAGTGGAAAAACGTCCAAATTACCCCTACTTAAGTTGCACAAAAATTTCATCATGGGGTACGACTGACCCTGACGAGTCATACCCTTCGATACCAGTGGTACCAATCACCCCTGTCAAAAGTCTCAAACTTTGGACCCAACACAGTCTAGTGTATGACTCATCCTACCCAAGTCGTATTGACAACATATGATCCATACACTTAACTCGTACACATGGCAGAATAGATTACACAAGAGGTTTAAACACTAACCATCATACGAGTCCTGGGTATGAATCATACCCTAGCTTATGGCTCATGGTGAGCCACTTATACTCAAATCCAACTTAAGTCACCCAATCAATGATTAAGCTAAGTAAAACCCAAACCAAATGATCTCTATCAAATAATACGACTTGTACCAATCAAGTTGTACTTGTTCTAGTGACCAAAATTCATCCTACCAGCCAACACTGGTTAGCATACAACTGGACCATACCTTTCATACCCTAATATATAGCTCGTATCCATGAGTCATATTGGATATAGAGACCAGAATTCCAGGATTTTTCTAAGGTCCAGAAACCAGGGTGTTTCAGTGAACCTCATACATACGGTGTACTATTCTTCATGAATTCCCAATTGTTGACTTTGCATCCTAATTCCTTACTATATAGGTACAATGCCCCCCCAAATTTACTCAAAAGAGTGGTGATGCATCTTCTACCTTTAAAACAAAGGCTAAAGATCTGGAACCAAAATCTAGACACTGAGATGAGTCATTTGAATAGGAGAAAAGTGGGTTTGATGAGATATATGAGATCGAGCAAGATGACACCTCACTTTTCCCTTACCATATGAAGAAATGACCTAAGTAGAAAGTGAAAGCTTAGGCCGCCCTATAGATGTAATAACCCGAGAAAATCCACCAATAGTAAAACCATGGTTCAAGCTCATAAGAAATAAATCTTAGTGATTTGGTAGTATTATGATCAAGTTTGGTGTATATTAATTCCTTAAATACGACCTATCTATTAGACAAATCAAAAAATCCCTCACCGATTAAATTCTTGAGAATGATTTTGGTATAGTCAATTTTAAACAAGTATATATTTTTTTATACTAGTAATTTTTCAGATCATGACCCAAAAATAGATAGATAATTGAATTATCTTCCAACGATACCGATTAATCCAAAATTTGGTATCGAAGGAAAAGGTTATGGCCATTTTACTAAGAGTTGTTTGATCTGCACAGGAGCGATGGGCAAGCAGACGGACCATCAAGTCAGTGAAGGACCATCTCTTTGGCCGTCTGAACTAAAATAGTAAGGATATTTTATGGCCCAAAATAATGGTTGGAGGTATGGTCAATCACCAGAGTGATGGTCCGTCACTCAAACCGTCAGTTTGTCTGAAATAGTGCTGAAACACCATTTTAAAGGGATTTTTGGGTCTTAATCCACCCCATTTAACACCCAATCATGTCAAATCAAAGCACATAACTCATCATTCATACATAACATCAATATTAGTGTTTCTTTCAAGATCAATATCCAAAAACAAGATCGAAACCCTTCTTCAAGAAACTAAGAAATTCAAGTTCTTCAAGTTCTAGAACCATTAAGAAAACATCAAGATATATGTTTTCCAATCCAAGAACGTTTAAGAAACGTTAGTTATCTTTCAAGATTAAATATTTTGAGGTATTTTAGATGTTGATTCTTGGGTCTCTTTCACCCAAGAAGTTCAAGAATCCTTTTCTAAATTCAAAGATTATAATTTTGTGATATTTTCATGATTTATGTGAATCGAAGTTCATATCATGTTATTGTTGAGTTGTAATTCATGATTTTGAATACAAGTTCCAAGACTTGATCATGTTATGGGATGAATTACATCATGTCTATATTAAATCCCCAAATTTTGTAAGTTGGTTGGGGTAATCATGATACTTGGATGTAGTATTTATAGTATAACCAAAGCATGCACCCCACATGTTTGATAAAATGCTTATGTGAGGGAATTCGAGCCATGAAAGCATGTTGACTAGAAATACCCAATTGTGTTCAAGCTCATGTATGCTAAGTGTTTGTGGAAAGGCCTTAGTATATAAATTATGACATTTTAGCATGATATTCCTCAATTATGTCTTCTTTAATACATGTTAAGGCTCCATGCAAGACCTTGTTGAATGGAGTATGAGCCAATAACATGTATCCCTATACTACCATATGTTTATGATTTTCAAGTTCTTGAAGAGATTCTTTAATGATTGTAATGATGAATTAAAGCCCATGACCATAAGTATTCAAGAGTGGCTATGTTTTACTTTTATGTTATTGAGTCTGGGGGAATTTATACCCAACAATTTAGCTGCAAGTCAAGAGCCTCTGTCGGTTTTTATGATAATCTCAGCCAAGCCATAATTTTTAAAACTCAGTGAGTTACCGAACTTAGAACTCTCAAAAAGTTACAGAACTTAAGTAATATCAGTAATCTCAGTAGTCTCAGTATCATTAGTATTCTAGCCTCAGTTCAGTACTCAACTCTGATCTATTAGTATTCAAGTGTTCAGTCAGACCTCAGTGGCATTCATGTTATCAATTTTGAGCTTAGTATCATTCAGTTAGACAACGAGATCCAGTAGTGTTCTATCAATCTTCAAAACTAACTGAACTCAGTTAGATCAGTAAAAAAGTATGACCAGTAGCAGATTCAACTCAGTCTAAGTTCAGTTAAGAATTAGTTTAGAGTCTTTTAGTTGGGAGTAGTAGCTAGCACCGAGAGGCAGAGTTGTTAGCAGCAATCCCTGAACTCCAGAACTACGTAGCCAGTGTAGGACCAGGAGTCACCCATTAGATTAAGGCTTAATTATCATACTTCCTTAGGCTTGACTTCTTATTCAGGGTCACCCATTAGAGAGGCTTGAACATAGTAGAGGTTTTCACCAATGGCACGATATTGACACCCTTCCAGCTGGGGTTACAGGTTGGACTCCACTAGTTTAAATTTGGGGCATGTCGGTTAAGTGAGAACTCCCACAATTGCAGTTTTGATATCAGTCCTTCGAGTAGAACTCAAAAATTAAGAGTATCAGATAGAGTCACCCATCTTAGTAAGGAACTTAGATGGTTCCATAGAATCATAGATGACCCACTAGATAGGCCTGGTCTCATATAAAGTTAATTAGTATCCGTGCTAATAGATCCAGAGATTACCCATTAGATAGGCCTAATCTCAAACTCAGTGCATTATTTCTATTATTAAAAGATTCAGAAATTTTTTGCTAGATAGGTCTGATCTCAGATACAAACATCCCTTATCATTATTAGTAGATTCAGAGATCATCCATTATAGAGGTTCGATCTCAGATCTAGTTAGTTAATAGTAGGAAGCTAAAAATTCAGTTATTGACATGATTAGATTCAGTATTCCAAAGTTTGTAAACTCAAATATCAGTATTAGTAGACCCAGACATCAGTAAGTCAGTATTCATAAACCAGTATTCAGAGTTTGTATTTAGTTTTACTACAATTCTAGTTTGGTTAGAGCATTCATGAATATATCCCCATTCATTATTCTTATGTTATTTAGTTAAGTAATGTTTACGTATAAGACCTTTCATTCAGCCTTACCTTATCTAGCATACCATTACATTCAAAGTACTGGCGCATACTTTTCTATGCTATAGTGTCCAAACTTCACTCATGTCAAATCCACCCTACCTAAGGTAATAGAAACAGTGAAGCTCAAAGTGTGAGAGATAGCACTTTCTTAGACCATCCCTGTAAACAGTTATGGGATCCCCCGTAGTCTTAGCAGTGTTCCATCAGATCCTTTCTAAGAATCCTATGATAACATATGTCCTAGAGGTAGAAGCTTGAACTCAGGATTTAGTAGTAGTAGAGTTGGAGTAGCGTTAACCATATTAAGTATATTATGTATTCATGGGGATAGTTGTATAAGGGGTAAATCAGCAGGCTTGAACAGTACATGCAAAAATGTAAGGTTATTGATTGGAAACTAAGTGTAAAGGTGTGGATATAAGTTAGAAGGTATGATCTTAGTAGTCGATGAAGGGAAAGAAGACTATAATGTGTTTAGTGAGACAAGATTGTGTCAAAAAAGGGTGTAAGTATATGATGATGATTACAGAAACTAATAAATATTAAAAATTGTATCCTAGAAATTAGTATTAGCAGTGAGTTTTATACTTTCAGGTGCAGACTTTCCAGATGGGTTTATCATTTATGTATATTATTATACCCCAGACTAAAGAGTAGGTTGATTTTCATTTAGTTCAGAGTTTAGTAAAGTGTTTACAAACTTATGGTGATAACTTGGATCTAAAGAGGAGAGTATAGTTGAAAGTGTGCAGAAGAAGTACTTTAGTTAAGTATAAGTTTCAACATGAGTTAGTTAGTAAAGCCAGAAAGTCAGATTAGCAGTCAAACAGCCAGATTCATATAGTTTGTTTTCTCATATTTTCATCTAATCATTATATTCAAAATCTTAAGGAAAGATAACTATTCTAAGGAAGAAAGCCTAGTAGTTGCAATATAAGTTCAGTTCATGAGTCATGCATAGTTTCAGATTCTCGAGGTTCAGTTATGATCCAGTTCGTAGGTGCCTTGAGCAGTGCCTCAGTTTTCTCAAGTATGTCACTGAAGTAAATGTTCTTAGAGGGATATAGTGTCCCAAGGGGGAGATTACATATAACTCCCCGATATTTTCCATTCCTTAATCTTATTCAGTTTCATGCTCAGCTTTTCATTACAAGCGTTGCATTAGATATCATTGCATAGTCAATCATGATTTCAAGATTCAGTTCAGTCAGACATATATGCTTTAGATATGCATGTTCAGTAGAATAACCTAAGCTTATAAGAAATTTCAGAAAGACTTTCATGACAATAAGTCAATCATGCATTCATGCATCAGATATACATGTTCAGTATAAGAACTCAGAATAACAGTAGTTCCAATTTTATAGTGATGTTTCAAATGCTCATGTCCAATAATTTAGTTCATCCTGCTAGTATTCTCAGCCTAACCAACCTCATTCAAGGACAAATGTTCCCTAGCGGGAGATATTGTAACACCTCGAGAATTCAAACCGATAGAAGAACCATGCTTCAAGCTCATGAGAAATTAATTTTAGTGATTTGTTAGTTTTATTACCAAAGTTGGAGTACATTAATGCCTTAAATATTTCCTAGAAATTAGACGAATCAAAACATCCCTTACCGATTGAATTCTTGAAAAGGACTTTGGAATAGTCAACTTTAAATGAGCATATCTTTTTTATGCTAAGAATTTTTGAGCTCATGACCCACCAAAAGATAGATAATTGAATTATATTTCCAACTATATCAATTTCATCAAAATTTAGAGTCGGAGTAAAAAGTTATGGCCATTTTACTAAGAGTTGTTCGAGCTGCCTAGGAGCGACGAGCAAGCTGACGGACCGTCAAGTCAGCGATGGACCGTCGCTTTGGTCATCAAAACTGAAGCAGTAAGGATATTTTATGGAGCAAAAATGATGGTTGGAGTGACGGTCTGTCATCAGAGTTATGGTCCAACACTCAGACCGTCAGTTTTGTCCGAAACAATGCTGAAACACCATTTTAGAGGAAGTTTTGGGCATTTTTCCACCCTATTTAACACCCAATCATGTCAAATCAAAGTACATAACTCCTCATTCATCCATAACATCAAAATTAGGGTTTCTTTCAAGATCAAAATCCAAGAACAAGATCCAAACCCTTCTTCAAGATACTAAGAAATTCAAGTTCTTTAAGTTCAAGAACCATCAAGAAAATATCAAGATCAATGTTTCCCAATCCAAGAACGTTCAAGAAACATTATTTATCTATCAAGATTCAATGTTTTGAGGTATGTTAGTAGTTTATTCTTAGGTCCCTTCCATCCAAGAAGTTCAATAATCTTTTTCTAAATTCAAAGATTATAATTTTGTGAGATTATGGGAATCAAAGTCCCTGTTCATGATATTGTTAAGTTGTAATTCATGATTTTGAATGCAATTTGCAAGTCTTGATCTTGACATGGGTTGAATTATTTCATGTCCATGTTAAATCCCAAAATTTTGCAAGTTTGTTTGTGTAATCATGAAACTTGGGTGTAGTATTTATTTTATAACCAAAGCATGCTCCCCACTTGTTTGATAAAATTCTTATGTGAAGGAATTAGAACCATAATAGCATGTTGTTTAGAAATCTCCAATTGTGTGCAAGCTCATATATGCCAAGTGTTTGTGGAAAGGCTTTAGTAAATAAATTGTGACATCCTTGCATGAGATTCCCTAGTTATGTGTTCTTTAATACATGTTATGTTTTTGATGCAAGACCTTGTTGGATGGAGTATGAGCTAATAACATGCCTCCCTATACTACCACATGTTTATGATTTCCAAGTTTTCAAAGAGATTCTTTAGTAATTATGATGATGAATTAAATACCATGACCATGAGTATTCAAGAATGGCTATGTTTTACTTTTATGTTATCGAATCCTAGTGGTATTTATACCCGATAATTTAGCTACAAGTCTAGAGCCCCTATCGATTTTTATGATAATCTCAGCCAAGCCATGATTCTTAGAACTCAGTGAGTTATAGAACTCAAAACTCTCAGAAAGTTACAGAACTTAAGTAATCTCAGTATTATGAGTAGTCATAGTATCATTAGTATTCTAGCCTCAGTTTAGTACTCAGCTCAGATATAGTAATATTCAAGTGTTCTATAACACCTCAGCGGAATTCAAGTAATCAATTCATAGATCAGTATCATTTAGTTAGATAACGAGATCCATTAGTGTTCCGTTACTCTTCAAAACTAATTGAACTCAGGCAGATCTATTAAGAAGTATGATCAGTAGTAGATTCAGCTTAGTCTAAGTTCAGCTAAGAATAAGTTTAAGAGTCTTTCAATTGGGAGCATTAGTTATCTCCGAGCAAGTGTAGGGATGATGGACTCTTGTTAGAGAGGCAGAGTCATTAGCAGCAATCCCTAAACTCCAGAACTGTATAGCCAGTGTAGGACCAAGAGTCACCCGTTAGATTAAGGCTTGACTATCATACTACCTTAAGCTTGACTTCCTCTTCAGGGTCACCTATTCGAGAGGCGTAACCATAGAAGATGTCTTCAACTGTGGTATGGTATTGATACCTTACCAGCTAAGGTTATAGGTTGGACCCCACTAGTTCAGATTTAGGGCATGTCGGTTAAGTGAGAACTCCCACAGTTGCAGTTTTGGTATCAGTCTTCAAAGTAGAACCTAAAAATTAGGACTGTTCGATACAATCACCCATCTCACTAAGGAATATAGATAGTTCCATAGATTCATAGACCACCCAATAGATAGGCTTAGTCTCACATAAAGTTAATCAGAATTAGTGCTAATAGTTCTAGAGATCACCCGTTAGATAGGCATGATCTCAAACTCAATCCATTATTTCTATTATTAAAAGATTCAAAGATTTTCCACTAGATAATTCTGATCTCAGATACAATCATCCTATATCATTAATAGTATATTCAGAGATCATCCATTATAGAGGTTCGATCTCAGATCTAGTTAGTTGATAGTAGCAAGCTTAGAAGTCAATTATTGACATGCGTAGATTCAGTTAGTCATTATTCTAGAGTTAGTAAACTCAGATATCAGTATTAGTAGACCTAGTCATCAATAATTCAGTATTCAAAATCCAGTATTCAGAGTTCGTATTTAGTGTTACTGCGATTCCAGTTTTGGTTAGTGCATTCATGCATATATCCCCATTCAGTATACTCATGTTATTAAGTTGAGTAATGTTTTTGCATAATCCCTTGCATTCAACCTTACCTCATATAGCATACCAGCACATTTAAAGTACTATCGCATACTTTACTGCGCTATGGTGTCTTAAACCATAGGTTCAGACGTATGTGATCCAGAGCACCCATAGCAGTCCAAACTCAGTCAGGAGCAGTAGATGTAGTAGTAAGTCCTCTTTATTCGAGGGTTATCCTTATTTAATTATCGCATTAGATTCAGTTTATTTTTAGTAGACGAAGTTAGTTGGGGACATGTCCCATAAACTCTACAGTTTAGACAATTTAGAGGATTTTTTGACAGATGTATTAGTATTAAATTTTTAGTTTTGATTATTTTAAATGTTTTGAACCTTATGGAAAGTTTCTACTAGTTTTTTGTATTTATTACCTATATTATGTAGTGCTCAAGTACGGATGTCATAAGAGGGTTAGCTTGTAGTCCTTTGGGGTCATGAGCAACGTGTGGTATTTTGGCTATTGAAAATTGAGGTGTTACAATAAGTGGCCCCACAACCTCAGCCATAGGTTTCACCGACTCTTATTGTACCTCAAGACACCTCTCCCTAGTATAAAGAGGGAGAGAAATCATTAGAGTCTAGTGATAGGTAAAATTCTACGGCTGCTGCTGTCTAGTGATAGTGAGAAGAATAATGCTACTTCTTTTATTCTAGTACTAGGATACAAAGTTCCACAGACTTTCAACGCTACCCTTAACCAAGCAAATGGATCGATTAGGCTTAGTTTGGAAAAATAGAAGGTAGTATGTTTAGGATATGGAATTAATCTATGACTAGGATATTGAACCAACTGCAAGAGGTGGATTAAAGAAGAATATTATAAAGGAACCCCATATTTGGAGAACAAATCTGGTTGGGATTTGAAATATTAAGACGTTTTTTGATCAATATATGTTTTATTAGATAGGAGAACTATCCGAGAGCTATAGTCTATAGTTGGTTCATGAGTTCTATGCCTCTTATGATGCTTTGATAGACTTGATTATATCCCTGGTACAGTGAGCTCAAGACTAACCTCCATTGTCAAACACATTAGTTTGAGGTACACGAGTTAATATCTCCGAGCATATAATTTAGCATATCTTGTTTTGTCTTGGAAATAAGGTTCAAATAAGAATAATAGAGTTTGAATATCTCATGGAGACGGTGAAAACTAAAACCAAAAAGAATGATCTTGATCATAAATGAGAGCTTTTGATTTGGGTTTCCATATACATCATTTAAAATGAGGTTGATGACATATGGGTTGCAGGAATGAAGATTAAAAAATCATCCTTACACACTTTGTGTAAGTTTTGGTGGTTCATTATGCATAACTCATCTAGATCTATCGGAGTGAATAATTCACTCACCCTTGATCGAGCACTTTTGGTGGTCATCATTATGAAGGGTATAGATGTTTCTCGATATATCATTGATGAAATTCATAAAAAAACTTTCAGAGATATCATGAGTACCTCATTCTCTTATCTTATTCAGAAGTAATATAATGCTCCGGGCATTGTAGTACTATTGGGTGTTGATCATGCATTAAAGATGGCCCATATAACGAATATGGGGGTTGATTCATAATTATACAAACATAGTTTCCCAAAGAAAGAAAAAACCTTTACTTTATTAGGAGCAATCCTATTTGAGGCACCATTGGATACGACTAAAAGGTATACACTCTAGCTCTAGGTGGTGAGAGAAAACGTCTGAGCCAGCCTACTAACAGTATAGTCCCCATAGGTTGTGAGGGGGAAATCAAGCACCACAGTTCCACAATCCACTTGCACCATACCTCTACGACCTCCTACTTTTGGTAAAGTTTAAGTATCACATGATTTTCTCTAGTCGTTGGTTGATAGAGAGTTGTAGTTATAGATGTATACTGATACCCAACTAGAAAGGTTATTAACCCCGATAAATCTATGAGTTTGGACTTCGATTGAGAAATTTAAGGCATAGGTAGAGGCTTAAGTGATGACATCAATGGAGAGGTTTATACGGAAGAAGCATGGGTAAATTGATAGTATTAAGATTCAGATGGGTGACCGACTGCATAAGGCCCACATTCTAGATTTGTCTATTTTGAGAGAGTAGTTGGATACATTAAGGATAAATGTCAGAGCTTTAGCTACCAATAAAATTCCAGTTATACCACCTATTTACTAGTTGATTACTACAGTACCAACATTGCTATTTGATCTTTTTGAGGATGAAAAGTCCCCTACTGATAGGGGTAAGAGCGTACAAAGCCCTGAGGGTCATAATGTGAGTTTTGATGAGTGTGAGAAGGATTTGAGAAGCGATGCTAAGGAATCTTAGACTTAGCATCATGTTTAGTAGATTTCTTATGAACAAAGGAAATTAAAAGACTTGTCTAATAATCTTCCACCTCTACCTAGCTCTAAGCTAGGGGTGCCTCTTGACGCTCCAGCTATGGATGAGTCAATATTTGGTACCTAGAGTGCCGCAGGTTTGTCTTCACTCCCTTAATATTATTATTTATTGATAATTATATGCTGTGGATAGTGCATCATCTCAAAGTTGGGGGTGGGGGTATAACACCACTTGGGGTTTTTTATTATCGTATTTTCTCCTTAAGTGTGCTATCATACTAGAACTGACATGTCTAGGATGTTACTTGTGTTTTAATTTTATTATGTGTTGTTGTGTTTAATTAGGATAAAAATAGAGAACTTTAGTGTTGTTAGTTTTTGATGATTTAAAATTAAATTTTGATTCTTAAAGGATTTTTGAGTTTTAAAGGTTTAAAAGATATCCCTCATGAAATTTTATTTTAGATCATGTGTTGTAGTTGTGTTAAATAGTGACCATTGGATCTTGTTATGGCAGAAATATTATAGAAAAAATAACCATAGCTTAGAAACGCATCAACTGGATTGATAGTAGTAGATAGTGTAACCTTGTACTTTGTGAGTGTGAGATTGTTTATTGAGTTCACTTTGTGTGTGCAATCCAAAACTTGTCTGGTTAGTCTTGCTTAGGTTGTAGGATAGTTGGTTAGTAAATGATCATAGGCCGTTCTTGAACAAGTACACTTTCCTTCTAAATGCCCGACCAAATAAAATAAGTATACCTTGATCTCAAATACGAGCCATAATTAACGATTTTCTTTCATGAGCCTGTTCACCTTCTTGTTTCTTCTTACAATGAATCTGTCTTGGATCTGGTCACTTCTTGGACATTGTATAACTCAAATCAAGCAAATCATCTAATTTGAGGTTGTTTATCATAGGGGTGTATTATTGGATATGGGTATGAAGAAGAAGTTAGTTGTAAAGAAAATTGATTTGGATGTAGTAATTAAAAAATGTTCAATGAAGCGTTTTCAAAAGAAAAGAAAAAGACAAATAATATAGAAACTATAAAGAGAAAACCACATCCAAAATCTGAAGAAAAGAAAAGGAGAATAAGGGAGTAACTTTATGGAATTAGTGATAAAATTTGGTAGAAAAAGAATTGGTGATAAAATCTGGTAGAAAAAGAATTTTGAAGAAACTTTATGGAAAAATATAGTGATGATGAGTACGATAATAATTTACTATTTATACCAAGCGTAATTGGTGATAAAATTTTCACGTTTTTACCTATCAAAGATGTCATTTTTTTGTATTACTAAAATATTTTGAAACTCACAGTTATATGTTCAAAAGTGTTTGTTCTAGACATTTAAAATTTGTGAAACTTTACAAGAAGAATCCAAATTCTGTTAGAGTTTTTGGAGGATACTTTATCTTAAACCTAGCTTGGAGGCAACTCGACTCTAAGCCCTGATTTATGCCTGTATAAAAGGCATATATTCCCTTACAAAGACATCTCCAAGATCTTCATTATCCCATCAAATCTTGGATAATCATAAAGACATCAAATATCACCAAAAAGTCCCAATAAATTTATGAGATATTCATCAAGAGATCAAGATCTAAGAAATTCATAAAGAGATTAAAACCCTATCTTCTTGATAATCAAATACATGAATAAGATCTACAAACTCTTCTTTCATGGAGATCAAATCTAAATATTCCTACATTCGAGAAATACACCAGTAGTAGACCCTCAAATTACGGAGAAATTTATATCAAATTCAAATATGCCTACGTTCTAGAAATACGCTACTGACAGTCCTCCAATTATAAAAAAAATCAAGAGAGAAGAATCAAGGGAAGAACAGATTTGTACCCACATCGTTTATCAATAAAAAAAATCATGTTTGTTCATATTTTTATTTGTGATTGCAATTTATTTCTGTCACTGTAAAAAATTATTATAAATAAACAGGCATGCCCGATAGGACTAAATCTGCCCTTCATCTCTTCTCTCATAAAAAGATCTGTAAATCTGTAGCGGCCACATGAAGATAAGAGTTTTATGGTTACTTCAAGACTCGTCATCAAGTCTACACTTCGACAAGGCTTGAAGTAGGGGCATTTGTAGACATCTAAAATTTGTGGGACTCTACAAGAAGAATTCAAATTCTGTTAGAGTTCTTGGAGAAAACTTTACCCTAAACTTAACTTGGAGGATACTCGACTCTAAACCCTGATTTATTCCTATATAAAGGGGCACATAATCCCTTAAAAAGGCATCTCCAAGATCTCCAATATCCCATCAAATCTTGAATATTCATAAAGAGATTAAATCAAATCTTGAATATTCATAAAGAGATTAAATATCTCCAAAAAAGTCTAAATAAATTGATGGGATATTCATCAAGAGATCACGATCTCAAAAATTCATGGAATATTCATAAAGAGATCAAAACATATCTTCTTGATAATCAAATACGTCCAGAAGATCTACAAACCCTTCTTTTTTGCATATCAAATTCAAATATTCCTACATTTGAGAAATACACTACTAGCGGGCCCTTGAATTATGGAGAAATTCATATCAAATTCAAATATACCTACATTCGAGAAATACGCTACTGACATCTCTCAAATTATGAAAAAATAAAGAGAGAAGAATCAAGTGAGGAACAGATCTGTACCCACATTGTTATTAATAAAACAAATCATGTTGTTTCGTGTTTTTATTTGTGATTACAATTTATTTCGATCACTATAAATAAAAATTTGTTGGAAACATTTGTTTTGATAAAGCTTTATGAGTATATGCTTCTCCCTTTCACTTTTTTGGAATACAGTTGTCCAAAGAATTCTTTGTAGCCATTTTTTTCTTAATCTTTTCAAATAGAACTGTCAAAAAAGAAAAAAATGAGAGGAAGAAGCATTTATTAATAAAGCCATATCAAAACAAAGATTATGAGCATATAACAATAATTTTGATATGTTTTTGCAGCAAGAGATCAATAATCGATAGGTAAAAGGTGAATATTTAATTAATAATTTCATTAGAAAAATATATAGTAAATAAAAATATATTAAACACATCACCTCTATTTATTCGTAGAGGTTACTTTAAATCCTTTAGGGCAATATAACACTAAAACTGTGTGTTTTATACCTAGAAGTTTTCGTCGTTATTTTGCTAAATTATAAATGGAAATATTAAGACAAGAAGTGTATACAAAATAGGGATAAAATTACTAAGACAAGCTGTGAAATGAAGATGTGATAATAAAATTGGAGAAACCTATGATTTTATAGATAGAGAATTGCAGAGATGTTCAGGATATCCTAAATGCATTACAATGGAAAACAAAAACAAAAGATAAGAATAGAATCAAATTACCATAATAAGTCGGTCAATAGTTATAAATTATAATAAGAAGAGAACTTTGTAAAAAAAAAATATGGTTAATGGGGTTTTGCCCCCATTGACTACTTTAAAAATACGGTCAATAACAAGGATCAATTCCCACATAATAACGATAGATAGACCGACCCATTTGGTTGTGTTTTAAATTTTAAAATCCTTTTATTTTATTTTAAACTTCCTGTTGATTTATTTAATAACTTATGACTTACGAATATGAGGGGCATAACCCAAATTAAATAAGATGTGAAAGAATACATTAATAAAATCCAAATATTTTCAAAACTCACTCTTGTAAACGAGTATGATAATCTCAAAACCCAAGGTCTGGTAGTCACATGTATAAGACTCTGGGAGTGTGAAAGAAATAGTACATAGCCCATGAGATATCCAGAATGCAAAAATAAATATAAAGACAATAGTTGAGCAGACTCAATAGACTTTGATGTCAATATTCGCTACCTCAAGAATCTATGGAAAGCAAATACCAAAAACTCACAAGTCAACATTTGAGGATCATCGAATCATTACGTGAACATAAGGTAAAGAAAATAAACAAACATGAGTATATAATCATTTGTACTCAGCAACTTCATCAATCGTTTCGAATTCAAAGTGGTGGAAAGAACATCAAAATCATCCATCCAAAACCACCAAATAAAAATCCACCCTAATCTAATAGAATACTACAATCACCACAATTATATACATATCACAACACAAGTCAAGTATATCCATGAACAAGTAGAATCATATATTCATCTACTAAAATACTCAACAACAAACTTATAATAATCAACACACCTTATACTACCTTTTTAAGGTAGGACCTTCTTAGGTATCCTATCGTCATTCATCGCAGAAGAGAAAACTATCCCAATAATCTATCTCTCTCCTACTTCATCCCAATATAGGGAGTCTTGCACCAGCGTCTGTAGAGTACACTTGGCCTAACTTTACCCAAGGTTTGGCATGTTATACATAAAAGGATAAAGAAAGTCAGAAAAAAGAGTACGCGGATATTTTTCTAGATACAGAAGTCTTTGTATTACATAATTACATATAACAATGATTCTCCACTTCCCACGGCCTTAAGAAAGTCCAAAGAAGTAAATATAATTTTTCCCCTTCTGAATCATCTTCAAATGATCCCAATCTATTCAAACATGAATTCTACATAATAACACAAAGCTAAAGATACCCATATTGCTATACTTTGAATTTTAGTTCAAAATGTCAACTCAATAGTCAACTTTGTGACTTGTAATGATTGTCGTTATTAAAAATATTTATGTTAAAATATAAGAATATAATTAATCATAGATATCATAATCAATTCTTTAGTGTGGGAGTATATTCTATATGAATTACGGTCATACAATACTCCTAGCACTAAGTTAAGTTGGAAGTATCCTTACCGATTGAGTTTTGGGCTAAGTTTAAACTAGGGGTCAACTTCTGATGATCCGTCCTACTAGAATATAAAGAATTATTGCTCCCAATACCCACCAAAGTAAAGATCTTTGAGTCTTCTTTCTAATTCCACCAACCATTTATTAATCTACTTCCTGAGTAAAAAGTTATAACTATTTCACCGAAGATTATTTGTGCTTAAAAAATGAGGCCGCTATAGTGGGACTTAGGACGCTATAGCAGAATGAAAGAAAATTACGGGTATACTTTCATTTCAGTTCATAAACTCTAAAATTTCATCCTAATCCCTAGATGGGCAACTTGCTCAAGGTTGGGGGTGAAAATTTTTCATTGAGGTAAGACTTTTACTCCCGTTTAACATAAATTAATCCATTCATCTTCTAAAATTATTAGAAATGGAAATTAAGGTGAAATTTTATGGGTTAGAACCCTAGATTCATGAATTTTTTGGGAAATATTTATGGGTATGTATATTTTTTATCTAAAATTGATTTTAGATTATAAATTACCTCTTTCTTGAAATTGTGGTTCAAAAATAAGTATTATGATGGTTGGAGACCTTATATTCAATAAAGATGAGACCTTTAGCTTTAAAACTTATTAATGGAGATGAGTTGAGTATGATAAAACAAATTAGTGATCACACAAATCTTGGGTAATCTTGTAGAACACGAGTAAGAACAGGACTAGTGGATTTAAATTCTCAAAATATTTCTTTAAAGAATAGTTGATAATTATTCTTATAATTTTTGTTTATTTAGATTATTTAGCTTTCAGAAATATGAAGAAAAAGGAAAAACTTTTGTGGTATAGCTTACTTATTGCAACAATTTAGCACCCAGACATGGTCGGTTTAATGTGTAGTAGATCTTGATATAGTACATGACTATAATATAGTTTGATGAGAGATTTCATGCTTAGGCCTGCGAGCATGGTGAATGATTGATAATAATCGAAATGTGAACATGACTTGATTCAAATTTAGTTTAATATTATTTTGGGGCAAGTCTTTTATTGCTTTAGATATTATGTGGTAATTGTGATAATTCAGGAGAATATATGTATGTTGGCGTCCTATTATAGGCTATGAATTGTGGAAACTAGTAATTAGTAATTATGACATTTCCTAGAATTGAAAGGTATTGATGTAAAACTGACTATAATGATGTAGGAATAATAGTAAATAGGTTAAAAAGTTTGGTTGAATTGGTGGATTGTAATCATAGTTAAGTAGTTGGGTGATGAATTAGTCTATGCTAATACTTTGTCATAATTTTATGATTATGAATAATTGAATTAAGGCTAATTATCTATAATGAGTGATTTTAGCCAAATGCTTGCAATGAGTAAATATGAGTACTTGATTTTGTTTTAAAAGCTAATGAGCATGCTAAATGATTTGTCACAAGTGTTGTTGAATAATGAAATAAATATCTTTCTAGATAAAGATTGTGTTATGGTGCAAATGGCTATATTTGTGACTTACTTTATGATTATACTTAAACCAATATGTGATAGTGAAATTTAGTTGAAAACCCAACTTAATTTAGCGTGCATATTCACTGTTTCTTCGAATACTTTTTATAATAAATATTCAAATAAAGGTAATTGTTGAATGATAGCCTAAATATTTATCACATGTAATAAAGTTACATTAAAGGCTTGCTGGTTGCATAATTATGGTTGTTTATTCTCATTGTAGTTGTGATTGCTGTGATATCTATTATTGTTGGGGATTATCTAGTAAAGAACATCTTCATGAGATATATTACTATTATTATTATTATTATTATTATTATTATTATTATTATTATTATTATTATTATAGGATGAGTTGGTAAAGGACATCTTAACAAAATATATTATTAATGTAGAATGAGTCGATAAAGGACATTTTCACATTATAATTACTATTAGTATTGAGAGATGAGAAAATAATAAATATCATCATGCGAATGATTGATATAAGGTTGGCAGGCACTAGATGTCATGGATTTTTAGTACATGACAGAGATGTAAGTCATGGATAGTGGGCGATCATAAGACTCTTCGCATGTGTATACAAGGATTGGTGAGTTTGACGGTTCCTTGAGTGGTGTTTTTTGATTTATTAATATGTAGTTCTTTGAGTGGATTGAGTTTTTTTGTTGATTTATTTATATTTACTTTCTTAAGTGGATCAAGTTTATTTATTAATTTATTTATATTTGGTTCATTGAGTAGACCGGGTATTTGTTGACTTAAGATCCTTTTGTGGTTTGATTGATGATAATGATATATGTTACTCCTTGTGTGAACCATTTTTGATGTTATTGAGTTGGGTCCTTGAGTGAACTATTGAATTAATAATCCAACTTACTAATTGAACTTGAGTTTATAGTATGGACTTTTTTCCATGACTTATGATTATTCTTTTCATGATGAGAATTATAATTTTTATATTTAAAAAAACTTCATGAAATAAAGAACAACTAGAGTTGGTTGTAAAATAGCTTGTGTGTTAACTTGTAGTTGGATGTATATTTATCCAAGTGTAAATATTATTATTGACTACTTAAATTATATGTCATGTTTGCTTTTTGTAATGTGGTAAACAAAGATGATAATAGTAGAAAATTATTATAATATTGATATTGGACTGAAATTATTAATAATGAGTAAGTAGTTACAAAAATTGTATCGTGGAAAGCACTGCCTTCAAAGCGATTTTGGCCAGACTCCGGTGCAAATCCTTGTAGACGGTCGCTCTCCAAGGTTCCACAACTACTTTCAAGTATTTGCATTCATGACTGAGAGTTTATAGGTTGCGTAAATCAATTGCCCAAAATAATTCAAGAAGAGGAAAGGAGGAATACTACTTTTCTTTTCCTTTTTACTTGTTGTATGTTTTATTTTCTCTTAGGAGCTCTTTATATAAGATTTGAAAGTGAAAAAGATGGGTGAACTTTGAAGGTATTAATGATGAGTATTAATGGCATTAAGAATCCATTACTTCATGTTATAGAATTTATGTTCTGAATGTGATATATTCACTTTCTTTATTACGTAGAAGTGTTCAACTCCTTTGAAACGCATGTATTATTTATTTTTTATTAATTCATTGCATTATACAAATGATTTAAGGTGAATTAACTCCACAATCCCCATCTTATACAAAGATAAAGAACAAGAATAAATTTTGGTCAAAAGGAAGGAACATGTACTTCAGTGTCAATATCTTTCGATTTGAATTAACACATAGTGATATGAGGAAACAAAAATGTTAAAAAGGTAAAATACTCTTGAACTAGATGGACATAAGTTGAGAACCCCACAACACATACCATATCCTTGATTCTAAGAAACCTCCGCGATATTACAAAGTTCCTTTTATGGTCATGCACAAAAACCTTGGGTCTCATGAGTGCTCTAGAAAAACAATTAAGTTTTTCATAAAAAGGTGACCAACCTTTACAATCACGTAGATGATCCATCAAGTCTATCTCATAGACCACCTTAAGGATATGGCTAATTAAGAGAAAAAATAAGCTGAACCTTATAATACATTACTTCACGCCATAGGATAGGATACGTAGTGTTTATTGAAGGCCTATATGGCTTCGTTTGACCGCAAATGGGTATCCAACATATATTACCTCAATCCATGGGCTTTAGCCCCATCCCTGTCGATGATTCAATGACCATTTTCCTTGTTCTACCCTAGGAAATAGGATCTGCCAAATTTTTTTCGGACCTTACATACTCAAAGGGGATAACACCATGTTTCAATAATTGTTTAACTGGACCATGTTTAATGTGAAAATGTCTTTTTTTTTTTAATTTTATACACTACTTTTAGGAATCACAATTGCCTCCTGTGAATCATAATGTAAAGAGATTGACGACGCTTGTCTTCTCCATAAAGGCACATCTGCCAAAAGATTTCTCAGTCACTCAGCTTCTTGCCCTGCCAACTCAAGAGCAATGGATTCAGATTTCATGGTAAAATGTGCTAAACAAGTCTATTTAGAAGACTTTCATGAAATAACACCTGTACCCAAAGAAAACATATAGCCAAAGGTAGAGCTAACTTTATCATTTTCAGTAATCTAGTTTGCATCACTAAAACCTTCTAAAACAACAAAAAATTTATTAAAATGCAAACACCAATTCATAGTACCTGTTAAGTACCTTAACAAGCGATAAAGAGCATTCCATAGTTCAATATTGGGATTATAAGTATATCTACTTAATCTACTAACAACATAAGCTATATCAGGCCGAGTATAGTTCTTGAGAAACATTACACTCCCAATTATTTTAGCATATTCAGTTTGAGAAATACTAGAACCACGATTTTTTTAAGTCTATGCAAGGATAATAATGAGTTCTCATCAAAACTACATCAAAATAATTAAAACTTTTCAATATCTTTTTAATATAATGAGACAGACACAAAGAAAAATCATTAACATTTCTATTGATTTTTATTCCCAAAATCACATCAGCTTCTCCAAGGTCTTTCATTTCAAATAGAGAAAATAAAAATTTCTAGTCTCATTTACCACATTGATATTAGGGACAAAGATTAACATGTCAGCCACATCTAAACTTATAATTACACAGTTGGATCCTATCATTTTAGAATAAACACAGGTATAAGATGAATTAAAAACAAAGCCATTATCTATTAATGTGAAATTAAATTTTTCATATTACTACTCAGGTGCCTGCTTAAGTCCATATAAGGACTTTCTCAATTTGCATACTTTATATTTTTGTCCTGGGACCACAAAACTCTCAAGTTGAGTCATATAGATCTTTTTCTCTGAATCTCCATTTAAAAATATAGTTTTGATATCAATTTGGTGTACCACTAAACTATGAATGACGACTATAGCAATAAGAGTCCTAATGGTTGCTATTTTAGTGACAAGAGAATAAGTATCAAAATAATCAATACTTTTATTTTTGTTAAAACTCATAATCGGAAGTCTAGCATTATATTTATCAATTGTACCATCAGGCTTCAATTCCTTCTTAAATATCTACATTCTACTTATGGGTTTACAACCTTTAGGCGAATCATCCAAGTCCCACGTGTGATTAGATACTATATAGTCTAATTCACTTTTATTAGCCTCTTTAAAAAACAATGAATCTATTGTACTCATTGCTTCATCATAAATTTTAGGGTCTTCTTCTATTAAGAGTATATACACTAATTCATCATTTAAAGTATCAATATTAAAAACTTAGTTTAGAAGGTGGTGATAAAATCAGGACCAAAACTTGTCTTAATTCTACATCTTTTACTCTTTCTAAGTTTATTTTCATGATCATTTACAATAACATTAGAAGCAGGAATAATATGAGAGTTAACAGACATAGATACAGAAGTATTATTTTGTACATCACTAGGAACATCATCTTTCAAAGGAAAACATGCTCAAGAAATTCGACATCTCTAGATTCACAAATAGAATAATTATTTAATAAAATAAATCTACATACTAAACTATTTTGAGCATATCCAATAAGGAAAGTGTCAAAGGTCTTAGAACCTATATTTACTCATTTAAAGTTAGATAGACCAACGTTAGCCAAACACCCCCACACTTTCAGAAATTTCAAGTTAAGGGAAAATCCTTTGCATAATTCATATGAGGTCTTGAAAGCAGACAAGATAGCTTCGCCCATATATAGTCAGGTATACCTGAACTTAAAAGCATAGAATTCATTATATCCTTAAGAGTTCTATTCTTTTGTTCGGATACATCATTTTGTTGGGGAGTATAAGGAACACTAAATTCATGGATAATACCATTATTCTCATGAAAATCATTTAGAGTTTTAGTACTATATTCACCGCCTCTATCAGATCTAAATCTCTTGATTTTTCTTTCTAATTTATTTTCTACTTCTGCCTTAAATTTTAAAACAAGCTTCCAGCTTTATCTTTAGACTTAAGGAGGTATACTTTAGTGTAACTGGAAAAGTGATCAACAAAAGTAAAGTAATACTTTTTTCCACCTTTGCTAATAGTGTTCTTACAATCTGCCAAGTTTGAATGTACTAGTTCAAGCAATGCGGTGTTTCTACTTGTAACATATTTAAAAGGTTTCTTGACAAGCTTTGCTTCTACACACACAGATCATTTAGAAATATCATCAATATTTACTGTAGGAATTAATCCCATTTTTCTAAGTCTTTTAATAGAAGCAATATTAACATGACTTAGTCTACTATGCCATAAATTAATAGACTCAACAATAAAAAAAGAATTAGAAATATTTGCATTATTGACAGTCTCTTGATCAATGTTCAGAACAAATAAGCCCTCACAAAGGTATCTCTTCCCAACAAAGTTTCCTCTATGAGAAATAATTATTTTATAAGCTTTAGAAAATTTTTAGGCCTACTTTGTTGAGAAGTGCTCCAGAAACTAAGTTTCTATGGAGCGAAGGAACATATAGAACATTTTTCAAGGATAATGTCTTTTTAGAAGTAAATTTAAGTAAAAATTTTCCTTTACCCAAAACACCAGCAATAGTGAAGTTACCCATGTAGACACACTCGCCATTGGTGGATTCCTCAAAGTCATGGAATAACTCTTTGTTGGCGCAAAAATGCCTTGAAACCCCTATGTCCAACGCCAGCCAGTCTTGTTAGACACCATGTTCATCTCGATGACTACTGTCGTAATCAATTCATCACCCTCAGCAAAATAAATTTGGACATCATTTTGTCCTCTCTATTTTGAGTTTTGCAAACTATCCGATTTTTCTTTAGTAGATTTGTAAGTAAAAAATAAATCAAATAATGTATTAGTCATATGACTCAATAAATTCCCTCTAGCATTTATTTTATCATTTTTAACCTTCTTTTTAGCAAATTCATAAAATATCATAACTGTGTTAAAACCAGTAATATTGTTAGAACTATCATTAAACAAAATATAATCAACTTCTAATTATTTTAAGAAAATTAGAAGTTTTTGTGCCTAACATTTAAAATTATTTCCATCCAATGGCTCCAATTTTGACAAATCAGGAAAAGTTTTATTCAAAGAAATAGCCATTTATCAATATTTTATGTAATGAAATCACTTTTAAATTTTTGAAAAAATTACTACAATATTGATATTTGACTGAAATTAATAATAATAAGTAAGTCGTTACAAAAATTGTGTCGTGGCAAGCCACTGCCTTGAAAGCGATTACGGCCTGACTCCAGCGCAAATCCTTCTTCAAGGTCACCCCCAAGGTTCCACAACTACTTCCAAACACGTGAACTCATGGCTGGAAGTTTAGAGGTTGCCTAAACCAATTGCCCAAAATAATTCAAGAAGAGGAAATGAGGAAGACTCTTTTTCTTTTCTCATAGGAGCTCTTTATATAGGATTTGAAATTGACAAAGATGGGTGAATTTGAAGGAATGAATGGTGAGTATCAATGACATTAAAAGCCATTACTACATATTATTGAATTTATGTTTTGAAGGAGATATGTTCACTTGCTTTATTACGTAGAAGTGTTCAACTCCTACGAAACATTTTATTTTATTTTTTTCTTTATTCATTGCGTTATACAAATGATTTGAAGAGCATTAACTCCACAATCTATCACTAGTTCAAATATAAGAATAAGAATAAATTTTTGGGAAAAAGGAAGGAACGTGTACTTAAGTGTTAATAGATTTCGATTTGAATTGACAGGTAGTGATATGAGGCAACAACAAACATCCAAAAAGGGAAGTACTCTTGAACTAGATGTACATAAGTTGATTCCCCTACAACACATACCATATCCTTGATTTTAACCAACCTCTGTGATACTATAAAGTGCCTTTTATGGCCATTGACATAACCCTTGGGTCTCATGAGTGCTCTAGAAAAACAACCCAAGTTTTTCATAAAAAGGTGACCAACCTTTTACACTCATGAAGGTGATCCATCAAGTCTATCTCATAGACTAGTTTAAGGCTATGGACCATTAATAAAAAAACAAGCTCAAATTTTATTATACACTACCTCACGCCATAGGGATAGGATATGTAGTGTTTATTAAAGGCCTATATGGCTTCGTTTAACTGAAAATGGGTATCCACCATATATTACATCAATTCATAGGCTTTATCCCCATCCCCTCGATGATTCAAGGACCATTTTCCTTGTTATACCTTTGGTAATAGAATCCACCAAATTTCTTTAGGACCTTACATATTCCAAGGAGATAACACTATGTTTCAACAGTCGTTTAACTCCACCATGTCTAATGTGAATATGTCTTTTTTTCAATTATACACACTATTTTTAACAATCCCAATTGCCTCCAGTAAATCACATTATAAAGACATTGATGACACTTGTCTTCTCCATAAAGGCACATCTACCAAAAAATTTCTTAACCACCCAGCTTCTTGCCCCACCAACTCGAGGGCAATGAATTCAGATTCCATGGTAGAACGTGCTATACAAGTATGCTTTGAGGACTACCAAGAAATAGCGCCAGCACCCAAAGTAAACACATAGCCACTGGTAGAGCTAACTTCAACATTGTCAATCATCTATTTTGTATCACCAAAACCTTCTAAAACATCACGAAATTTATTCAAATTCAATCACCAACTCATAGTACCTCTCAAGTACCTTAACATATGATAAAGAGTATTCCAGTGTTCATTACTAGGATTATGAGTATATCTACTAAATCTACTAACAACATAAGCTATATTAGGCCGAGTATAATTCATGAGAACCATTACACTCCCAATTATTTTAACATATTCAGTTTGAGAAATACTAGAATCTCTATTCTTTTTCAAGTGCATGCTAGGATCATAAGGAGTTTTCACTGAAACTACATCAAAATAATCAAACCTTTACCAAAAATTTTGAATATAATGAGACTAACACAATGAGAAACCATTAACATTTCTTTTGATTTTTATTCCTAAAGTCACATTAGCTTCTTCAAGGTTTTTCATTTCAAATTTAAAAAATAAAAATTTCTTAGTATCATTTACCATACTCACATTAGGGCTAAAGATTAACATGTCATCCACATAAAAACATATAATCACATAGTCGAATCTTATCATTTTAGGATAAACACATGTATCAGATGAATTAACAACAAAGCCATTATCTATTAATGTGAAATTAAATTTTTCATACCACTTCTTAGGTGTCTGCTTAAGTCCATATAAGGACTTTCTCAATTTGCATACTTTATACTTTTATCCTGGGACCACAAAACCCTCAGATTGAGTTATATAGATCTCTTCCTCTATAGGATCATTTAAATGTAGTTTTGACATCCATTTGGTGTACCACTAAACTATGAATAATGGCTAGAGCAATAAGAATCATAATGATCGCTATTTTAGTCATAGGGAAATAAGTAACAAAATAGTCAACAACTTTCTTTTGGATAAACCTCTTAATCACAAGTCTAGCCTTATATTTATCAATTGTACTATCAATCCTCAATTTCTTCTTAAATATCCACTTTCTAGTTATGGGTTTACAACCTTTAGGCAAATCATACAAGTACCATGTGTGATTGGAGACTATATAGTCTAATTCACCTTTAATAGCATCTTTCCAAAATAATGCATCTATTGAAATCATTGCTTCATTATAAGTTTTAGGGTTTTCTTCTATTAATCAGATAGACACTAAATCATCATTCAATGTATCAATATCAAAACTCTCACTTAAGAAGGTGGTGATAAAATCAATACCAAAACTTGTCTCAATTCTACGTATTTTACTCCTTCTAAGTTCATTTTCATGACCACTGGAAATGAGATCAGAAGCAGGCATAACATGAGTTAACAGACATAGTTATAAAACTATTATTTTGCACATCACTAGGCACATCATTTTTCAAAGGAAAAATATGCTCAAAAAATTTTGTATGTTTATATTCACAAATAGAATAATTATTTAATGACATAAATCGATATACAACACCATTTTGAGCATAACCAATAAAGATAGTGTTAAAGGTATTAGAATCTATATTTATTTGTTTAAAATCAAATAGACTAACATTAGCGAAACACCCACATACTTTCAGAAATTTCAAATTTGAGGACAATCATTTCCATATTTCATATGAGGTCTTGTCTAACTTTTTATAGGGGACTCTATTAATAATATAGCATGCAGACAAGATAGCTTCCCCCCATATATAGTCAGGTATTCCTGAGCTTAAAAGCATAGAATTCATCATATCCTTAAGAATTCTATTCTTTCGTTCGGCTACACCATTTGTTGGGAAGAATAAGGAGCACTAAACTTATCGATAATACCATTTTTTCTCACAAAAATCTTCTAGAGTTTTATTACTATCCTCTATCAGATCTATATATTTTGATTTTTCTGTCTAATTAATTTCCTACTTCTACTTTGAGTTGTAAAAACATGCTTTTAGCCTCATCTTTAGACTTAGGGTGGTATACCTTTGTGTACCTAGAAAATTCATCAACAAAAGTAATGTAATACTTCTTTCCATATTTACTAATAGTGTTCTTAAAATCTGCTAAGTTTGAATGTACTAGTTCAAGTAATTCGGTCTTTCTACTAATAACATATTTAAAAGGTTTCTTGACATGGTTTGCTTCTACACACATAGAACATTTATAAATACCATCAATATTTACTGTAGTAATTAATCCCATTTTTCTAAGTCTTTTAACAGAAGCAATAAAAACACGACCTAGTCTCCTATGCCTTAAATTAATAGACTCAACAATGTAATCAGAATTAGAAATATTTGTATTATTGACAGTCTGTTGATCAATATTCAGTACAAATAAGCCCTCACAAAGGTATCATGGAAGGTAAAACTTCTTCAATGCTCAACACTTCATAATCATTTAGAACTCATATACTTTGAATTCGGAACCATATATCTTGAAAACATACTTGAAGGCATTTTATTCACTTAAGGAAAATATCTTATTTCAAGCTTTAGGAATATCACTCTATTTCAAATAGAAAGTATTCTACTTTACGGAGGAAATTTATCTCAATGCTTTATGAAAATACTATAACAAGGAAAGATGCTTTAATTTAGGAAAATAAAATAAGTATTTGATCTCATCGTTTGAAAGGGCAAGGGAGATTCTGGTAACCGACATAAACCATGCGAGCTACATGGAGTCCAATATTTTGTCTTACTAAGAAAGATACCCCACGTTGGGGAGGTGCTTCATACTCTTGCCAAGGATGATAACTTAGGTCTAGTGATCACTAAACAAAACTCGGCCTCGGGCCTAATAATAATCATCATAAACTCAGCCTCAGGCCCAACCTACAGTGGCACATAGTTTTGGGGAAAGAAACCATAGTAACTTACCCACTCGGTGCTAAATACTACTCCCTTTAGATTATCTGCGCTCATCTCATAAAAATCCACTTTTAGAACAATCACATGGTTCACCACGAACCTAATAATCAAATTGATAATCTCATATAGTGATGTGGATTTCAAAGCTCAAGGACCATTAGGTCAATTCATTTCTCAATCATCTCAAAATACTCAAATTATGGGTCCTTATAGCACAAGAATTGATAATTTCGCAAGTCTCAAATAGGGCTTACTAACCCACAGTTCAATCTCAAGTTAATGCTTATCAAAAGCAATATATATAGCATATAGAGTCATAAATCATATAAAAATCTGGGAATTTCAGCCATTTTATCTCAAAATCTCAATATAGTCATATGCTTCAATATTTTAAACATTGAAAATATTAGCTTCTCAAGGAGTAAAATCATGGGTTTATGCCTATCTGCAATTTCTCTATAAAACATGTAGAAATCATGCCATTTGACTCATAAATCATGGGAAATATCAAAATAATGGGTGAAAACCCCCAATTCAAATTCGTGTAAAAACCTCATAAATTTTCAGCAAAAACCATGATGTAATTAGCCTTTTGAGCACAAGGGTGAAAGGGTTACCCTTTTTCAAAACCCCACATACCTTGAGTTAGAAGCTTTGGTTGAAATCTCACTTTTGGAACTCTATTCTTGTTCTAGAATGAGGTTTCTTGAGGTCCCTGACTTGGAAACCTTGAATCTTGACTCAATTTAGAAAGTCCATGGTGGATTCTTGAGATTTTTGGAACAGGTTTTGAGTATTTAGGGTTCTTGCTGAGAGAAAACTTAATAAAACCTTATAGGATGCTTACAAATGGCTTTGATTTAGTGTTTCCACGATGTTATAGGCTTGGAAAAAGTCTAAAACTCCCTTTTAAACATCTTTCCAAAACTAGAAAAATTGAACTAGAACTCGATTTTGCTGGCCTCTACAATACCCACTAATCGCGCTAGCTCACTGAAATTTGACAATTGGGAAAATGGAATCCTCCGCGATGCAGAGCCATTGAAATTACAAACTGGTTAGGACCTAGGACTCCTATGCGATGCACCATAATCACAGAGTCCCACTGGAAATTGACAATTGCTGAATGCACCCTCTCCGCGATGTGTTAGGCTCTCAAATGATACAGTTTTACGATGAAGGCTTAAATTAGCCATAACTTCTTACCCGAGAGTCTAATTTAGGAAAATCTTATATCGATGGAAAGCTTATTAGATTTCCTACATAATAAAAAGTGGAAATTAAGGAAATTCTATATGGTTAACACATTATTCACATATGTAGAAACTTCTCAATCTCTTAGGGCTAGAATCACGCCTCACTCAACATACCCTACAACTCAAACTATGAGAGAACTTTACGGGGCATTAAACCAATAATAGGCAAGATCCTTTAATCTATAGTACGCTAGATCTACACTCTCCTCTTAAAAAAATATGCATAACTTAGGTGATTTTTTCACCTTATCAAGATACAATTGTGGGTCCTCAACTACCTTTGACCTAAAGAATTTGGGCGAATTCATTCTCATGAAGTCATGAATTCTGGATGTAGCTAAATCACCCTCTTGCTAATGCAAAACTATAGGATAATTATTGGCCTAAACTTTAGCAATCACAGCTTGCGTTAACGCCTGAAAGGTAGCCCAAAATTAGGCATAAGACACCTTATCATTCAGAGGATCAATAGGCTGGGATGGTTGGTTATCATTCCTACTAGCATTAACTCTGCAAGAAGGCATGTTCTGTCACAAAAAAACACAAGTTAAAATCAGATAGAGATAGTTGTAAGCATGATGAAGTATGAAATAAAGAAATAATTTCTAAAAATGTCCCATAGACTTTTGCTCCTAAATGTGGTTTGTTTCACACCCATAATCTAGACTCTACATAATGCAGCTTATCTGACTCCGTAGGAATTTCTAAACCTTAGGACCTAATACCAAGTCTGTAATTCCCCAATACCTGATCTCGGGATGTCACACGATGCTCAAGACTACGAATAGTCTCAAGTTAATCCTGTAAGCCTGGTACTAAGTCTATAACTCACATTAAAGTAATTTAATACTAGACAAATGCTAAAATACTAAATTAGATCAACTGAATATACTTTCTAGATAACTAATGCTAAAAGTCCAAAAATAATAACTAGCAGTCTGACAAGCCTCTACTTACTAAGAACCTAGAAAGCCATTGGGACAAGCCCCAACTAACTAAAACTAAACTAAAAGAAACTAATCAAATAATAAGAAAGCTAGAAATCTAGATAAATAGGCCCTTAAATAATGAGGACTCACCAACTGTTAGGATGTAGATAGGGATGCCCAAAATCACTCACGCTACTGATATTGAGCACCTCAACCTATATTATGAGATAATATATCACATAAATGTATATGTGGATCAATATTTTGAGGATATGCTGAGCATATAGGGGTGAATTCATAAGTTAAAGTAATATATCAATGTTATTAAAATTTGTAGAATATTCATGCTGTTTGTAACAACTCTCATAGCTGGAATAACTGAAAGTTAAAAATCATAAATCATGAATAATAAATCATACTTCATAAATATGGTGAGCCATCACATTTAAAGTCTAAAAGATGAACTGTTATCGGACATTCTTTTCTGTTAAACTATAGGGAAAATACTTTAAAGAAACTTATTTTGAAGATCTTTACTGTTATAGAGGTTCTCTTAACAAATATAAACCATGTGAGCTATCATGGAGTCCAACGTCTTGTTCCCCCAAGAGGAAAACCTCACATTGGGAAGAGGTGTCCTACTTTTGCCAAGGAGCATAACTTGAGCTAAGTGATTACACCTGTAACTGCCATCAATGTAGAAATGGGAATACAAAATCTGTATTTATGTTGGCTCATAGTTCTAGGAAAGTAGGATACACTAAACCTATACTTTCTGCCTGGTGCTAAATACTAATCCCTTTAATCTGTATGCTCATTCTGTAGGAAATTCACTTTTAACAGTTATAATATTTCATACTGAAAGCTAACTGTCTATCTGTTCATTCAAAACTGAATTTAAGCTGTAAAGTGGATTTCATATCTTAGATAAAGATCAACAGATCAAATTATTATTTGAAACTATTTATAAACATATCATAAGATGCTTAAAAGCATAATCATTCTTGAAATAACAATGTTCGTATGATAACCTATGCATTAATGCCATGTCAAATCATCATAAAGTTCATGATTGATAATGAAAATATTCATAATTCAACTCAAAATTTGGAAAATATAGTCACACGCATGAATTTACGAAAGTAGGCATGTAATTCAACAACCAATTTTCTTGAAATCTCAAAATCTTCAATTAACAATAAATGGGTATGAACCCTAAATTGAAATTCATGTACAATTATGAAAATTTATAATAAAAACTAGTTTTGGGCACAAGTATGAAAGATTTATCCTTGTTCAAAACCCCAAATACCTTAATGGATGAACTAGATAAAGAAGCTTGAATTTAAATTCCTATTTGTGCTTTTATGGGTTATTTCTTGAATGCCTTGAATTGTAAATATTGAATATTGGGTTAATTTGGAAAAAGAACGATGGAAAATTTGGTTTTCTTGGGGATTAAGTTTTGAGATTCTCGGGTTTCTTGTGTGAGAACTGATGAAAAGTAAGCATATAATTCTTAGAATAGGATTAATCTTGTGTTATTTACGAATTGGGGCTTGGGAAAATGTCTAAATTTCCCTTTGCAAAAATTATTCGAAAGACTGGAAATTCTGATTTTTAAGCCCACCGCGATGTACCGCAGTTATGGTGACTTACTGAAAATTGACAAATGGGAACTAGAAAATCAACACGATGTGGAGCTATCGCGGTAAAACACCCAAATGCCATTTAGGTCATTATCACGATGCGGTACTATCGCGGTGAGTTTCTGGATATTGACTATTGGGAAATGGGACCTCACCGTGATGTGGTCCAACCGAGGAGGCCTACTATAAATTGAAATTTATCATTTTACATGTCACTGTGATGTGGTGCTTGTCAATTTGGGACAATGTCTTCACTAAAAGTGCCATAACTTCCTAATCATGTATCAGATTGATGCAAAATAGGTATCGTTGGAAAGTTGAGTCAATTATCTACACACTAGTGGATCTAAAACTTGAAAATTCTCCATATATCAAGAGTTATTTATTTGTGAAGTTGACGGTTGACAAACTAGGGGCTAAATTGAGCTAAGAAAAGTTTGGGGTATTACAATCAGATTTTGAGATCCTTAATGAAATTGCTTTAAACTTTCACATATATTTTGAATTAGGTGGTACGGATTCTCCTATTGAGGTGAATTACAGTAGGCTATCTCATGATCCGGTTAGTTGGGTTGTGTCATTCTCATAAGAGTAAAACTAGAATTTTGTTTCAAAATCACATTACCCAATAATTTAGAAGTTCAGAATCTGAAATTTCATTTATAACAGAGTTGAAATTTAGCTCGAAATTGCCAATTTATCAAACTTAACTTTAATGAAAAAATTTTAAATATTAAATTTGAAAAACCAAGATTCGAAGGTAGGATCATGAAATAATTATTAGAGAAATTATACAATATTAATTTAGAACTTTTCAAAATGATTGAATCTTGAAATCCCCTTGAAATATCTCCAAATAGTGTTATATAGCCTAAAATGGAGTTATACGTTTTCTTCTCCGAGAAGACATTTTAAGTATTTCCCAATGACGTTACTCACTATGATCGCTTGAAATATCATTGATATTGCGATGTTAAACTTTAACTTTCAAGACCAAAATCATAAATCATGGGGGAACCAACCCAACTCTACCATAGGTAGGAGAACTTTTACCACCCGACCATTCAATTATTGTGGAAGACATTAATAAACATTAGAAATACATATATTTATGAATAAATAAAATTTCTTGTTCAAGGTATATATATATATATATTATGTAAGAACATTGAAGAAGTTAATCAACAATTTTCCTCAAAGCCAAATCTAAATCGGTACAAAAGTATTAAACAAATAGTGAAATGACTAGAGAAACATTATCCATGTATGAGTAGGATGACAGAGCTATGAAATTATAAACATAACTGAACCTATAGAAGTGCAACTGACATTCAACAAGGCTATATCCCTAAATTGATATGTAGTATGTGTAGTATTAGTATAACTGCACATAGTGATAGATGTCATCGACTTACCAGGGTTAGAAACATATAACAACATATAGTAAATAAGAAGAGATCATGACAAGTGTAGAAGTTAATGTATGAACATACTTAACTTACTTCATCTTCCAACCTTACTTCCTTTATTTTATTCAAGTAATTGACTTTACCCTTAGGGCGTGGTTAACTAACTATACTAGATAGATTTATCTAACCTAAATTCTTACATACTTACCTTATTACAATAACTCTAAATATTTATCTCTCTCTCTTTCTCATTAATTTTCTTTCATGACAACCCTCATTCCCTGTTATATTACAATTTACATTGGAAATGAAAAAAACAATAAAATTGATAACATTAACAACTTTACAAGGAAGGGCAGTATAATATACACACATAGATAACAATTTACACAGGGAGATAAAATTTATACACAATTCAGAACATACCTTGTATTGACATTTGGCTGCAATGCACAATCTCAACCATCAACATAATTAGTCCACTGAAGAAATCATAATATTTCATCAAATAAATGGTTGACACTAGGAGCCATGATAAATCATCAATATAACTCATTCCACTCAAGGGACCATCAACAACATATAAATATAAATGTACATTCAAATGCATAGTATGAATATATATATATATATGCAAAGTTATGTATCATACGATTCTCATCTCAATATCATTATCTTATCATTTTATTATGATCTTAATATCATCATCAATATTCTCTCATCATCATCATCAATAACATTCTCAACATCATCATCATCATGATTTTAATAACATCATTAATATCATCTTATCATCATTATTAATATCATTTTCTCATTATAATTATCATCATGATCTCAATATTATCAATGTAAATACAAGATATAGTCAACAATTACAACTAGTCCCAAAAATGTATCACAAACACCTAATTCAAATTAGATGCAAGTCACAAAAATCAAAGTAGAAGTTACAATTGATGAAAACCTAATAAATGTAGTCGATAATCTACAAGTTTATAATTCCAAGTAAATAATGAATATCCTCTAACACATGAAATCACAAGTATGCCCAAAGGCTAATTCACCACTTACTCAAATGAGAATTATCAACCCAATTAATCAATCAAAAATATTTTCAAAGACTAATAATGAAGTATCCATTTTAGAAGTGCACATTTCACCAGGATTGATATCTATACTCCAATTTATTATCCTTTTTTATTCACCAATCTAACTCTCTTTTATACATCCGCAGCCGATGAATTTCGTTACTAACTAGTAACCTTTACATTCAAGTCATCACTAAGTTCAAGATATTATCCTCTTTAGACGATCATTCAAGCATTCTACTCTCTTACTTAAAACTTTGGCTGGAGTCATACACCTTTATGCATCTTACTTTCTATCACTTAGGAAAAATTTACTTTAGGTTCGTATATTATATTACCATCTCCTCTTATCATAATTAATCCTCCTAACTATCTTCTAGAAAGAATATATCATACTTTAAATTTACAGAATATCGGGTTCACCCTATTGATGGGTTTAAATACTAGCTCTATAGATTAGAAATTCATCTAATTCTTTTATTATTATTTACATTCATACATTAAACTCTATAAATCATAACGTAAGTCATAGAACTGAAATATCCATCAAGATACATTTACAAAAGACACATAATTATATTATTATTACATTATTTCCAAGTTTTATCCATCCAAACTCTGTGGCTATAGGACTACACGTGAACTCTCTTGTCAACTATAATTATTATGTGAAACTAATCCAAGTATATTATATATTAAACCATAGCCTACCTCGATTGAAGATATTGGAAAATTAAGCCAAACTAAGATTGATCTTTTTTTCTTTCATGCCTCCATTAGACCAATCATTTAGAAAGTTAAATAATTATAAGAGTAAGTAATCCATTACTCTTTGAATAGCTAATGTGGAAATTCAAAGAATTAATTCTATACTTAGTCACAATCTAAATCACTACTTGTAATGACTGAGGTTCAAGGATTTTAGAAATACAGTCCTAAACTTGTGTGGGATTACATAACTAAAATTTTAGAATCTAAAGTTTTAGGTCGTACTAGCATCATTCCACTGTAGCAGGAATTTTTTCACTATAACAACACCTTAGTAGTGGTTGATCGATTGCGATAGTGGGAAGCTGAAGACACAAGCCAGAACCTACTTTATAAAAAAATCTTTTTATTTTATAGTTGCAAAAAGGAATGAATGAGTTTTTTACGACCCTTTTAGGGTGGCTTCATGGTGTTGGAGCAATGGAGAGGAGGGATTTCACTCGAATCAGGCAAAACTCATGGTTTTTCACAAAATTCACATTTGAAATCACTAGCACTGAGTGAAAAGCCTTCATTAATGCCTTAGTAGCAGTTCCTTGGGCCCTAGGTAGAATAGATTTAACTGAGTAGTTTATACCTAGGTTAAAAAGCATGGGCATAACATAGACTAATGGGTATTTCCTACTTAGCCCTTTGGACACAATGTTGGGATGGATAAAAAGAATGACATTTAGTTATTCTAGTGGGAATTTACTGCTATTTTATGATATTGTAATTTCCATTTAATTAATGTGTTTACTTTTTCTACTATTCATCCTTTAATAATTAAAAATGGTGTGGTACCCAAAAATTAGGTTAGTGTCTAATGAGTTCCTAATTATAGGTGGATAGTATTGGTGGATCCCATAGAATATATGGTAGTAATTAGAGAAATAGTAGTATCAATAGGTACCAATGTTATGGTGACAAGTTAAAGTGTATTATAGTATAGACCACGGGTGCAGATGTATACCTTGGATAGTGAAAATCTTAACCAAGACTTAAATGAGGTGCAAATGATAGGTGATAGTTTAAAATAGTTGAAAACCCAACTTGTATTATGTGTACATGATAACCATTCCTTCGTATTACTTATTATAATGCATGTTTAAGGAAAGTGAATGACTATTTGATACCTTAAGTGCAAACCAAATGCAATGAACTTATATGAACAACTTATTCATTTATATAAATATTATTTTTATTATCATTGTGGTTCTGATTGTAGTGATATAAGTTGCTACGGTGGTATGTATCGATATTGATCATGTTCATGAGTTTTATATTTATAATTGTGTAATGTTTAGGTATTTGAATAACTTCATAAAAATGGTTGGTATAAGACAGTTTATGTCTTATAGATGGTACATGGATAAGAGCTCGTCTTCTACAAGTCATGACTAGTGGGTTACCACAAACCCTCAGTATGTATTTACAACGTGCAAGTGAGGGTGATAGATTTTTTTAGTGATTTGGGATATGTGTTTTATTGTTTTATTAGATTATTGAGTGAACTAGACTTATTTGTTAACTTGATATATTTGGTTTCTTGAGTAAATTGAGATTTTATATTTACTTGAAATATATATTTTCCTAAGTAAATGAGGCTTATGTATTAACTTGCTAAATTTGATTTCTTAAGTAAACTAGGCTTATGTATTGACTTGAGAAAATTAGGCTTATGTGTTGACTTGCTATATTTAGTTTCTCAAGTGAATTGGGCTGATGTGTTGACTTACTTTATTTGGTTTTTAGACAAATCGAGATTTATGATTATTAAATTTATTGTTGTTGAAAGAGATCCTTGAGGGGTATCCTTGATGGGTTCGGATCTAATCACAAATGAATGGAATACATCTTAATTGTCTACTTTCTAATGTATTTGAGGCATGGTTAGTGTATTATTATAGAGTCATAGGTTGTTGAGTTTGTTAATGTTTGTAGTTGTGGTTTTGACTTGGTAAATTGTCTATATTGACAAACACTTGGTGAAACTTTCTGATTGATTGCAAAAAGGCTAAGCATCATAATAAATATAAGTTGCTTGAATGGTGCTCATACTTATGCTTATGCAAAGGTTATCTACATAGATCTACTGGTGGATATTGCTGAGATTTGGCAGGAGAGGTGTTTTTGTCTCACTAAGATTATTTCTTATAAAAGTAAATGAACCTCTTCTTACTAAGGAATTAATGCAAAACTTAAATAGGGAAACTTGGTTAAGTTTTACTGAAGGTCTAAAATGACTAGTAGGAACCCTTGGGCTAAGCATGGTTGAATTTATATTTATTTATAGAATTAGTGTGACTTGGTGGCATAGCAGAAGTGTGGTGACTATGGTTGAAATTAGTAACGGAAAGTTGACTCTGATTTAATAAGTCTAGAAAGAGCTAAAAGTGTTAAGGTGTTAAAAGAAAGAAGATCTTTGACAAATGAAACAAAATTGTATATTTTTTTTTGAATATGTATTTGATGTTAGTGTAATTTAATTTTGTTTAATCGATGGTGATTATCAGTACATGTTATTTATGCTGATACTACTCTTTCTATACTATTTTCTAGGGCATAATCTAGTTGAAGGATCAATAGATGTTTCATTGTTGACACGATAAATATGTCCAAGAGTTTTCGTCATTGTTCCTATGTCGAGGTTGGGCTATGTGTATAGTTTATATTTTTTTCTTAAAACCTATTGTACCTATTTAAACTATGCCCTTGGGTAAAATTATTCATTGAGGTATTATAATTTTTGTTAAACTGGTTGTAATAAAGAATGTATTTATTATTTTTCATTAGCTTTTGCTTATATCTTAAAATGGGTGGTAAAGGTTATCTTATCCAGGTGGATTATAGTAGGTTCCCGCATGATCTGGGTAGTTTGATCATTACAGTTGATATCATAGCCTAGACTACCAATCTCTTAGTAGAAGAGAAAATACAATAGAGTCCTGCAAATTGGTGTGTTGATGTCCACATCTAATATTCAGGGGTCTATAAGGCATTCTAGGAAATTATTTCACCTCTTTCTATATTTTCATATGGTTTGTGTTCTTTCTTTTATGCTTTTTTTCCAATTAGTATCTCTTGATTACAATTGATAACTTAATGAGGCAATCAGATGTAGTTTGACCCTATTGGGATGACACAAGTAATGTAAATTAGAACTAGGAAGGATCCAATTGGTATCTTATCACAAAGGAGGTGTAATGTTTTTGGATAACTAGCAAGTAGTTATCCACAAGGTGAGTAAAGGAATAACAAAAAAAGTCTCATTATATAAATATACTACAGGTTTGGTTCTTATGTTACTTATGATTGTTTTAATGGTTGTTCTCATAAATTTTGAAAAGTCAAAAATTGCTTATGTGTTGATAGTAAAAAGAATTTTTTGCTATTTGGTTTGTATCGAAACCATATTCTAAATGATAGTCATAATCTTATCATTGATAAATTGGTAAGGGAAATTTCACTCCCAAGAGTACACCATTGACGTTACACGGTGCTTATGACTCTGGAGGACCACAAGCTAACCCATGACTGGTACCTGCTGTGAGCACTGAATATAATATTGGAATACATATGCAAAATAAATTTGAAAATGCAATAAGGTTCTCAAAATACTGAAAAAATAATTGAATATAACTGATAATAACATCTGAAAACTGAATAACTGACTATGCAAGTCTGAGAGACTCTAACTGTCTGAATATGGAGTTGATAGGACAAACCCCTAACTAACTCCGACTGAAATAACTACTGAACTGCTGGAATACTGAAATAGATAAACTCTATCCTCAAAATATGAGAACTCACCACTATAACTATTGCTGATAGCCTGAGCTACTAAATATGGTCAGGAACATGCCTGAACTTATGATATAAGACATCATAGAACAGAAAAGAGTATGCGACCAGTACGTGAAATGTACTAGTAAGGTAAGTGAGGTAACACTGATATGCATGGGTTCATATACATGAAATGATAACTGACTGAATGACATCATGAAGTAACTGGAAGAGAATACATGTAAAACTATAACTACTGAACATACTTAACAGGCAATACTACGAATATAGGTATTCATCGAGTATCAAAGATTATACTGAAACTGAGTATTGAATTTTCATGGCTGAGTAACTAATAACTAATAGTCATGGTTCTATAGAGCTGGCTGAGTTCTTTACTTAATAATGAGACTGAAACTGTAACTGTGGGGTGTTCATCTAACTGACATACCAATAAGCCAATATAGACTAATTTGGGGTCTAACCTATGAATCCAGCTGGAAGGATGTTAGCACCTTGACATGGGATACTAATAATGCTATGCAAACCCTAATCTGGTAGAAAGACTCATAATATATATATGATTGCGTCAACCCTAGTATGGAAGGTGGACGACTTACCTTATGTTGGCTACATAGTTCTATAACTCAGGGATTGCTACAAAGGGTCAAACCCTAACTAGGAGGAATTCCCCCATTCCTAGGTTCGCTTGGTACTAAATCCTACTCCCAACTAAATGACACTAATCACTAGGTTGTATTAAGCTTGACTGAACAAACCCTAATCGTGTTGACTGACTGAACTACATTAGGTTCATCGAGTTCTGTTAACTGACTGAGTGCTAGTGTCCTTGAACTTTACTGGGACTATTCTGTAACTACTGTTACTAAGTAAACAACTAGATTTTGGGTAATAAATACCCCTAGGATTCTATAGCATAATTGATAAACTCATATCACAACTTTAGCAACATAACAATAGGTTATCATGCATAATTTACTCATATGGACATTTTATCAAACACTTAGGGAGCATGATTACTATACATGAGAATTAACCATATAGGGAACCATAACTACAACATGTAACTTGAAAATTCAAAGGTTTTGACATGAGAGATTCATAATTCAACACATATGCTAGCTTAATTTCATGGAACACATAAAAGATCTTAACTTGAAACCCATACAACAACACAAACATGAGCATAATTCAATTCATTACATGGGAGTCATAACTCATATTTTGAAAAGAGTTCTTGAACTCCAAGGGTGGAAGGAGACCCCAAGGATGAACACCTAACATACCCGAGTGACAGAATTCGTGATTATTGTGGTGGATTTCTTAGAACTTGATCTTGAGCTTGGTGAATTAGGGATTTTTTCTTGAGAGGATTTTGTGAATGAGTGGATGTATTTTGACTATTGAGGGGCTAAATTTTGTGTTATGGGGGTTTAATGTGGGAGGAAAATAACTTAATTGCCCCCACAAACCGTAACTAAATATGAAAACTGCACCCAACGATGTGATAACTAACGTACTATGTCAATGGTGTCGACACAATTGTCGACATGATTACTGATGCATCGCAGTATGATCGCATCGACTCACTATCTTAGACATCCAAACATGTCTCTAACGATGTCCGAAAATTTTGAAACTCACCCAATATGACCTATTGATATCCCTGAGCATGAATCAACTTACAAATTGACATTCTAAGGTCGTAAGAATAAAAAATATGATCATCCAATTATGAAGGATAAAAATGTTTCTAAGTCTTAACATTTAGTTGATTTTTTTCTAAGTCTGGAACCCCTTATTACAAGCTATATGGGACTGAATTGAACTAGAACTTTTATGGGGTCTTACAGGAAAGGTGGTTTAGGATTGTGGAAACTTCTATTTCTTTTAGTTAGTACATGATTAAGTCCATAGAATAGGGGCTATTGTTGCATGATAGAGGGAATTGATATAAAAGTCTGTTTTTGTGTTTATTACTTACTTCAAAGTAATGTGAAGCTAAGTTGTTTTATGAATTTTTGGGTTTGGTCTTAAGATTATATTAAAGACCATTGTGCAATTTCATACTTTATTGTTGGAAATAGGGAATGGGGATAAGAGAATTACAATTCACTTAGAAATTTCTTGGCTACTACTATTGGGCTACCATAGCGTCATTGACCCTCAACAACAAGCCCACTATAGTAGGAATTTTTCTGTTATAGCAGTGTAATGATAGCGACGTACATGTCGCTATAATGGTCATGACCCAAAAACTAAAGTCATGTTGCACTTTCCATGACAATCATTGACAACTAAGCCTATCATCCAAACTAATATGAAATAAGAACTCAATACCAAAACCGAAGGAAAGAATTATAGAATAGAGTCAAACCACACATATATAGTAAATGTAGAAATACATAACCAAACATGCCATAAAATATCCAAAAACTTGATGTCACAATGCAAGAACTACTAAATAAATCACAAATGTCAAAGCTACAATGAAAGTCTAAAAGGATCAAAATCTGTCTCTGAATAGAAAAAGACATGAACTAGATAGGAAGAGGTTGTAGAACAACTTCAAACGCATACATCAATTCATACCTCAAATATACCTAGATACCACCTAAATCAGCTACCGTGTGGCACACTCATACTAGGATCTACAATAAAAGGGCATAATAAGTGTGAGTACAGTCCACTTGTACTCAGCAGGTATAATAGGTCGACTAGGCAAATTATAAAATAAAGCATATCAACTAGACACTATGGGCACTCCACGTACAATTAGTAAATCTCCTAAACAGTAACCCATATAATCTCCACTAACCGTTCTATAATGTACACATATACTATACACAAATAAGATAAAAAAGCATAAGTACATGCATATACCAAATACAAGTATAACAAAGAAGCATAAAAGGATAGATTTCACATCAAGGGCAATAATACAACCAGACTGAGCACGATCTATATACAGCTATAGAGCTATGATTTAAGGTAGGACCTATGGGATCTTCTTAACTCATATACAATAAAATATTCAATATCCAATACCAATATTCATAACTTCTCTTTGATACATCCATCGATAGAGGGTTTTTAAGAATGCCATATTTTTTGTTTGAAAAAAGCCAGTATTACCAATATTTACATGGTGGTACCAATGTTTAATGAATGTATATAATATGAGGATGTAATTCTCACAACCAAACAAAGTGAGAATTTCCAAATCCAGCTAATATACCAATAATCCAAAATCTACTCAATAATCCAACAAACCATGAATCCAATGTAGTCCATAGGCCAGTAGAGTAAAATAAACAATAATATGCCATTTATACCACATAAGATCCAATTTAGGCTTATTGATCAGAAAAGATATAATCAAATATACATACACAAGGAGAACAACATCATATAAGACTCCACACAGTCACACATAACAAATAATATATCGAAACAACTAATTTGGAATTATACAAGCCCCCACACGGGGACAACATAGTAATATAGTTATTTTCATGATTGGTTCCCACAATTTTAACATGATTTTACATCTAGATTAACAACTGGCCCAATCTAAAGAAAAACCATAACCTACCTTGAATGTTAAAAACTAGTCTAAAAAGCCATTACCCTAGAGCTTTCTCATTATGAATGGCCATGAATCAACTAAAAGATATAAATATGGAATCTACATGTTTAAAGGAAGCCAACGATATTGATATTGCCTATTTTCATATCGGGGTCAAAACGAACCCCTGAAATGAGTTTTCAAAAAAGAAGAGTAAAACTAAAATTTTAGCCCAATAATATATTACCCATGATTAAAGGAAATTTTAGAAGAAAACCTTAGCTAAAATGGGTTGGAATTGGGATTTTAAATTGAGAAATTTCTAATTTAGGCCTTTTGGGCCAAAATCTCCAGATTTCACTTTCAAATTCAAGTTTTAAAAGGACTTAAATAATAGAAATCAAAGAAAAATAATTAAAATATGAGTTTTGGATCCTACCCAAGCTAAAGGTGGAAGATGTTCCCCCAAAACTCCAAACCCCAAGCTCCAAGTCTCGAAAATGGTGAAAAATCACAAAAATCGGGGATTAAACCCACGCAGACATCGCCTAAGCAACCGCTGGGTCACTTAAGACACCAAGCGTCGCTAATGTGATGCCTTTCTCATCGCGTAAGCAACATAGTTGTTTCTTAAGAGATTGTTCGCCTAAGCGATGGGGGAATTGCTTATGCAATGTCCCCAGCTGGTGACCAGGTCGATTAAATGAGTGCACTGGCTGAGTGATGTATCAATTGGAGATTTGGATGGACCCCTCAAAATTCATCTAGAATCTAGAGAATGCAAATAAACTATGCCACTCTATCAAATTTGATGCTCCAAACTCATAGTGATATCAAATTTTTGATAAAACATCATTTTCACAAGGTTTACCCACAAAATCCAATTTCACAACTTTTTAAATCGAGGATCAAAATGAGATATAAAACCCGTAAAACCATAACAACTATGTTACTAATCTAAAATCGACATTCTAGATCTACTGGCATAATTTTTTTTGCCATCTGACGTATAGATCAATAAATGTGGACTGAAGTCAACTTATAAAACTTTATAACCAGCAAAACCACAATCTTACACAAATTATACAAAAATGCATTAAAAAAATATGCCAATCATCCCTATCAAAAATACCATAATATAACTACAGAGAGGGGTAAAATGGTCAAATCATATATAAATCACCAAAAATTAGGTCATTACTTCATCTACCACTAAACATCTAGTTTGTCCTCAAACTAAAGGCAAGAGAGATAACTAAATTAGCAAAAAAAATAGAAGATAACTACCATAAATAATAGACTCGACCTACCAAGTAGAGTAATCTATATGTAGATGTATACACTATACCTTAACAACTGGAATAACTCTTGAACACAACCGTTTAATATCTCTAGCCATAATAGATATAAGCTTCTCAATAAAATACAACCTCTCATCTAACTAGACCGAATCCCAATGAATGACATATGACTCATTTGAAATGTAATACCAAAGCATAGAAACATGAAAAACCTAGATGAACAATTGATAAATCTGGGGGCAATGCTAACTCATAAACCACATCCCCAATAGTCTAAATAATCTTAAAAAGTCTAATATACCTGGGGCTAAGCTTGAATTTCTTTCTAAACCTCATTACTTTCTTCATGAGTAACATACAAACGAAGAATCTATCACTAACACTAAATCTCAAGTTACAAATTCTACAACCCGTATAGCATTTCTGCCTACTCTGACCCGCTCAAAGTCTATCCTGAATAACCCAAACTCTATCCAACGACTCACAAAGAAATTCCCTACCTCAAAGTCTTACCTCAGAAATATCAAACCAACCAACTGAGAGAAATAACGTCTACCATGTAAAGCCTTAAAAGAATCCATCTCAATACTGGAGTAGTAGATATTATTATTTGCAAACTCTGTCAAATCTAGATGCTCCCACTGCCCTCTAAAATCAATAACACAAGCATAGATCATAACTTCCAAAACTTCAATAATCTACTAAGATTGACCGTCGATATAGGGGTGAAAAACCATGCTACGAATAACCCAGGACCCAACTCCTCTTAAAAAGTCTTCTAAAAAATATATGTGAACACTGAACCTCGATATGGGATGGTAGACATAAGCACACCTTAAAGATGAACTATCTCATAAATATTGATACCGAACAACCTCTCAACACTAAAAGAAACCTGAATTTGAAATAAAATAAGCAGATTTATTCAATTGATCCACGAGGACCCAAACACTATCAAAACCATGAGACATATAAGGCAACCTAGTCACGAAGTCCATAATAATCCATTCCTATTTATCCTAAAGAATGGGTAACCTATGAATAAAATTACCAGGCTTCAAAAGCTTGGCCTTCACCTGCCGGCAACATTGACAATGAGCTATAAAATCTGTTGCATCCTTTCTCATACCAACCAACCAATAATATAGTCTAGATTCACTATACATTTTAGTCACTTCCGGATGGATTAAATACCTAGAATAATGAGCCTCCTTCAAAATCAATCTAATGTAATCACCCACTCAAGGCATACAAGTTTTGCCACCAATTCTCAAAATATCATTGAATTAAGTGAGGATTTAGTAGCCTTACACAACACCTTATCTCAAATCACTCTCAACCTTACATCATCAAATTGGTGAACCTCATCTTCTCTATCTAAGAAGACCTAGCCTCAATAAATTCCAAAACACATCCAGGTGTCAAAATATCAAGATAAATTATCTGGTTGGAGAAAGGTTGAACCTCTAAGGCCAAAGGTCAGTCTTGAGTTAAAGGATGTACCAAGCTACCCATGCTAGTCAACATTTGGCTCAACTCATCTGGAACCACATAAGCCTCTCCCGGATGATAGAGAATAGTAAAGTCATAAAACTTAAGAAATGTAAGGCAATGATACTTCCTCATATAAAAATCTTATTGGGCGAATAAATACAGAAGGCTATGATGATGTGAGAAGATCTCACAATGGACTCCAGATGAGTAGTGAGTCCACAACTTCAAAGCAAATAAAATCGTGCACAACTCCAAATCATAGGTAGGTTAATTCTTCTGATAGAGATTTAATTATTGAGAAGTGATGTTGGATGTATTTATGCATCCTAGTGTTATTATTCTATCTTATTTAGCCTTGTTTTGAGAGCAATTCATATGCTTAACGTGTTAATATTGATAAATAACAATTTGAGTGCCTAAGGACGTGATTACAATGTTCCAATTGTTCTTTCGAATAACTTTGTATTTAATTGAGTCATTTAGAGTTTAATCGAGAAAACTAGTTTTACTATCTTGAGCTAGTTACGTGTCTAGTTAATTTTGCGGGATTCTAATGTGTTTAATTTATTACAAATGATTTAAATGTGTAATAATGAGAGAAATAACTTGTTTGTAAGGTACAAAATTTAATTTGAATAAGTAAAAAGTTGGAACAATAAGTAAAGATCATGGCAAATTAGCTCTTATCTTAGCTCTTGTTTTGATTCGTCGTTAAGAATATTGTCTTGTTATGATCTATAATTCATGGTGTGTAATGTTGTTGAAATCCTTGATAGCTAAATACGGTAATATATTAATGATATAAAGGCTGGAAATCCATGGTAAATACACCACAAGACAACGAATGAAAGATGGGATGATAAAGAATTAACCAAAATTTAGGACGCAAACTCCAGTGTGTGCGTGTGATGAGCGTGTGATGCATGCTTAGTTCAATACTCCACTGCCTTATAGAATTAAAGAAGATGAAATTCTAGTGGATGCACATGATTAACCTGGGTCGCACTATAACGCCCCAAAATTAGGTCCCTAGATGTCACACGGTGCTTAGGGTCTCAAGTGACCCCAAGCTAACCCCAAGCTATCCTTTCTACTGGCATAACTCATAAACAGCTGAATTGAAAGTATAAATCTATACAAATCTGCAAAAAATAACTCTTTTCTGAATATGATAGATACAAAACTAAATTTACAAGATTACAACTCTACTTTTACAACCAAAATTGAAACGGAATACATCAACTTCTACTGACTCTCTATGAAACCTCTACTAGAACTGACTGTAGGTAGCCGGGTCATAAATCCCGACTAATCCAACTCAATACGACTGAATAAAGAAAACACAACACTTCTCGAACTATATAACTAACTCAAGCCCTTGAATCAAAAGAAATCATACCTAGTGACTGGATGCTGCGAACTGACTAGATCTAAAGATGTACACTATACCTTCTACCTACATTCTGAGAAAATATAGCCCACATATGAATATGTAGGTCAGTACCATGGAAATGTACTAAGAATATGAGGGTGCAATACATATATAAAATAATGTCTTAATATCATCACAGTTTATAAAAATTTGCATACTGATATAGATGACTCACTTAACTTGAATTAAAATCATCATAATCATAAGAGATTAAAATATATCGGGTGAAACATGTGATTCATCATAATAAATCTCAATTCACTTCCATATCGATTACAAATCATCAAAGCAATCAAATCTCATAACAATTTTCTTTGGAATATATGCTCATTAAATCTTTTGAAAACAATAACTTTGTCAAACTCATTCTTTCAAACAAATATGTTTTCATCTCAAATAGAAGAATAAGACTTTTCATATTAGACAGGAGAATACACACACACACATATTGGGAGATCTCATAACTGACATAAACCATATGAGCTACATGGAGTCCAACGTATAACCAATATTGGGGAGAGCCTTCCTATCCTTGCCATTGGAGTAGGACAATAAATATCAAATCCAAAAACTAGTGATCATTATATATAATTAGTCTCAATTTCGGCTCCTACAGGGGCACGTAGTTCTAGGGAAGTACCAACATAGCTATACCTCCCACTCAGTGCTAAAGAATACTCCCGCACTTATGTCAGATCTTTTCAAAGAAAATCCACCATAGAATAATTTAGCAATTCACAATGGGAGCCATCACGCTACCCTTTTTTTCATAATAAATCAAAATGTGGATTTCTTTGCTCATTCAATTTTAAAAATAACTCTTTCAAGACCAAAAGGTCAAATCATTCAAATCTCAAGGTGTGCATAACACATTACTTTCACAAAAATCATAATTCTCAAATAGGGTTCACAATCCATATATCAATACTTGAGCAAAATATTTCAAGATTTACACTTTATGTAGCAAACATGTATAATTCCTATGAAAATCTGGACATTCAACTTCAAACATGATATTAACATCAAAAATCAAGAAAATTATCTTCAAGACATCATAAAAATATAATAGTATTTTGAACAAGAACGTAGGATAATAGTTACTATCTCAAATTCATATCAAAGCATGTAAAATCCTATATCTTTGTAAAATAATATAAATTTTGGGCACAAGAATGAAAGGATGTTCTTGTTGAAAACCCCCACATAACTTAAACTTGAAGGTTTGAATGAACTCTTGACCTTGGGACACTATTCGTGAAAATAATGAGTGTTTCTTGTAGCTCTCGGAATGGGGATTCTGAATCTCAAAGAATTATTGAAAACTCATGGTTGAATCTTGAGATATTTGAATTTTTAGGTTGAAAACCTAATGAATGTTCTTGGTGATTTTGAGAGAAAGTAAACTTATTTTGGTGTTATGAGAGTTTAATCCCATGTTATAGACATATATAGGGGTGTTTTTGGCACTTGGAAGTGACATATGCGATGCATTGCTTATCGCACATATTTAATATGTGGTGCATTACTTATCGCACATATTTAAGTATGCGTCGCATTACTTATCGTACACATTTAAATATGAGACATATTACTTATCGCACACATTTAAGTATGCGCCACATTTATTATCGTAAACCTATTCCAGTAGCCATGTACGATTGATTAGGCTACGCACTCTACTTCGTAAAGCCATAACTTCTTGCTCGGGTGTCGGATTTTGATGAAATTAGTATCATTAGAAAGCTAAATCAATTATCTACAATTTGATAGGTATTGGGATGAAAAATTCCATATATTAAGATATATTCACGTTTGAAGGTGACCCTTGTAGAATCGAATGTCAAACTTTGGATGAATCAGTGCATCTCAGCTCAACTTTGTTCTAGGTCATTGCTATGAGTATTTTTCACCTCTAAACTACTCCATAGACTAGGATAATGATCATGTAACTTGTATTCATGTGATAATCCCTTGTATTAGATCTTAGACACACAAGAACGATGGTTAAAATTCTAGCATGAAAATATGGTGTATTATACGCACCCTCTATTTCGGTGAACTAAATCTTGCATCGCATGCTTCATTGCACTACTCCAATATTGCACAATATCATACTTATACACGGTTTGGCTTGTCCAATTATTAGTATAATTGAATGGAATGCACTTTCACGAAGTGGAGATGGGAATATTCTGTGAATATTGCAAAGATTGGTACAATCCCGCACGGATTGGGAATTTCAAATTATATATACACAATTTGGTGGACAATTATAGAGGGGGGAATTATTTGGTGATTTTCGTGGACAATTATTGACGTAGTGGACAATGTTGAGGCGGATGCTATTAGTTAAATTAGGTTTTATTATTTTTTAATTATTCCTAACATGTATTCATTAATTTGTATTGTAATTATGAATATTATTGGCTAAACGGGCTCTTTTCGGGGTTAAATCCAAGAGCATGAGTACTATTATTTTGGGTTAAATTCGATTAATTTTACTTAACATATTTAGTTGTTTGTTTATTCTTGTTTTAAATATTTTATGGATTGATCACCCATAAAATACATATATTGTCGACCTTTTGATCTCAGGAGAGGAAATAGGGAATAGAACATGATAATAAATAAAGTAGGATTTGTATTCTTTCTTAAAATAAGGAATTGAAATTAGTGTCTAGGATAGGGATGTACTTAGATACCTTACTTGATTCAAATGTAGGATGATAGCTTTAATTCACTTAATTGAATTATTACATCCCTTCTCAACGATATAGTTGTAATATCTATATTAAGTAAAAGATTAGTGATTGGGAAACCATAATCATGCAATTAACCCTATGAATCAATAACCAAGATAAGTAAATTATAGAATGAAATTATATAACATAGTATGATTGTCCAGAGTGCTTTAACCCTGGGCTTTCTCCTACTGATTGTTCTGAGACTTTAATTTTTGCATTGTTTACTTTAGTTTTAATTTACAATATTCCAAACTCTTTTTGGTTAATTTTGCATCAAATTAATTTTAGAATTTAAACTAGAATTGAATAGTTGTTAATTCAAGTCTCTGTGGGATCGATACTTGGCTTCTTGAAGGACAGTTTACTATTTGATAAGACCACATATACTTGCGTGTGTGCTTAGGCACTGTAAAGTTTTTGGCGCCATTGCCCGGAACTTGTTAATTGGAAACTATTTATTTTAGTTTTGCTTTTTAGATTTATTTGGTGTTTTTACTCTTGGTCTTGGTTTTGTGATTGCAGGAAACAGGAGTTAAAGTTAGGAAGAAGGCAAGGGATAGGGATTTGGTTGAACAGATCCTCTAACCCGAACAACACTTATATCTACCAAAGAGAGACACAATCCATATCTAATTTCCCCAAATTTGATAAGACCATGAGAATACTTCGATAATAACGGTAGAACAATAAGCACGCAGGACATTTAGGGAAGTGGAAGTCCCACTTTCGATGAACTTGACTTCCCCAATTCAAAGATCGGCAGCTGGGGGAATTTCTAGTAAAAACACAATATAGTGAAACTTCTTATTAGTAGTGGATAGTTTGTAGGGATTTCACACAAGGATCCACAAGTCAACTTGCATACTTTCATTGAGCTTACTGACACATTCATTCCGACAGATGTGTCTAGATATTATGTGAGGCTGACACTATTTCCCTATTCACTATTGGGGGAAGAAAAGAGGTGGTTGAATACGAAGCTAGTGAATTCAATCACAACATAGGATGACTTGGCCCAAAATTCCTCATCAGGTTCTTCCCATCAGGTAAGACTAAGAGACTTCATAGAAATAGAGAGCTTCAAATACAACCTGATGAAAATCTATATCATGCTTGGGAACATTTCAAGGAACTTCATTGGGATTTTCCATACCACCAATAATCCAATAAGGTACTTGCTCATAGTTTTGTAGAAGCTCTTGATCACAATACAAAGATTTTTCTTGATTCAGCCGTAGGTGGTCAAGCATTGGAGTTGACTTATGATAAGCTATACACATTATTAAACCGCATAGTACAAGGAAATCCATAGTGGCATTCATGTTCTTGAAGTGCCACAAAAAGAATTACGGGTGTATTGGAGGTGGACCAATTCACAGCCTTATTAGCAATGGTTTTTACATTACAAAATATGATCAACACTCAGTTCAGCAGCATGAAGTTAGGAGCAGCACAACCTACAACCACAATCAATGCTATCCAATAAGCTATAGGTTGGTGTGAAATTTTTAAAAATAGTATACATATAGCGGGTATGTGTGCAATAAATTTGGAAACTATGATATTTGTAAGCCATGCTCAAACACAGAACTACAGAAATGCTTACAAGTAGTAGACTCAACCATAAAATCATCCATATACCACCCAACAACAATAACTTTATCAACTGCAAGCTCAACCAAATCGGTCATATAGCAACATAGCAGGGATGATGAAGCAGGTTCTAGCTAATCATACACAGTTTGATATAGACTTAAAAAATTTGCAAGCTGCTCAGAGAAGCTTAGAGTTATAGATTGGGCAATTACAACAAGCATTGAATACTAGAACATAAGGTGATTTGCTAGTTGATATAGAAAATCCAAAACAAGTCATGGAAATCACCTTGAGAAGTGGTAAAGAGCTATATGGAGAACCTCTAAAGGCATCTAAGGAGGTAGAGTCTGATATGGTGATTGAACGAGTAAATAAAAAAATTGCTGCCAAATTAAGAAAGTTCGAGTACTTGAAAATTGAAGTTGTTGAACCAGACGTGAAGAAGACATTGCCATTACCTTTCCCTCAGAGGCAATTTAAAACGAAGGAGGATGCATTATTTAAAAAGTTCTTTGATACATTTAGAGAGCTTCACATTAACTTACCTTTTTTAGATGTTTTGCAGAGTATGCCCAAGTACGCAAAGTACTTAGGAGATGTGGTGGTTAATAAGGTGAAATTTATAGGATGTAGGAGATATAACACTTACTGAAGAGTGTAGCACTATGATAACACAGCCCAATAAATTGAGAGATCAGGGGAGGTTTGCAATCCCTATTCAAATTAGAAGCAAAGTAGTCCATGCACTGAGTGACTTAGGGGAAAGGATAAATATGATACCTCTATTGCTATTTAAAACATTGTTCTTGGGAGAGCCTAGATCAACACTCGTGGTTACACAGCTCGCAGATGGATCCTTAACATATTCAAAAGGAGTAATAGAGGACGTTCTTATAAAGGTTGATAAATTGATTATACCTGCTGATTTTTTTGTTCTTGATTTGGAGGCATACAAACAGGTACCAATCATCTTAGGGAATCTATTTTTAGCAATCGAAGGGGCTTTAATTGATGTTAGAGAAAAAACTCTCAAAATAAGGGTAGATAATAAAGAGGTGATATTTAATATTTACAACACACTCAATATAACATCCTAAGTTAAAGATTTATTTATGATCAATGCTATTTATGGGGACAAGTGTGGGGTGGTTAGTCCACCAAAGACCTTATTAAATTACCTGATTGAGAGGCCTAAGAGAAACCCATTGTTTCCCAATATGATAAAGGTTGAAATTGGAAGAGAATTTGACCTTGAGAGTGCAAACTTAAGAGGTCAGAAACAAATGAAAAAATGGCTCCCAAAAAGTAGTAAAAGGATAAAGTAATATGGTTGATTTTAGTTGGGTCATTCCGCAACACTAAATAAGGAGCTGCTTGGGAGGAACCCAAGTTAAGTAGGTATGTTTTTTTGTTTTGGTTTTAGTTTTTATTTCATGTAGTTTTTATTTTTGGTTAAGTCACAGGTTAATGGAAAATCTGAGTACCATAAACTTTAGCTAAAGAGCATGGCGAAGACTGAGTGTGGGGTTCCCATAGGCCTTCTATATGTGTAAAGATGATACTAGCTAGGCCTAGAGACCTCAGGGAGTATTTCTATCTGTTACCTTTAAATTCACTTTGGGGACAAAGTAGATTTTTCAATGTAGGACAGGGAAATTCCCAAATTTTGGCTCAATTTTAAAAAATTTGTGTGAGATATTCTTGTTGGTGCTATTTTTGGTTACATGATGCAAGTGGGTTTGTTTGTAAGAGCATTTTGATTGAATAAATTACTATTTTTCAGACTCTTAGGCTCATGTATATGACTCTTTTACTTTTTTAGCTTAAAGTTGAATTCATGTTACTGTTTGGTTGAGAGTCTATGATGAGCCTATTGAGTTGAGCATGTGCCATGTGTGTGTGAGATTAAATTCCTTGTTGTTTGTGATGTCTAGAACTTTTTCGGTGTGTGTGTAAAGCAAAATAAAGAATGTGGGTTTAGGAGATGATATAGGTATTTCTTTGATAGCCTTGTTTTTATACATTCTTTTTGTCCTACCCCTTGTGCATTATCCTAGTTAACCCCCTTTAAGCCTTTATCTTTTTCTTTTGTAGCCTTATATGTAAAGTAATTCTCTCTTTGATAGACCATAATTTAATCCAAAAAGATCCTTGGCGCTTTAATGAAACGTTAATTGAGTAAGTAGTTGAGAAATAAGATGGAAAAGGTGAATTTGATGCCCCAAAGTAATATTTATTGGTGTTGATAATTGATGTGTCATGGATGGGTGTGATGTAATTTAGGTTAAAAATATTTCCATGGTTGTGAAAAAAGAGAAAAATTGCTTCATATGGAAGTAAACTATGCGTCCACCAAGTGTTTGTGAAAATGCTTAAAAGAGATGGGGCAAAAATAAAAGGTACAGGTGAACGAATAAGTGTAATTTTATTGTTGGAGGTCTGTTTTTACTATAAAATAGAGTGTATTAAAGCGCTTAGAGAGGTTATTCACTATTTTCAAATAGTTCCGACCCATCCCCTAGCCTACATTACAATCTTGAAAAGTCCTAATTAAGCTTAAGCTTTACATTTGGATATTAGTGGAGCATTAAACTAAGGGCGAACCTATGGTTCATTGTGTGTAACTTGTGAATTCCGTGTGAGAGTGATCATAATTTGATTTTTGTAGTCATCATGTTATAAATTGTATTTATGTGAGTGATTATGGGTAACTCTCTTGTTGTGAGGACACATGTTTGATGAATTTATATGATGTCCTTGACTGAGAAATATTGATGAGTTTTCCACTATGTGAGTAAATTCTTGAGGCTCGGATATTTTGAAGTAGTGTTCATGAGTTATCAATTGTGTAAATAACGTGATGTGTGTAGAAACTTGCATTCCATGTAGTCATTGTAGTACTAGCTTAAGTGTCTTGCATGCCATAGAAGTGTAGAATCTTCTCAGTTTATGAAGCTTAGAGTGAAGAGTTGTTCGAGGACGAACAAGGTTTTAAGTGTGGAGTGGTATTGTTGGGTTTATTTGTACATCCTAGTGTTACTATTCTATCTTATTTAGAATTGTTTTGAGAACAATTTGTGTGTTTAACATGTTAATATTGATATAAACAATCATTTGAGTGTCCAAGGATGTGATTACAATGTTACAAGTGTTTTTTCAAACAAGTTTATATTTAATTGAGTCATTTAGAGTTTAATCGAGAAAACTAGTTTTACTAGCTCGAGCTAGTTGCATGTCTAGTAAATTTCGTGGGATTCTAATGTGTTTAGTTTGTTTCAAATAATTTAAATGTATAATTATGAGTGGAATAAATTGTTTTTAAGGTAAAAAATTTAATTTGAATAAGTCAAAAGTTGAAAAAAATAAGTGAAGATCATGGCGAATTAGCCCTTATCTTAGCTCTTGTTTTGTTTCATCGTTGAGAATATTGTGTTGTTATGATCTGCAATTCGTGGTGTATGATGTTGTAGGAAGATTTTTGAGATAAATATGATAATATGTTGATCATATAAAAGCTGAAAATCCAAGGAAAATACATCACAAGAAAAGGAGTGAAAGATGGGACGATAAAAACTTAATCAAAATTTTTGACGCAAATTCGAATTTGTGCGTGCGATAAGCGTTGGACGCATGCTCCATTTCAATGCTCCACTGACTTAAAAATTAAAGAATATGAAATTATAGTGGAAGTGCATGATTAGCGTGCGTCGTGCCCTCCATTTCGGTGAACTTAACCATGCGTCTCATGCTTCATTGTACTGCTTCAATATTGTACAATATCATACTTATACACAGTTTGGATTTTGTAGTTATTATTATAATAAAATGGAACACACTCTTAGGAAGAGGAGGTGGGAATATTCTGGTAATATTAGAAAGTATGGTACAATCCCACATGGATTAAGAATTTCAAATTATATATACATAATTCTGTGGACAATTACCGAGGGGCAATTACTTGGTGATTTTCTTGGACAATTATTGATGTAGTGGACAAGGTTGAGGCGGCTGCTATTAATTAAATTAGGTTTAATTTTTTTTTAATTAGATTTTAATTATTCATAACATGTGTTCATTAATTTAGATCGTGATTATGAATATTATTGGCTAAACGTCCTATTTTTGGGGTTAAAGTTAAGAACATGACTATTGTTTTGGATTAAAATTGATTAATTTTGCTTATCATATTTGGTTGTTTGTTTATTCTTGTTTTAAATATTTTACGGATTGATCACCCATAAAATACATATATTATCGACCTTTTGATTTTGCGAGATGAAATAGGGAGATAGAACATGAGAATAAACAAAGTAGGGTTTGTATTCTTTTATAAAATAAGGAATTAAAATTAGTGTCTAGGACAGAGATGTACTTAGATGCCTTACTTGGTTCAAATGTAGGATTTATAGCTTTAATTCACTTAATTGGATTATTACATTCCCTCCCAATGATGTAGTTCTAATTTCCATACTAGGTAAAATATTAGAGGTTAGGAAACCATAACCATGCAATTAACCCTACAAATCAACAACCAAGATAAGCAAATTAGCAAATGAAATTCAATAACATAGTATAATTGTTCAGAGCGCTTTAGCCCAAGGCTTTCTCCTATTGATTGTTCCAAGACTTTAATTTTCGCATTGTTTACTGTAGTTTTAATTTACAATATTCCAAACTCGTTTTGATTACTTTTGCGTCAAATTAAGCTTAGAAGTTAAACTTGAATTGAATTGTAATTAATCAAGTCTTTGTGGGATCGATACTTGGCTTCTTGAAGGCCACTTTACTACTTGATAAGACCACGTACATTTTCATGTGCACTGTCAAGAAGCAAACACAATTACCTTACCCTACAATATCAAAACAACACCTAACTAAACACCTAAAGCATCACAAAAGACAGTAAACCCCACACCCTTCTTAGGCAAAGTCAAGATAGGAGCTGAAGTCAATAAATCCTTGAGATCTTAGAATTTCACCTCATAAGCATCAGATCACTGAAAGGAAATCTTCTTTTGGGTCAACTTGGTCAATGAAACTTCAATAGATGAAATTCCCTCAACAAACACACCGATAGTAACCTGCTAAACCAACATACTCTGAATCTCGATAGGAGAAGTAGGCCTAGCCCAATCATGAACCTCTACAATCTTTGTTGGATCAACCATAATGCCATCCATAGTAACCATATGACCTAAGAAAGAGACAGACTCCAATAAAAACTCACACTTGGAGAACTTAGCATACAAATTCTCATCCCTCAATCTCTGAAGCATAATTCGCAAATGCTCCTCATGGTCAGACTTACACTTGGAATAAACCAAGAAATTATCTACAAAAATAATGACAAAAAAGTCAAGGCACGATTAAAATACACGGTCATTAAGTCCATAAATGCGGCTAGGGCATTGGTCAACCCAAAGGATATGACCAAGAACTCATAATGTCCGTATCTAGTTTGTAAAATTACCTTTGGAATATCGAAAAATCTAATCCTCAACTAGTGATTCCTGAACCTTGAAGCAATTTTTGAAAACACCAAAGCACCCTAAAGATGATCAAACAAATATTCAATATAAGGATAAGGATACTTATTATTTACTGCCACCTTGTTCAACTACCGATAATCAATATACATACGCACAAACTATCTTTTTTCTTTACCAACAAGATAGGTACATCCTAAGGTGATATAATAGGTCAAATAAATCCCTTATCCAACAAATCCTACAATTGATCCGTTAATTTCTTTAACTCAGTCTAGGCCATCCTATAAAGAGGAATAGAAATAGGCTTAGTGCTCGGATCAACATTAATAGCAAAGTCAATATCATAATCCAGAGGTATACCAGGCAAATCCATAGGGAGAACATCCTTAAACTTAAGACACATACAAACAAAATCCATGAAAGGAGGTGAAGCAACACTAGTATCATGAATATAAGCCAAACAACACAAGCATCCCCTCTCTGCCAAGTGATGATCCCAAAGAAAAGCTATAACTCTCTTGGGACCCAAATAAAGAACACCCATCGAATCTAAGGCCATGGTCTTATCATAACAGTCTAGGACAACATTATAAAAAGCTAACCAATCCATACCAAAATGATGTCAAAATCTACCATGTCTAGGAAAATCATATCTACCAAAGTCTCATGCCCAGAAAAATCACAACACAAGGTCAGTGCACTCAAGACACCATGAAAGAGTCTCCTATAGGGTAGATACATGGATATGTATAGTAAGAGGCTTACTAACAAAATCAAAACGCAAAGAAAACATGCAGACACATGGGAGAAATTCAATCCGAGATCAAATAACACATATGCATATCTAAAATAAATAGGGATGGTACCTGCTATAATAACGTTGAAAGCCTCTTCATATGGTCTGGTAGGAATAGCATAATACTTCTATGACCACCACATGATTGACTAGCGCCGTGACCACCACCATAGGCACTATTACCTCTTTCCCGTACACCCTTAGAAGAACCTTGTTCTCTCACAGCAAATATAGGAGTATCCCTAATAACAAGGAAAGGATAATCCTTGGAAAAATATCCAACCTCATCATGCATAAATAAACCTCTATGGATCAACTCAATAGGAAGAGGTATGGCTAAGGTAGAATAATCACCCAAAGCTACTAAAATAGAAGACTCACTAACTGAACCTTGTAAGGTTTCCTGAACTGGTCTACTATGATCCACACGAAAACCTCTAGAATCTCTATATCCAGAAGTGTGACCTCAGAACTCACCCTAACGATGTACCCTCTTGGCACCTTCCTAAGATGCTCGAAGAATAGACTTAGTCATATTAGCATAGTGCACTATACTCTAAGATGTTTCCCCATATAGTACCATCTAAGTCATAGCAAGTTCAAGTGTAACATACAACTCTTTCATAAACTTCTGATTCTTTTTCGACTCGGTGGTAATACTGGCATAAGAATATCTAGAAAAGGCATAAAAATATGCCTAATAATTTTTAACAGTCATGAAAACCTTCACAAGGTAATCAAAATCATCTCTCATCGATCCTTCAGAGTATGGCACAAATATGTCCAAAAAGGGCTCAGAAAACTAATCCTAAGTCATCTCTAGAGACCTAAGAGGTCTGTAACTAAGAACTAACCTCTACCAATCCCTGATTCAAACTCTCAACTGGTAAGCACTATAAGGAACCCCACATAACTTAAGTGAACAAAGGTTATGCAACTTCTCACAAAAATCAATAAAGTACTCATAGGAATCATTGCCCATAGAACTGCAAACCTTAGAGGACCCAAATGAGTAAATCTCTCAAACTTCTTTTGATTCTCAATATACATAACTGTACTTGCATTAATAGAAGGCATAGTAAATCTGGTTGGCTGAGATCCCAATTGAAAAGGTAACATAAATGAAGACTGAACTCCTCATCTCAGAATATCATACTCAAATACTGTTATAAAAGAAAAAACAACACTTTCAATCTATAGAGTACCACAAGCATATGTTGATACCACTTGAGGATCCACTCTTGGAATTAGAGAAACATTATAGAAAAACTCTTTCATAGACAATGGTACAATACTCAGAGATAGAGGAATACTAGGTGGACTCAAAAGATCACCCTTAAAATGGTCAACAAATGAATCAACAAACCCTTCAAGACTGGGGTTGAGGAATTCTATGGGATCAGAGTAAGCCCCATATCTCTGGCATACCCAACTAGAGGCTCGTAGGATAACCCTCTAATACTACCTTTAAACAAGGCAGATTCTAATGCCCATCCTTAACCTCAAACCCGTCCATAATGTGTAACTTGCCCTATAGAATAAGCCAACTCTTTGGGTGATAACTCCATATCTTTAGCCTCATGAGATTTATTCTTCTTTATCTGCACAGAAAAGAGTGAAATATGACTTAAAACACAAGGTATAAAAATAATTAGGACAATAAGCATTAAATAATAAAAGTTTTATAAAGATATCCTATAGCCTCACAAATATATATATGTATATATATGTACAGATTTGTGAGACTCTACTAGACACCTTGTTCTTATAGTAATAAGACCAATGAAATATGGTTGCTTTACTACTAATTTATCATGACCCAAAAACCAAGGTTCATGCATTCAGTTGTCGCAGCAAGCCTTAATAAGTAAGCCTATCATCAAAACTGATATAAAGTGAGAAATCAATACCAAAACCCAAGGAAAGACTTCTAGAATGGAGTCAAACAATATGCATATAGTAAAAATAAAAATACATAACCAAATATACCATACAATATCTTAAAACTTAGTATGATAGTGTAAGAACTACTATATATATCACAAATGTCAACGATATAATAAAATTTTGAAAAGGATCAAAATCTATGTCAAAATACAAAATAAGGTATAAACTAGATAAGGAGAGGTATAGAATAACTCCAAAATCATAGATTGACTACTACCTCAAATATACCCTAGATAAAACCTGAATAAACCATCGTGTAATGCACTCAACCCTAAATCAAAACTAAAAGGGCGTAGTAGGGGTGAGTACATATAAACAAAATTGAAAATAAAGCATATAAAATACACACTATGGGAACGTCAGTTGCAATCAGAAAAGGTCCCAATTAGTAGTCCATACCATCTCCACTAATAGTTCTATAATGTACATATATAACATACATAAATACAAGAAAAAAGCAAAAGTATAGACTTATAGAAAATACAAGTATAAGAAAGAAGTGCGAATAGGCATATATCATATGAAGGAAAGTAATACAACACAGACGAAGCATAAAATATATGAAATACAATGGAAATATTGCTTCTGTAAATGATGATATTATAATGATATGATGCTAGATGCTAGAGGTTGTATCACAACCTCTGTATTCACCTAATAATCTATGTTTCTGGAAGGACCCATAGGGTCTTCGCAACCCATATACAATCAAAAATTTAATATCCAATACAATTATATATAACTCTTCTTTGGTACATCTATCACTAGAGGGTTTTTAAAGATATCAGCTTTTCTATTAGAAATGGCCAGTACCACTAGTATTTTAATAATGGTACCAATTTTTCATGCATGTATATGATATTGGATGGTTGGACTTGCTTGGGTTTGTCCCAATTATAGACCTATCCCAAAGTTTGGATTGGCACAAATATGTTATCTTGTTATATGTTTGAAATTCATCTGACTTAGGGTATGCATTTGGCGGTTAGGTTAGGTGACAGGGGTTTTAACCCATCCTAGTTGGACTTGGGATACCTATTACAACAAGTCCCCGATTTGGGCCATGTCAAGTTGGTATCAAAGCTTTAGATTCATGGTCAATTAGGAGTCCATAAATCCATGTTGAGTAGAGTCTCTTTTAAGGGTGTGTAGCATGCTGCACTCATAATAGAGAGGGTATAAGGCATTTAGGAATTTTTTTCTTCTTTGTGTTCTATTTTCAAGTTTTGAGTCTAATGTATTTGATTCTTCTAATTTTAGTTTTCTTGTCTTTCAGATCATGCCTTGATAATCTGATGTGCACAGAAACTCTTCTGTCCTAATTAATGATAATATTAATGAGACACGTTCTACTTAGGGATCTATACTTGGTGTAGAGGTCAAATACTTAATGTTTCTAAAGTTTCACCAGTTCCTTCTAGTATTTAGGCAGACGTGACAAATGTAGAGTTTCATTAGTTGATTCATGTGATTTCTCAGTTTATAGCTTTTCAGACTGAGCATGGCGCATTTGGTATTGCATTTTTTGAGGATACAAGGGTTGTTCACTTTATATGGTTGAGTCCTCCAACTTTTACTAATGTTAAGGTAGAAGGGGATCCTCAAGGTTTTCTGGATAAGATGGAAAAGATCTTCAGGGTTATGCAGGCCATGAATATAAAAGGGGTGAATTTTATAGCCTATTAGCTAAAGGATGTGTTGTACCATTGGTACGAGGAATGGGATTTGGAAAGGAGTAATGTTAAGGATTCATCTTTATGGGAGACTTTCTCTAGTAATTTTCTGGATCGCTTTATTCTTTATGAGTTGAGAGAAGCAAAGACAATGGAATGTGTTAATCTGAAGTAGAAGAAGATGTCAGTCAAGAAGTATGCCCTTTAAATTTTACCAATTGTCTAGGTATGCACCATAAATTGGTGTTTATTATGAGGGCCAGGATGAGAAAGTTTAATTCAGGACTGTCTCATAATTTGATCCTTGAAAGTAAGACTATGTTGCTAATCAAGGACAGATATTTCTAGGTTGGTTGTTCATATGCAACAGGTAGAGGTAGAAAAGAGACAATAGGCTGAGATAAGGGAAAGACAGGGTAAGAATTTAAGGTTCTCTGAGAACGGTGGTCAGCAATAAAGTGGTTTAGCATTAGTCAGTGTCCAAAGAAGAAGTGGCGGAGTTCTAGTTCTTTCTCCATAGCTAGTGCTCCCTACCTAAAGAAATTGAGTGATAGGTGTGAAAGGATGGTGACAATTTTAGGATATAAAGGGCCTAATATCAGGCTAGTGGGGCTCATTCGACCTCATTATATCCTTTTTTTAGGTTCTATGTTCAATTATAATAGGGTTTCTCTAATGAGGAAAAAGATAGGTTCTTTAATTCTGGTCAGCTAGGCTATATGCTTAGAAATTGCCTGATTGGTAAGGTTGATTTGGGAGCTAACAAGGTTCCGATTTCCCCTTCATCTGCTCCTGCATCAAAAAGTGCTACTTCTATATCTATTTCTGCTTCTGGTACTGACATAGGATGGAATAGGTTATATGTTTTTGCTACCCAACAGTAGTCTAAGGCATCTCTTGATGTCATGACTGGTATATTATATCTCTTTTCTTAGGATGTTTATTGTTTACCTGATCCGGGGCTCACTCTTCCTTAATGACCCTATTTATGGTTGTGTATTTAGGTTTTGATCCCAAGGTTATTTTAGATCATTTTTTTACCCCAATAGGTGGCTCTATGGTTGTTAAGAGAGTTTATATGGGGTGTGTGGTATCTGTTGGTAGTAAGGACACTTTGGTATATGTTTATGTCATTCTTTGGATGGATTTATTACACTTGTGCTACGTGTCCTTAGACTATTATACCCGTAAGGTTGTCTTTAAGTTCATTGTTGAACCGGTTATTGAGTGAGAGGGTGGTTCCCTAGCTCTTAAGGGGAATTTTATATCACATCTTAGGGTTTGATGGTTAAGATTTAAAGTGGGCCTCTATTATTTGGTTCAGCATAGAGATTCTAACTCGAAAGGTCCTTTTTTGTATTCAGTTTTTGTAGTAAATCGGTTTCCTATAGCCTTTTTGGATGATCTTCCAGGTGTTCTTATGGATAGGGAGATTGAGTTTGGAATCGATTTGGTTTCGGGCACTCTTCCAATATTTATTCCTCCTTATAGAATGGCTTTGGCTGAGTTAAGGGAACTAAAGAAACAACTTAAGGATTTCATGGATAAGGGTTTAATCCATCCTAGTGTGTCCCCCTGGGGTGCACCGATGATATTCATCAATAATAAGGATAGTTCCTTTTAGATATGTATAGACTATCGATAGTTGAATAAGGTGATGGTTAAGAACAAGTATCCTCTTCCAAGGATAAATGACTTGTTTGATCAGTTGTAAGGTGCCAAATTCTTTTTTAAGATAGATCTTCAGTCTATGTCTCATCAATATAAGATTAGGTAGGTGGATATCCCTGAGACGGCATTCTATACTCAGTATGGGCACTTTAAGATCTTGGTTATGACATTTGTTTGACTAATGCCCCGATGATATTTATAGATTTGATGAATAGGGTCTTCAGTTAGTTTTAAGATTTTTTTGTCACTGTGTTCATTAATGACATCCTATTATATACTAAGAGTGAGGTGGATCATGCCTACCACCTCCGTGGGGTGTTGCAAACCTAGAAAGAGCATTAGTTATATGCCAAATTCTCTAAATGTGAATTTTGGTTGAACGCTATCAGTTTCTTGGGTTATATTTTTTTATTGATGGGATTATAGTAGATCCACAAAAGGTAGTGGTGGTTAAGAGGTGGCCTATACCCATTAGTCCAACTGTCATTCAAAGTTGGATTCAATTCGAAATAAAAGTACTCATGTCTTTGGATTTAACCCCGGAAAAGGGCGTTTAGCCACACATAGTAATAATCATAATCACAAAGTAGTAATTAACGACTAAAACATGAATGAACTAAATAAAAATAATAATAACCTAAATAAGAAGTTGTATCATCCCCTCTATCTTCAAAATATGTCCAAAGATATGTATAAACATGACATAACATGTATTTATAGTATAGGAGTATTCCCAGTTCATGATGGATTCAAATTCAGCACTTTTGTGAGCCCGAGAATAGATGGGGCGCCGCTGCAGGTTGATCCCCACTTCAGGTGTGGTGCCTCCTGGGATAGAGAGCTACTACAGGCAAGTCTGAGTCCTTCTCATAACCCCTTCTTAGGTAGGGTGCCACCTCAACATCGCCTTAAGCCTATGGAAGTTGCTCTTTGAACTTTTGGTAAGTGTTGAGTCTCCCCGCTTAGTCCATTGTCTTGTGGTATCTTTGCCATGGATTTTAAGCCTTATTAATATCAAAATATCATCATATTCAGCTCCCAAATCATCCTATAAACTCACACTACACGAATTAAGAGATAATCACAACACTACATCCATAGCAACATTAAAACAAGATCTAAACTAGGCTAGTCCACATTGATCTTTCACTTATTGCTTCAGATGTACACTCACACAAATCAAAATTTTCTCACTATCAACAAGTTATTTCACGCATAATCACACATTAAAACCATTAGGAACATATTTATAAAAATAAAGTCCACTAGAATCAACTATACAAGAACTTAGCTCAAGCTAGTAACACTAGTTTTCTGGGTTGAACTCTAAATGAAACTTTGAAGTACAAACTTGTTTGGAATTCACTTTAAACATTATAAACACATTCTTTAACACTTAAATAGAAATTCACCTCATTATCAACCCATATAGCACATGAACCATCCTCAAAATAAGGCTAAAAAAACTAGGATAGTGACACTAGAATGCATAAATACACCCAATATCAGCTTAGCACATGAGGCATGGAGGCTTGTATAGGGATATTGAATGGCTGGATTGGAAGTGGGAAGTGGTAAACATGGATTTCGTACTAGTCTTCCTCTATCTCAAAACTAATTTGATTTAGTTTGGGTCATCATGGATAAGATTACAAAGTTGGCTCACTTCTTGCTTGTGAGGACTAAATTTTTCGCTAAGGATTATGCGAGGTTATACCTTCATGAGATTATAAAGCTGTATGTGTTATGGGTTTTGATTATCTCTAATCGTGGTACACAATTTTCATCTCACTTTTAATGTCCGTTCCCTAATAGTTGGGGACTAAGGTTAGTTTGAGTACTACTTTTTCATCCTTAGATGGATGGTCTAGTAGAAAGGACTATTCAGACATTGGAAGATATGCTTCGTGTATGAGTGATTAACTATAGCGGTAGTTGGGTTGAGCATTTACCTCTTGTAGAGTTTGCCTACAATAATAGCTATCATTCTAGGATTGGGATGACCCCTTTTAAGGCATTGTATGTTAGGAGATGTAGATATAATATATGGTAGTTCGAGCTTGGTTAGGAAGATATGCTTGCCTTGAATTTGGTTTATCAGGCAATGGAGAAGGTAAAAATAATTTGGGATAGTCTTAAAGCTGCCTAAAGTCACAAAAAATCCTATGCAGATATGAGGTGTAGGGACTTAGAATTTCAGATTGGGGATAGGTTATTTCTAAAGGTGTCTCCCATGAAGAGAGTAACGCAATTTGGGAAAAGGGGAAAACTCAGTAATCAGTATGTTGGTCATTATGTGGTTCGCGGAGGGTTGGTAATGTTGCATATGAAATAAAGTTTCCTTTTAGTTTAAGCTCCATTCATTCAGTATTTTATGTCTCTATATTGTGAAAGTGTGTAGGTCATCCTTCATCGGTTGTTCCTTTGGAGGGATTGGGTATCTCATATTCTCTATCTTATGAAGAGATCCCAGTTCAGATCTTGGATCGGAAGGTTCATCAATTAAAGACCATGGATGTATCTTTGGTTAAGGTTCTATAGCAGAACTATGGGGTGAAAGAAGCTACTTAGGTGGTAAGCCAAAGAACATATAAAGTCTAAGTATCCGCACTTGTTTTTTTCTTCAGATATTCATGCGGAAGGTATGTGTTCTCAATCACATCTTTGTTTTCTAACTAGGTTAAAGAGAGATTGATTTCCTAGAATATTTGTTTTCTAACTTATTTAAAGGTTGGAATGGTTATGTTGGGGTATAATTTGTGATTTTACTACCTTGTTCATCATTCAGGGATGAATGGTCCTAGTGGGGGAGACTAAAACACCCTAGGTTTTGTTCCTTAGAAATTTCTTGGGTTATAGACTTTCTTGAGATCATACGACTCAGCATTCTAGTCATATGGTAAGGGTACGAGTCATGTCCAGTATTGGATGGTTGATTTTCTAGAATTGGCACGACTTGGGTGGGTACAAATCATATGGTGGGTAATGGGTCATATGGTTGTTTTTCTTTCTCTTAATATGAAACTTAGTAACTTATCTTGGATATGATTACAAGTGGCTCCCCACGGATCATGAGATAGTGTACGAGTGGTATAATACAACTCGTATGTTGAACAATGTCAAACCCTCTTGATTCTTCCTAGGGTTCAATTTATGGGTAGCAATGATATGATTCGGTATGAGTCCGACTTTGGAGTCATAGGTTTGTTAGTGTGAGTGTTTAGATTCTGCTTGGGGGGTCGATTGGTGGGTACAACTTGTACCCTACAGTACGGATGGGGGAAAGGTCGTACCCCTTGCTGGAAATTAATACAGTTTAAGTTGAGGTTATTCTAGACATTTCCCCTATAACCCCTTTGGATTCTGTGACTTAAAACACCCTTTTGGAGCTTCATTAACCTATTTGCAATCAATCAAACACTTTAAACTCTCTTAAAATCTCTCATGGCTCTTAGGCTAAGGAAAATCTAGGGTTTTCTTCAAAGTCGTCAATTAAGGCTCATAAGAGTGATTTTTTCTCAGTTGTTTCTTAATTTAAGGAACATACTTCTACCTCATTGTTAGTTCCAACTAAAGGCATGTTTTATGAATTGTTTTCATGGCATAAATGTTGTATGGTTTTGGATTTTCAAATATATATTGGGGGTTTTGGTTATAAATGCTTGGTTATGGTTTTCCTATGTTTTAATTCTGGAATTACATGTTTTAATGATGGTTTGGACATTTGGTGAAATAGGAGTGATTAATTGGTACTTGGTTTTGGCTTTGAAAACACTATGCCCTCAACATGTTTGATAAAATGCCTATGAGAATGCTTTTACTATATTATTGGACTTTCATTAAAACTATTACATAGTATAACTTGGTAATGGTACCTTAAATGGTATAAATGGTCTAAATAGTTTAGAATGGTCAAGTAGTAAGGTCTTAATAGTTGTGGTTGGTTTAATTGAAAGCCTTGAAGGAGTACAAGGTCATCCCCTATGAAAACTAAGTAATGATCATACTTGTGGGGTACGTGGGAACCCCCAAGATAATTTAATAATGTAAACTATGGGTACATGGTAATCCCTTATTTGCTAAAAGGTTGGCTAAGGATATTGCTTGCAACATATAGTTGGTATGACGATACCGCTACTTATTGCCTTGGTTAATAATAAATGAAATAGTGGTTTGGCTATGTGGTAATGGTTTTAATTGGGAAATAATGGCTAGATATGATAGCTTACCATAAAAGTGAGTGTCCAATGTATAGACATTGGAAACTCATATTTACCGACATGAGGAATGGTTATGGAGACCATATATGATACTTATGGGGTACAAGAGAATCCCTAAATTACACTTATACATATATGTCATGGAGAACAAAAGGTAATTTGGACCTACTCTTATGCTATATCTGATTCATGTAATTACACGTATTAGGTCCCATTTAGGGGGTTACCCTAGAACCATATAGCCCATGGGTGGTTCTAGGATAGTTAAGCTACACATACCTAGGTTAATGGTTTCAAAGGCATGCTAAACCTTGTTCCCTTTCCCAGTATGTTCTTATATATATATATGTATGTATGGTTGTGAATGCATATAGTTGGTTTAATTGGTTTTAAAGGTTCATATTATTTTATACTTATCTTGAGTACTTGCTTGAATTCAGACGCTAACCCATCTTTTAGTGGATATATCCACATATGATTTAGGAATTGATCATTCTACTACTCCTGCTTTGTGATCGAATTCGAGATCAGCTATTGGATTAAAGTGGTGAGCTTCCATACTTCGAAAGGCTCCATTTCATATCATGGATTTCTTTACATACTTTAGTTATTTTATGGATATTGGTTTTGGTGATGGTTAGGAGCATGTCCCAAACAACTATTATTTTTCTTTTTTTAGAGGCTTTGTTGAACTACTATGAGTTGGAATAGGCGGTGCCGGTAGTGCTGTCAGCCTTAGTATTAGCATTGGTATTGGGACTGATACCGTTTGACTTAATTTATGATTGTTCTATCCTTCTATGCTATGTTATGGATAGGAACTTGGTTATTATGTCGGTTTTGGTATGGTTATTTGTTGGATATTAGATGGTTGTACTTTCTTGGGTTGGTCACGGTTATGGACCTATCCTAGAGTCTGGATTTGCACAAATACACTATCTTGTTATATGTTCAGATTCCATCATACTCAGGGTATACATTTGGTGGTTGGGTTAGGTAATGGTGGTTGTCCCCGGTTAATCAAGGATTAATTTATTAAGGCATTATCAAGTGGTATCCTCATACCGACTATAGTTTACATGAACATGTCACTTCGCCAAATCTAACCAATTTTCCAATAGGAGTCTGACCCAATTATATAACAAGGATCCAAAGTTCCACAGAGGATCTAAACTATGTATGTAAATAGGACTCTAACCCCCATAGACAATAGGAATCCAACATACCAACCAAGAACTAAATCATTTAGCCAAACAGAACTTTAGCTCCTCGGCTAATAGGATTCTTAGTTTTCATTTCAAAAATCAGTCTGTGGCTGCAAGGCCCTTTTAAAAGAAAATTAAAGTTTTATTACTCTTTATTACAATGCAAGGTTTCATAGGTACCTTCAATATGCATAAAATCATATTCAAAATCGATTTCACAAGATTGGGATGAGGTTATTGCCAATTTAATTATCAAAATTCACATAATTAGGGGAAACCACGACCCCTTTGATGGATTCATCTACACATGAACCCCACAAGTTTAAAACCTTTAATATAGCATGAAAATTGCTTACAAACTATGAGAAATACAATTACATCAATAATTCTTCAAAAACGCTCAACCTATATTCAGATTATCCATTAAATTACACGGGTACAATTATAAACATATTCTTTTGATAAAATTAGGTTAAAGGAAAAGTATCATTCCTAAGGGTATCACAACTGTGGAGGGAAATTACCCTTTGTAAGCTCTAATGCTAATTTCTTGAAAACACTAGGTGCTCTCGACTTTGGGGGCTTGAGAGTGTTTGAGAGTATATTGATTTGATAAGGAATGAGAAATAAACCCTTCTTGGTTCCTTATAGACATGGGGTCTAAGTAGGGAAATTGTAAATGACAAGAATATCCTTAATAAAAAGTCTAGAATTTGGCTGCCAAGTTGGTACGGGTCACATGACTACTAGCTATGATTCATCCCTTGGACTCGTAGTTCAGTTAGTAACAGGGGGCATGCACAATGGTCTAGATAAAAGTCATACCTAATGACTTGCACTCAAACCTTCTGACTCGTATGGTATAGTCGTTTTAAAAGTTGAAACATTAAGCACCTTCACTGGTAAAATTATAAAAATCACTACATGACTCATAAAGAGTCTTGACAACTTATTATAAGACCCTGCAAAATTCTATGATCAACTCAGCCTTTTAAGCTTGCTAAGGGGTCCCAGACTTGGAAAATTTTAGCTAAGCATTCAGACTTAGTATTATTTTGTCCATTGTAAGGTGGCAACTCTATTTCATGACTCTTATAACCCTAAAGTATTGATCTTTAGATTGATTCATGATTAGGAATGTTAGTAGGTATTTCCAAACAAGTTTTTGAATTTTTTAGACAACATTTAGACAATGTTCGAGTGACCAAAACAGTGAGTAAAAATGATCTCGATGCATCGTGTCATCTCTCGCATCGACAGATAATTTTTCCCTCAGCGTAGGGCAAATTCTACTGAACCAACGTGGCACATTGACCATGCATCGATGCTAATGATGAGGCACACTAGTCTATGCATCGAGAAGTCAATTTTCAATCATTAAAGAACTGCGTCTATAGGGGTATTTGGAATTGAATTATGATGCTTACATGTTATTTTAGTGTCATGTACATAAATTATGCTATCCAAGTGATTGATAAATTGCTCATATGAATGTAATGATAAGATTATATCATGCTAGTATGTATACTATTTCATTCCATGCAAGAGTTTGATAAAATGTCTTCGTAGATGCATTATGAACAAGTGTGCATTTTTATTCTATGCTATGCAGGATCATGTGAAGCTTTACTTTTCATGATATCGATTCCTGGGGATATTTATACCCAACAATTTAGTTGTTTACCTAGAGATAATGTCAGTTATAGAATAATCTTAGTTATGCTAGGATCAGTAGTACTCTCAGTTAGTTATAGGACTCAGGAGCACTCAGTAGATTCAGTATTAGTCTCGTCTAGTTCAGTATTCAGTTAAGACCTCATTAAACTCAGTCATCTAATAGAATTCAGTAGTACTCTATCAGTTAGTTGAACTCAGTAAAATCAGTAATAGTTAAGTCAAGTCTAGTATGAACTAGAAAATTAGTTCAATGTCTATTCGGTTAGGAGTAGGATTTAGCACCGAGTTAATTGAGGGATGGGGAAATTCTTGCCAGCAGAGGGTTTGACCCTTAGTAGCAATCCCTGTATTACCAAAACCATGTATCTAGCGTAGGTTAAGATATCTTCCTGCCAGAATAGGATTGATACATCTCATATGAGTTTTTCTACCAGTGAGGGTTAACGAAATGGCTTTCTGTCAGAGAGGGATAACTCATAGTTGTCTTTACCCGTGGCACAATACTAATACCCTTCCAACTGGGGTTACTAGTTGGACCCTAATCTATTCAGAAAGGGGCATGTCGATTAGATGATTGTCTCTCACAGTCTCAGTTTTAGTCCCAGTCTGAAAATAGAACTCAGTTCAATTCTATAGATTCAGGACTATCAGATACAATCACTCAATTTAATGTGGAACCTAGTATAGTTCCAAAGGATCAAGACTGTCAAATATAGTCACTCAATTATTATCTACATAGTATTAGTGAATCAATAAATCAGTAATTCAGAACTTAGTGTCAAGTGTTATCACTATTTCGGTTACTGTATACGTATTCATTCATTTACTCCCATTCAGTAATATTCATGTCATTCAGTTAGTATTGTTCATTCATATAAACCCATGCATTTCAGCCTACCTAACTTAGCATGCTAGTACATTCAAAGTATTGAGGCATACTTTTCTCTTGCGCTATGTTATTTTATATCATAGGTTCAGACGCACGGGCTCTCGATCACCCTTAGCAGTTCAGATCTTCACCAGTCATAGTTAGTGGTGAGCCCTCATAGTTCGAGGACATGATTATTTTCTTCAATATTTTGATTTATCAGTATACTTTTAAGTAGTTGGAGTTAGTTGGGGGCTTACCCATCAACTCCATGATTTAGACTGTAGAGGCTTTTTAGACTATAGTATTTTCATATAGATGTTTTAGTTTTGGTGTTGTTATACCATATACAGTTTAATTTTATTATTGAGCTTTACAACAAGTTTTTGCCTAATTTCTGCACATTTGTAGTATTACCATTTAGTTATTGCAGCAGATACCAATCAAGGGTTAGCTTGTGGTCCTTCGGGACTATGAGAACCGTGTAGCATCTAGGGTACAGACTCAAGGAGTTACATTCATTGAGTGCCAATTGTGGTCACAATAGAAATTTGGCCAAACACACTAGTCACCCTATGATTTGGGGTCCTACAACCTATAATGACACCCTACGACTCGTATAATGAGTTATAGTCTGGGCAATAAGATCAAAAGTCAAGAAATTTCGAAGGGCAGAATCTGGGATGTTACAGTATCATATCTCCACTCAACGATACATGATTAGAGGATCAAAGGATCATGATCATATAATCAACCCAACAAATCAATTACTAAGAATTCAAATAAGTTGATAAAATTGTTACTCGACATAATCTTTAGCAAATTCATAATCCTAGTTCGATTCATTTATTGATTGCGTAAAATCTTTTTTTCATACTGGTTAATTTTTCTTTAATTTTTCATTTATTTAATTTATAAATTTATCTTGAAATCCATTGCTTGAAAAAATAATTAGCATTAATCTAATTTAGTAAATAGTTAATCGACAAGTCCTTGTGGGTAAGATATCTGGACTCTCAATTCCATATTATTTGCATGACCAGATATGCCTACGTGTGCATTTGGAGACAATAAGTTTCTTGCACTGTTTTTGAGAACTTCAGTGTTAATTGTCTTTTTATTTTCTTGAATTGTATATAGTATATTTTTTGGACATAGTTTTCTTTTTAGTTTCTTTTATTTTTCTATCATTCATTCTTTGTATGTCAGCCTGGGACAAGTGGTGGTCAAATGGTAATGATTCTTGTTGTTTTTGTGGAGGACCCCATTGGAAAAGAATTTATAAAGATTATAAGGAGACTGAGTGGTGTACACCTACTCAATATAGTCAATTAAATGTATGCAATATATGTAGTGGTCAAGATGGCCACTGGAAAGGCCATCCCAACTTTTACTCCCCTCTCCTAAGCCCCTATTATAATCAGTCTGTTGATGTTGGTTGAGAAGCAGACAGAGATTGGACAATAAAAGTCGAGCAGCAAATCAAATTTCAAAAGTGTCTTTGGGATGGTCTCCCCATTGATAATGCTCAAATTGCACCTCCAAGAAAGTATAATACGGTATCTTGTCAAATATAGAATCCAGAAAGGTTGGGGTCAATCCCATGAAGAATAGATCAAAAATCTGTCAGGAGCTTACAAATGTAACTGGAAATTGTAGAATATCAGATGATCACTAGGATTGTGTTCCCCCTGATTTCACAACTCTGCATACTTATCATGCTCGTCTGAACCTTGGTTTAGATGAATTTCACTTATCTCCTCTTAGTATTAGAGTGTCGCATTACTAACCCTTGTTCTTGATCTCAGATTAATTATCTCGTCCCGATCTCAAGTTAATTAGATGAAGTCTGGTAGCTTCAAATTACTATTATGATTTTTTTCATAACCTCCACCACTCTCCTGAGTTAGTTGAATACAAAAGAGTTCCCAATGTTTGCAACTGTTAATAAAGAAATCAAAATAAAAATAAATCCCAATACATGCAAGAACACTAATTTAGAATGACTTTGCACTTCCTCTGCTTTGTTAATCAATTAAGGTTCCCATAACCCTAGTTATGGGGTTTAGATTCTAATGATTATGAGAACACTTATATTCCATCGATTAAAGCATACAAATGAACTTAGAAAGAATAATAATGAAAACTCAAAATCTCAAATTAATCTTAGACCCTAAAAAACAAGAACAATAATTTCAAGACAAAAATGTATCTCAAAACTCAAAACTATGTAAAAAAGTGTATAAAGTGTGTAAACTGATAGCAAAACATCCAATGGGTATTTATAGATACATCAAAAAACCTATCGTAAACAAACTAGGAAACTTGCACCAACCTACAACCCCACTTACATGCCACAGTTTGTACCTAAGGGGCGTAGGTGGCTTTTTGGAAATTAGAGAAATATTTAGGTTGCAGATCACCTACCTATGTCAGCAACTTAAGGATTGTAGGTAGTACCCACGCCTCGTAAGTAGGGGTGTAGGAATTATAACTCATCAACTAGCTTCAGAATCTTCAAGACTCAACCTATGTGGCCAACCTATGGGCCTATAAGTACTACCTATAGTCCATAGGTAGAAATCTCAACTTCACTTCATCCCCTTTGCTCATTCTCTACTCCAAACTCTATTTTCCTACAAAACCAATACAAAAGCACATCACATTTTACAAAAATACCTAATTACTTGCATAATTTCCTCCTTTTAAGCATTAAAAGTGACATAAAATCATGACACATCAACACCCTAAACTTACAACATTTGCATGTCCTCAGTTTACTAATATATAATAGAAAAAACGTGATACTTAACTAAAAGAAACCTGAGGCGCCTAAGGCAGTTCACTCAATTCAGCTCAAATTTATTACACCTTCCTATTCATGGCATTCAAAAACACCATGTGGACTTATGTTGCACAATAATATGACATAAAGGAATCAAGTAATGGAATTAAATTAGCAACAAACATCCAAGCATATATTCAATTTACACTATATGAACAGATAAATAGTTAACATTACAACCTATGTACCCTCACGGTAAGAAATTCCAATTTTCACAGTATCATAATGCATATCAATGCAAGAGACTACATCAAAACACTCATACTCTCAAAAAAGTTAAAATTTATGCATAAAATACCATATGATTTCTCTTAATTTCTATACCTTAGTATTTTGAACAGTTGGACTAGGATCACTATAGGACTTTTTTAGACTTCTAATGTAGGATTAGGGTTAGGTATGGTATATATGGAATATGGTGACTCAACCTTCTTGACACTATACTTACATTATTTACTCCACTACTTAACCATGCTTCTTTTATTCTCCCTTTTGCTCCATTATTGCTTATTTTGATTGGGTGTGCTTTTCTTTCTTTCTTTGAATTTATTCACCACATTTTATTCCTTTTTTCTTCTTATTTTTTCTTTTGTTTTTTTCATACTTTTATACCACATCGAACACCACATTCCTTTTTCTCAAACCCTTCTTCATACCTAGTTTCAACTACGTACCCCTATGATAGCCACCCTCAACTTAGGTGATTTCCCTGAGTTGAGGTGCAAAATATCCAAGAAGGTACTAGGGTCAAAATAGGTTCACTATAACTAAACAGGAAGGTGAAAAAGTAAAAATAAGAAATAGGCCAATTGAAGCACAAATTAGGGATCACGGGATAATTATTCTTATTTGGTTTGTCTTTTAGGCTAAGAGTGGCCTTATTAAAACACGACCTATGAGAACATCCTAAGAAAATATCCTATAACTTAGGCAAGACTAACCAGATAAGTTCTATATTAAATGCACTAAGTGAACTAAGTAAATGCCTCACAAATACATGGTACAAGGTTATATTAGAAACAACTACCTATCCATGTCATGCAATGCTAACTATGGTTATTTTTTCCCGAATATTAATGTCATAACAAGATTCAACAATGGCCACATACATATTCACAACACACAGTTCACAAATATTTTTAGAAGTGGTGTTATTTTCTTAAAATAAATAAAAACATAAGAAAACATATCGACTGCACTTAGATTCCTTATTTTGCTTCTAATTAAGCAAATACAACAAATAATATATATCATGACACAGAAAAATACCTAGATATGTTGGATCTACTATGATAACTCATCATTGGGAAAAGACACACGGCAATAATAAACTCGAGTGGTTGGTACAACTCTACCCCAACTTAAAGCTGATGCACTATCCTCTGTGCATACTAAAAAATATTACCAAAAAGGTGTAGGTACATACGTGGAACATTCTAAGCATCAGACACAGGCTCTCCCCTAGTTGGACATCATGTGGCTTATCACTAGAAGGTAGTGGAGGTGGCCGACTAGATGAGATACCGAATACCATCTCATCACGCCTCCGAACATAAACACTAAGCTAGATCACACACTATATAGAGATTCTTCAAGGTCCTCCTAAACTCCTTATCCAAATCACCCTACTCCTTCTGCTTATGTTCTTCATAGGCCCTAATAATTAGAGACTCATCATCCTCAACAAAAATATCAAATATCAATCGTGGTGGTCAGGGTAGCGACTTCATAAATAATGGTATCACCAAAGGGGATACAAGAATATGGCTCTCAACTAACGACCGCTCCTCTGATCTCAATGTAGACATATCCTCACCAAGGATGGATAAGTCAGGTGCTTGAGCCTCGCGATATCGATCTCTCATCTGGGCCTCAAAATTATCAATAGGCGTATGAAGGTTTCTCATGAACTACTCTATGACATCCATCATCCTACCTCTACTATCACCTCGAATTCCTCTAATATGGTTCAAATCCATGGATAGGTCTGCCAAATAATAATATCAACTAGGTCTCGGTATATGTCTGTGATAACGCTCAATCTACAACTCTTGTAGGAGTGTAAAGTGGTCGTAGTCAAATATAGAACCCAACTGGGTTGGGTATCGATCCCTCAGAGAATAGCTTGGTCAACAAGTAAGCAACTATTACTAGACATTTAGTGCAAGTCTCGTAAAAAGGGGGGAGTCTTGTCGTGCAAGTAATGTAAACAAAGTATTAAAGTAAAAACTGAAAATAGCAAAGTAAAAAGAAAGAATGTTTAGTAGGTTGTGAAACAATGAGAATTGAGGAGTTGGGGTTATGTCCACCTTCTGAGTTATACGTCTCTATTGGCTATGAGTGTGTGGAATTCAGACATGCACGTGCTTATAGAGAATTGTATTCGATGGTAAATCCAGGCGTCTTTCGACCTATTCGAGGATTATTTCACTTTAACTCTTTCGAGCTTAAAGCGTATCTAACGGTACAAATTCTCCAAGAGGTTAATCCAGTTACGACACTAACTTTTTAATAGGGGATGGGACCCTACTACCTTGACATTATCTCTTTTCTAGACATATAACTTTTCTTTCGAACAAGTTAAATATTATACTGGCGTATTATTGCATTTGCAACCACAAAGAATTTATATTAAGATGAAGAGAATAATGATATAAGCAGCATACGTGTCATGAACTCACAAACTCATAGCAATAGATAGTATCTCATAAGGCTTCCATAACCCCAACAGAGAAGTTTAGTTACCCATGAGTGCGAAGGAAATCACAATCGACATTGTTATTATACCACAATAATGATTTCACGTTTGTAATGGTGTGGTAGGCCTTTAGGCGTGACTTTATTTACAAAGTAATGTTTCTCTTGTTGCGGAAAATAAGAATAGATGAATAGAAGAAGAAAAATAGAATTAATGGAAGGATTAGAGGAGTTGTAATTGATGGAAGAAGAATTAATTGTAGAATATAAAGATGTATTAAAACTAGAATAAGAATTGTTGAGGAATTTCTAAAAATCTCTAGCAAAATAGGGTATTTACAATACCCATATCCTATTCCTACTAAGCTAATGAATTACTTAACCAAATCCTACTAAGCTAATGAAATACTTAACCCAATAGTACTAGGTTAATGTATCATTATCCTAATCCTAATAAAGTATTGCTAGTCCCCAAAGTGTTCAGAATTGCTGTTTTAGCCCAGGACAGATTTTCCATGAACTTTTTTTAGTCCTTGGCGTCCAAGACTCCATTTTCTCCTTTCATGAAGCTTTCTCTGGCGTCAAGTTATCCATAAAATGGTGAATTCTGCATCATTTATACCTGAAACTTTGCTAATCATGTTCGTTAGCTCACTTACAGGAAAAAGGACTAAAAGTGCATGAAATATATAATTTGTTCTCAAAACATGGCTAAAATATGGGCAAAATATAGCACTATAGGCATGTAATATCGCCTATCATCAACACCCCACACTTGAAGCTTTGTTCGTCCTCGAACAAACTATCATGTCCATCTAAATATCAACTTAGGGTTTCACAGCAACAACACAAAATATTCGTCAAGACAAGCATAAAAATTATCAACAAAGAGTAGTTTTCTTATCATTAGTAGAGACAATCCAACCTCTAGCATAGACTCGTGATGGTAGTCAACTCATATTCAGAAGTTAAGGTACAAAGAATCATACACCACTACCCAAATAATCATACACTACTACCCAAAACTCATCAACCATGTGTGTCTCACAATATATTACCCATAATCACTTCACAAGTATAGCATTTTTTTTTCAAACATGGGTATACAAATATCCTTGCTCTCGCTCTCACAAAGAATTCATATGCAGCAACTGATGACCATAGGCTTGCCCTTAGTGTAATGCTCCACTAAATGTCAGAATACGAATCTTAGGATCAAATAGGTCTGTTGTTGGTTGTAATGTAGGCTAAGGGACGGGTAGGACTATTTTGGCCAGAAATAGTGACTATGTTCCTAAGCGCTTTAATACATCACATTGTATCATTAACACTTTTTGTTTCAAAACAACCTTTCTACGTTCTTTTATTCTACCACCCCTTTTTCTCCTCTTTTGCTTTTTTCAATTTTAAACATAACTAACTTTTTAGTTTTCTTTTCCTTTTTCTTTTTATAATATACCTCTTATGATAGCACTTCTTTTTCATAGCAATTTCAAGCACCAATGCATTCTAAAGCATCATACTCACCCAATTTCCTCTTATTTTGTCACATGACTTTACACTTTAAAGCACTTAGGAATTTGGATCAAATTATGGTCTTGAAAAAAATGGATTACGCTTACATATGAGGCTATCAAAGAAAATAGGCTTAATGGCTCAAAAGGGTTAACTAGGATAATGTCCATGGGTAGGTAAAAATAAGGTAAACAATCATAGGCTGCCAAATAAATGCCTAAATCATCTCCTAAACTTGCATTCTTTATTTTCGCTTTAAACACATACCAGGCAAGTTCTAGCATCAGCCACAAACACATAATATATTATTATCTCGCACACATAGGGCACATAGTCGACTTTATTTGAAATAGTATAGACTCTTGCCCCAACAGGTGAAAGAATTAAACCACATAATTATCACATAGTGAGTCACAAGTAGAGACTAAACGTCTCAATAATCATGATTTTAGCACAAAATCTTGTTATAATCTCATGATGCCTATTAGAATAATTTCATGCGACAAAAAATAGAAAAAATCAAAAAACAAAAAAAACTAAAGAAAAAACTAAAGCAAACAAACATGGATAAATGCAAATGCGGATAAAGGAGTATAGCATGCAAATATCACTACCCCACACTTAAATGGTACACTGCCCTCAGTGGAAAATAAATACGATGAACCTGGTTAGTCGGACTCCTCCTCTATGTCGGGGGTCATTCCCTCTTCGTCGGAATCATCATAGGAGTCGTCGTCATCAGAATTCTCCTCCACATCGGAGTCTGGCATTCATCGCTCATGATCGGTCGGCACATCGTCATCAAGAGGTTCCTCAAAGTATTTACCTACTCCACACATCTCCTTTGCATGCACATTCATTGGATAGTCATGATCCAGCTGTTGGAGCTCTGAAGCAGTTGGAACTTGACCTCCGCTCATTATTGTAAAACGTGTCATGCCATAAAGATGGCAAAAGAAACTCTCATCGCGAGCATGTCTCTCTGCAGTAGTAAGGTTGACGCCATGTGTTGTTTCAGCATCTTTCACCTTTGTGAGGTCAACCTTCTTCGGGTTGTGTGGGAGTTTATGATCAGCCGGTTACTCTTCGATGTCCTCCTTCCACAAGATTGCAGTCAACAGCTTGATGAAATTGAAATGGTACCACTTGTGTAGCCTAGCTTTCCGCATTGTGGAGCGAATGATTGCCCCAAAGTTTATAGGGACATTCGTCATCAGTGCATATACAAAACACACTCTATCTCTTGTTATCTTGGTGTACTGGGTCCCTGGTATGAGGCAAGAATTGACAATACACAACCATATCCTTGTTTCCCTATTCAAAGGAGCATAGGGGAAGCTGTTGTGTCATCCGGTGTCTTTATGTCTGCTCCACCTTTACATGGATCTACTTCCACAAAGTGTGTGTCGAATTGCTCTATATGGAGGTCTACTATACAACTCTTTGAATGGTGCTAGATCGACTGAAGGTAAGCCAAGAAAGGAATTGAAGAATTCCATATTGAGTTGTAAAACTTGGCCCCGAATCTTAACCTCACTGCCTTTGGTTTTCGGCGACCAGTTGGCATAAAATTCTCTTGTCAAATCAAGATTGCATTCTCCCATGTCGCGGAAGATGAAATCAAGATGTAATGCCATGATCTTCTCCAACATGCGTGGCTCCTTCTTCGCTAAGCTTTCCTTGTTTATCAAGTCGACATGAACATATTTTCTTTCCTTGTTATTCCTATACCATTCCTTCACTTCCTCCTTAAGAACCTATTTTATTCCAAATATGCGACATGGTAATTGCATTGAGGATGATTCTCCTTGCTCTTTGCAGCCTATTTTCTTGCCCTTTTGGGAAGTGGTAGCCTTATCTTTGCCTTGACTTGCTTTGGGTGCCATTGTACCTGAGACTTAAAACAACATTCATGTTAGCATCCTCTCGATAGATACAATCTATAATCAAGCAATAGGGGTACCACCCCACACTTAGTTTGTTGGCACAAACTAGTGAAGTGAAAGTGGTCGATTACTCAGACTTCATCGACGTACGTTTGAGGTGCTATATTCCAATAATAAAATCAGAGCAGTCACACTTCTTATAATCTTGTAAATACATTCATGTTGGTTATATCAAGACTACTACATAGGGATTAAATCCCAGGTTATAGTATCTATCAATAATCACAACCTCCTATATTGGTCGGCAACTATAAGTCTTGTTCTGATGAACAAGTCATTTCAATCATGTAAGTATTCAAGTGACAAGATTATGCAATTTTAATGATTATAGCAATTCCACAAGTAGTATGACAATGCGTCAAAATCAAATTCAAGTTGGAAACTAGTTAAGATCATCCTAAAGTATATGTTCACTCACTTGGTCGTGTATCAACAATTCAAACACATTCACATCACCAATACTTCTTCAAGATTTAGCAATTCATAATAGACATAGCAACGTAGTACTTACAAAAAATAAATGATGAACAAAAGAGTACTTACGTGATTGAAGCCTTTGGAGATGTTCTTGTGAAGTGGGAGAGCAAAAAGAAAAGTTTTGAGATGATTTGGAGAGTATGTGCGGCGCCTAGGTTAAGTTTTCAATGTGTTTGTGTTTCAAGACTAAGTCTCCTATATATAGGAAAAGGTTGGGTCGGGTTTTGACCCATTTAAAATCAGATTTGGAGACAAAAAGTGACCATAGGCGGCCCCTTTAGCTTTGCCTATGCTTGGCATAGGCGGCGCCTAGTGCAAAGACTTTAGTGAGCATAGGCGGCGCCTAGTGCAAGGCCTTTAGTGCCCATAGGCGGCGCCTTTCACTTTTTATTTGAGATTCAGAGACAAAAGGATTTAGCATAGGCGGTGCCTATGCTATGGCATACTTGAGCATGGGCAGCGCCTATGCTATGGCACACTAGATTCCGAGACCTTAGGCCATAGTATAGGCCTTGCCTTGTTCGTGGCCTAGGTTTACCTATCCCTAGCCTTTTTTGATGCCTATATTTTCATGAGCAATGCTCAATCCATATCCTTTTGCATCTTAATTCCTAACTTACCACCTTTACCATGCAATACATCCAAATCAAAATTTGAAACCGATCTCCTCGTTTTATACCTCTTGCACCTACATTTGCTCAAAACCAATGAAAACGATTAGTACGATGGGTTGCCTCCCACCAAGCGCCTTAGTTTTGGTCGTGGAACGACTCTTATTTTTGGATTTTTATTTATCAAAAGCAAAACACGTAATGGAATGAAAGAAAAAACAAAAAAATGTAAAACGATAACTGATTGGTTGCCTCCCATCTAGCGCCTTATTTATTGTTGTGGCACTACATGGTTACCTCGAGTACTTAGACTTCATCGAGATAAGTGATGGCCATATTATTTTTCAAATCAAGAGGACCGATATAAGGTTTAACTCATTGGCCATTCACTTTGAAGACAACACCATTATTGTCTTCCAACTCAACTACTCCAGATGCGTATACTTGGATAACTTTGTATGGACCAGACCACTTGGATTTTAACTTACTTGGGAATAGCTTCAATCTGGAGTTGAAGAGGAGTACCATATCATTCCTTTGAAAGTTTCATCGAACAATCCGCTGATCATGATACTTCTTCATCCGCTCCTTGTATAGGTCTGATCTTTCATAAGCATGAAGATGGAATTCATCCAACTCGTTCAGCTGCTCCAATCTCAGATTCATTGCATCATCCCAATTCAAATTGAGTCGCTTCAATGCCCACAATGCCTTATGCTCGAGCTCAATAGGTAAGTGACAAGCCTTCCCATAAACTAGTTGATAAGGGGACATGCCAATTGGCATTTTGAATGCAGTCCTATACGCCCATAGTGCATCGTCCAGCTTCCGAGACCAATCCTTCCTATTAGCATTTACCGTCTTCGCAAGGATTTGCTTCATCTCTAGGTTGGAAACCACTACCTGGCCGCTAGTTTGTGGGTGATATGGTGTGGCTACCTTATGTTGCTTGACACCATATTTAGCCAACACGGATTTGAATATATTGTTACAAAAGTGAGAACCTCCATCGCTTATGATAGTACGTGGTACTCCAAAGCGAGAGAAGATATTCCTCTTCAAGAATGCTACAACACGCTTTCCTTCATTGTCGTCCAATGCTACTGCTTCAACCTATTTCGAGACATAATCTACAGCAACTAGGATGTACTTCATTCCAAACAAATTAATGAAGGGACCTATGAAATCAATGCCCCATACATCAAAGAGCTCTACTTCAAGGATTTTCAACATAGGCATCTCATGGTGTTTCGAAATAGCGCCTTGTCACTGGCATTGGTCTTATCTTCTAAAAAAAGTCGTAAGAATCTCTAAATATCGAAGGCTAATAGTATCCACTATGCAATACTTTCCTTGCTATCCGATTTCCTGCGTGATGTCCCCCAACTTGGGAAGTATAGCATGCTTCCAATATAGTTAGCACCTTTACATGGGATATGCATCATCGGATAATACCATCCGCGCATCGTCGAAACAAATATGGCTCATCCCAAAAGTAGTGTTGTACATCATGCATAAACTTCCTCTTTTGATGGTAAGATAAGTTTGCAGGTATCACATTGCTCATCACAAAATTTGCAAAGTCGGCATACTATAGTAACTTTTCCATTATCATCGCTAAGATCTCCTCGTCAGGGAATGCATTATCAATCTCGATTTCAGGCTGCGCCACATGCTCGTTCTTGAGTCTAGATAGATGATCAGCCACTTGGTTCTCGCAACCTCTTCTATCTTTAACCTCGAAATCAAATTCTTACAGCAGCAAAACCCATCGAATTAGTCTTGGTTTTGCATCCTTATTTGTCATTAGATACCTTTGAGCTGCATGGTCTGTATGAACGATCACTTTAGTACCCAACAAATAAGCACGAAACTTCTCAAACGCATACACAACCGCTAGGAGTTCTTGTTCCATGACAGTGTAGTTCTTTTGGGCTTCATTTAGGACCTTACTCGCATAGTAGATAGGATAAAATAGCTTCTCCTTTCTCTGGCCAAGTACAGCACCAACGGCTACACCACTTGCATCACACATGACTTTGAACGGGAGACACCAATCTGGTGCTACCATGATAGGGGCTTCAATTAATTTTCCTTTGAGGCATTCGAATGCCTTTAAACAATCTTCATTTAAGTCAAACTTTGCATCTTTTCCCAAGAGTTTGCACAATGGACTAGCAATTTTGGAGAAGTCTTTAATGAACCGTCGATAGAAACCTGCATGACCGAGGAAAATACGAACTCCTTTCACTGAGATTGGGGGTGGTATATTCTCGATAACTTCAATTTTGGCTCGATCAACCTCAATTCATATTTCAGAGATTTTGTGCCCAAGAACGATAGCTTCTTTTACCATAAAGTGGAACTTCTCCTAATTCAGCACTAGGTTGAATTCTATGCATCTTTGCAATGCCATACTTAGGTTTGCCAAGCACTCTTCGAAAGACTCACCAACAACTGAAAAATAATCCATAAATACCTCCAAAGTGTCTTCAACCATATCAGAAAAAATGGACATCATACAATGCTGAAAGGTGGCTGGTGCGTTACATAGCCCGAATGGCATACGTTTGAAGGCAAACGTACCATATGGGCATGTAAACGTTGTCTTCTTTTGGTCTTCGGGGGCAATACAAATCTGATTATAGCCTGAATAACCATCTAAGAAACAAACCCATCCTTTCCCCGGTAATCGATCTAGCATTTGGTCCATAAATGGCATTGGAATGTGATCTTTGAGCGTCCAAGAATTCAGCTTTTGGTAGTCCATACATACTCTCCATCAAGTGACGGGTCTGAGTGGAATGAGCTCATTCTTCGCATTCGCGACCACCTTCATGCCTCCTTTCTTGGGAACACATTATACCGGGCTTACCCATGTACTATCAGAGATTGGATACACTATCCTCGCGTCTAACCATTTGGTAATTTCTTTCTTCACCACTTCCTGCATAGGTGGATTGAGACGCCTTTGATGCTCAATGGTGGGTGTGCAATTCTCTTCAAGCTGAATCTTGTGTGTACAAATCCCAAGTGGAATACCAATAATATCCGCTATGGTCCATCCAATGGCTCTAATGTACTTGCGTAGAATAGCAATGAGAGATGCAACTTTTTGCTCACCCAAATCTGTTTCCTAGGAATGCATACTTTTAAGGACTTGGCAGCTCCTTCAATTCTAACATGGGTGGCTCTTCTATAGATGGCTTAGCTGGTGGTGTGGGTCGATTCTTGAGATCAAGGTCCAGCTTCTTAGGAGCATGGTGATATGTCCCTAATCCTAATGGAGCACAAATAGCTTCTTTGCAATTTTCAGCATCCTTACTCTCTCCATTCATGAGCACAATCGCCAATGGGTCATCACTAATTTGCTCTTCTTCAAGTAATTCTTTCTCATCATCAAAGTAAATATCAGCCACCGAAAATACACTCAGATCTTTGGGTTGCTTCATTGATTTGCACACATCAAAGCGAACTACTTCGTCATTTATTCAGAATGAAAGCTCATTAGCTCTCAAATCAATGAGCACACTTCCTGTAGCAAGGAAAGGACTCCCTAAGATTATAGGAACTTCTGAGTTTCCTCACAATCCAAAATAATGAAATCTGCCAGAAAGATGAATGAAGAAACCTTTACCAAGATATCACATAGAATACCAACAGGTCATTTTACCGAGCCTCATATTGGTTGGAGTAGGATCACCCAACTCCAACTTCTTATAAATAGATAGTGGCATCAAATTAATCCTGGCTCCTAAATCACATAATGCTTTGGCAAAATTCAAAGATCCAACGGTGTAAGGAATAGTGAAAGCACCGGGGTCAGCCTTCTTCTGAACTATTGATCGAGTAGCGATTGCGCTACAGTGATGAACATCATTTTTTAACTCATAACTTTCTGCCCGCTTCTTTGTCAACAGATCCTTCATAAATTTTGCATACCCAGGCATTTGTTCAAGTGCCTCCACCAATGGAACATTAATGGTCAGCTGCTTTAACATAGTTATGAATTTACTGAACTTTGTATCATCAGCCACCTTCTTCAATCTTTAAGGAAAATGTGGTGGTGGGTATTGAATTGTTCTCTTCAAGGCTTTCTTCTCCTCTTGCTTCCGTTTTTTAGTGATTTCAGGTTGCAATCCATTGGGATTAACGTCTTGGATGTCGTGGCCTTTTTTTGCGGATGCTTCTCTTTTCTCTTGATCATCAATATCCGCTGCTTCGTCAACCACTTGCTTACTTTTTGCTGAAGTTTCCAGCACCTTACCACTTCGGGTAGTAATGGCCATGCATGAACCATCATTCCTTGGGTTTTGCACAGTATCGCTAGGTAAAGTGCCAGCTTTTCTTTGATTGAGCGCTGCTGAAAGTTGGCTCAATTGTTGCTCTATTTGCTTGATTGAAGTGGAATGAGAATCAACTAATTGTTTCATAGAGGACAAATCATTAACTACCTCCGTTACTCCCGCGCTCGTTGATTCCACTCCTTTCAATATTTTAGCCATCATGTCTTCCGTACTTCTAGAACTAGATGTGGTGGCATCACGTCTTCCAGGGGGAACGTACTAACCACTCTTTTCATTCTTGTTCTTCCAACTACCTTGGTCTTTGTTTCCGGATTTATCATAATAGTTCCGACCTTGGTTTCCTTGGGTATTCCCACGGAAACCCCCGTGATTGTTCAAGTAGTTGGCCTCTTTTTCCGAATCAGATTCGTCTCTTCCTTTTGATGCAATAGCTTTGCTTTTTTGGGTCTTCCCTAATAATAAATGCTTTGTAAGAAGATCCATTTGTGTTTTCATGTGCGCCATATCTTGATCACGTTCTTCTTCTCTTCTTCTTTGGTCTGCAGTCATGCCAATAGATAAAGTGGGGCTTGCTACCTCAGAATCCCTGGTATGCCAAGCTCTACTTTGTTTCGTCATACGATCTAGCATATTGCTTGCTTGACCAAAGGTGAGGTCCATAAAAGATCCTCCAGCCGCATTATCCACCACTGGTTTAGTTATTGAATTCAAGGCTCTATATAGTATCACCATTAGGTGAACATTAGTCATATGGTGGTTTGGACACCTTATTAGCTTCGTTTTGAACCTCTCCCATAATTCATGAAGCGCTTCAGTTGGAACCTGACGGAAGTTGCTGATTTCATCTCTCAATTGTGCTCTTTTGGATGGTGGAAAGAATCTTTCTAGGAAAGCGTCTCTCAATTGCCTCCAATTTGTAATAGAATCAGGAGTCAGCCCATTCAACCATAGATTTACCTCCCCATACAGAGATAATGGAAATAGACGTAATCGAATTGCATTCTGAACAACACCAGGATTGTCAAATGACTTGCATGTAGAAATAAAGTTGATGAGATACATATTCGGATCATCGCCTGCTAGTCCACCAAATAATCCCTTGAGTTACAATAACTGAATCATGGTTCTTGTGATGTTGAACTTGGCTCCGGGTGCCAATGGTGGAGGAATTATGGCTCCTGTGGCTCCGACTCCATCAAGATCATCATCATCGTCATCGAAAGCTGGTTGCATGGGTTGCCGATCATACCTAAACCAAGCTTGACGACCTCTTCTGTTGGCAGGTGTGGCGATCTCAGCGGCATGCCTAGGGTCTAGTAACTCGTCATCACCTAAATCCTCATCGTCAGGATTTGTTGCTCGCCCAGGGTTATCAATGTTTTGTTGGTGTACTTGGGCAGCGGCAAGAGCAGCTAATCTCGACTGCTCCTGTTGAGCAGCCATTCTTTTGATTTCTGTTTGTGCCTCCATTCTTCCAATTCGTTGTGGTTCAGGATTAATAGGTAATAACGGTTGACAAGAACTTCGAGTATGGGGTATGTACTGAATAAAAACCTGCAATAAACAAAAACAACAACTAAAAGTAAAAGTACGAGAATCTTTGACCAAAGGGTCTAGTAATTATCACAAACTTAATTGACACTCGTATTCCCCGGCAACGGCGCCAATTTTTGATAACGCTCAATCTACACCTCTCGTAGGAGTATGAAGTGGTCGTAGTCAAATATAGAACCCAACTGGGTTGGGTATCGATCCCTCAGGGAATAGCTTGGTCAACAAGTAAGCAACTATTACTAGACTTTTAGTGCAAGTCTCGTAAAAAGGGAGAAGTCTTGTCGTGCAAGTAATGTAAAAAAAGTATTAAAGTAAAAACTGAAAATAGCAAAGTAAAAAGAAAGAATGTTTAGTAGGTTGTGAAACAATGAGAATTAAGGAGTTGGGGTTATGTCCACCTTCTGAGTTATACGTCTCTATTGGCTATGAGTGTGCAGAATTCAGACATGCACGTGCTTATAGAGAATTGTATTTGATGGTAAATCCAGGCGTCTTTTGACCTATTCGAGGATTATTTCACTTTAACTCTTTCAAGCTTAAAGCGTATCTAACGGTACAAATTCTCCAAGAGGTTAATCCAGTTACGACACTAACTTTTTAATAGGGGATGGGACCCTACTACCTTGACATTATCTCTTTTCCAGACATATAACTTTTCTTTCGATCAAGTTAAATGTTAAACTGGCGTATTCTTGCATTTGCAACCACAAAGAATTTATATTAAGATGAAGAGAATATTGATATAAGCAGCATACGTGTCACGAACTCATAAACTCATAGCAATAGATAGTACCTCATAAGGCTTCCATAACCCCAACAGAGAAGTTTAGTTACCCATGAGTGCGAATTAAATCACAATCGACATTGTTATTAAACCACAATAATGATTTCACGTTTGTAATGGTGTGGTAGGCATTTAGGCGTAACTTTCTTTGCAAAGTAACGTTTCTCTTGTTGCGGAAAATAAGAATAGATGAATGGAAGAAGAAAAATAGAATTAATTGAAGGATTAGAAGAGTTGTAATTGATGGAAGAAGAATTAATTGTAGAATAGAAAGATGTATTAAAACTAGAATAAGAATTGTTGAGGAATTTCTAAAAATCTCTAGCAAAATAGGGTATTTATAATACCCATATCCTATTCCTACTAAGCTAATGAATTACTTAAACAAATCCTACTAAGCTAATGAAATACTTAACCCAATTGTACTGGGTTAATGTATCATTATCCTAATTCTAATAAATTACTGCTAGTCCCCAAAGTCTTCATAATTGTTGTTTTAGCCCGAGACAGATTTTCCATGAACCACTTTTAGTCCTTGGCGTCCAAGACTCCCTTTTCTCCTTTCGTGAAGCTTTATTTGGCGTCAATTTATCCATAAAATTCTGAATTCTGCATCATTTATACCTGAAACTTTGTTAATCATATTCGTTAGCTCATTTACAGGAAAAAGGACTAAAAGTGCATGAAATATATAATTTGTTCTCAAAACTTGGCTAAAATATGGGCAAAATATAGCACTATAGGCGTGTAATACCGCCTATCATCAGTCTGGCGATCACTCCATTCCTACTATCGATCCACTAGTTGAGGTAAGAACTCTTAGGATATAGTAACCATCCTTAAAACTGGTGGGTGGAGGGGCAAAGTAGAAGACAAAGTTGCAGTTGAAGTACCCATAGCTCCTTCACTGCCTACCATAGATGAACGTTCAGCCCTCTAGATGTCTATATCATTATCACCACCCAATAGCATCCTCTCAATATGCTTAGTCAAAATAGAAGGCCCCTTAAAGTGGGAACACTATGAGATATCTAAGGCTATGCTCTATGTAGTAAGGGGTTGGCATCATCTTTAATCAATCCAATATATACCATACAAGTAGGCTCGACACTCTAATCAACCTCTGGAACAACTGTCATTCTTGTCACGTCATATAATCTCTACACTAAGCAAGGGAAAAAAAGAATGGTGAACTTTTGGAATGCCTTCTCATGAATCTCAACTCGGATCCACATAGAAAAATCAATATCATAACCAACTATGAGGCTGATAATCATTAGAACTCTATCCTAAGATAGCACATTTTCCATAGATGTTGAACTCAATTCGTGCCTTATAACAGTCCATCAAAACTTTGCTATAAAGTTTAATGATGCCTACTTTAACTCCTAGTTCCCCTTGACCCAAGGGGCATCAGTGCCAAGTTTCGCTATTTCTTTAGCTACCTATATCGTTAAGTCAATCTACTATGCTCTGTTCTAGCATCTCTTATAGTATTCCATGTCCTCAAAAGTTGCAGTCTATAATAAAACTCTACTATGGTCTTTGTCCCTACAAACTCTGGCCCAAACAAGAATAGATCAGCCTAACCATTCTAACTAGTGTTTTTAGTTAGTGGGGGTTGGTCCTACCCTATATCCTTAGTTGGGGTAATAAAATACACAAATTATACATAAGAAGCACAATAAACCCAAATAATCTTTAGGGAGTAAGATCCTAAAGGCTAGATAATCCATTCAAGTCAATATCTTTCAAAAGCAGGCTACAGGTCTGGAGATATGGACAAAGGGGCTTGCTCAATGTGAGTCTTCTTAATAATACTATGTTGTAGTCTTTCTTACTTAGTGATAGCACTATCCCTAACATAGATGCTCTGCATTCCCTCCACACACCATCTTAGAATAGTCTAAGCAACTGGTAGTACATAGATCGGTGTGGACTCCTCAGCAGCTGAAGTGAAAGCAAAAGCACACCTGAATACCTTATGCTAAAGAAGAAGAATCTTGAATACTTTATACTAAATTAGTATGAAATAACCCAAACCAGGCATGTTCTTGTCGGCTATCTCAAGTCCAACCCGGTCTAGAGACCACCCCTCATACCCAAACCTTTGACCACCTTACACCCCATGTCGAATGAATTTCAAACATATAACAATATAAAATAATATTAATTTAAAGACATTATAATAAGTCTATAACCAAAACCAACCTTCCACAACCAAACAACCAACCAATACCAATACCAATATCAATACCAATAATAATATCGACACCGCTTATGTCCACCGTAGTCCGACAAAGCCTCTGATCAAAACCAAAGAATATCCAGTCAGCACATTCCCCCTACTATAGTCAAAACAAAAACAAAAGGAATAGTACAGATATGAAGAAATCCATAGCATGAACTGGGGTATTCTAAAGTATCAAAGCTCACCACTTTAGTTTGACTCAAAAGTTATCCTCGAATCACCTAGTTACTGAGCAGGAGGAGCAAAAGTATGGTCGGTACCTTCATTATGTGGGTATACCACATTCAAAGATAGTTAGCTGGGTGAACGCTAGCATGTAACACAGGGATAAAGATGAAGTAATGTCATCAATCTAAACCAAGCCAAACAAATGCACAAAACCATATGCAATTGCACACACATACACACACACACATATATATACACATATACACTATGAAAGGATAGGGAATAAGATTTAGCAAGCATTTTATAACCTTAACATGGGTTGTACAGATTTACCATCATAAGACCACCCACGGGCCATATGGGACCAGTGTTACCCCCGTAATGGCCTCAATGCGTGTTAGCCACACAAATTGGAGATATCATAAATGCCTAGAGAATCCCTTATACCCTTCGCCTTCCACGATAATATATGTGTGTATAGTCTTAGGGGATTCCCTTGTACCCCACAAGCACACTTATATGAACAAACATGAGTTTTTAGTGTCCGTCCTTCAGACTCAAACCTTCACGGCTATTTATCATAACCCTCATTATTGACCATTTAAAATATTTAAAACATTACCAAACCACAATCCCAAAAGTTAATTCTTAAGGCATTATTAAATGGTATCCTCATATAGACTATAGCTAGAAATGTCATTGACCAACACTTAGGGGATTCCTAAGTACCCCATAGACTCTATTATTAAAATCACTTGGGGGATTTTGATGAACCCCATAAGGTTTTTATAATCATTCACATAGGGGACTCCATTGTACCCCAAAAGGTTTTTTTAAGACCATCCTTAACCATTTAACCATTTATACCATGCATTAGTTTCAAGAAACAAGCCAAGACAAGTGATAATGCAAAAACCAAAATCAATAATACAAGTAGGTTGAGGTTATACATATTTCCATACCGAAACAATTAATTTGGGGACTCCATTATACCCCTATTTCTATCCACCATTCCCATGTACCCCAATATATTTACCGACCATCAATTTAAGCATAATTGTTCCACAAATATCAAGGAAGAAACATTTAAGCAATGTATATTAAAATCCCTCAACCCATAGTTTAAAACTCAACAAACATATCTCATTAATGATACGTTAAATCATATGATTTTACAAAATTGACAATGAGGTAAGAGTACCATGCGTTAAAAATCAAGTAGTAAGGAGAGAAATTTCCCTTGGAAGCCCCAACTGATTAATCTCTTGGAAACCCTAAATGTTCTTTACCTTGAGGATTTGAGAGTGTTTCAGAGTCTATTTGATGTGTTTATGAAGGCTAAGGATAACCTAAAGAGTTTATAAGACATGGGTTCAATGTAGGCAAAAAGGGAAATATCCAGATTGCCCATAACATAAATATTGAGAATATGTTGCCTTTTACTATGAATAAACCATTGACTTTAACCCCTCCTTACGACTAGTAATCACGAATCAAAACCATGAAAGTGACCAAGATTCCCATACACTATCAACCTTATTACTTAATATGCTTACTCGTAAAAAGACCATATGACTCGTAAGGTGAAGTTGTAGTCAACATGAAATGCAAATAGGTTTAGCACTTGGCATTCTATGATTTCATCTCACTACTCGTAACTTATCCTTTACGGTTCTTAGTGATCCACTCGTACTCAGAATAGAATCAAGCCATAAACTTACATGATTTAGTTATGAATCCTCCTAACGACTTGTCACACGCCTTTATGACTCATTCTCTCTAATAGTATCTAGGACATAAACTCAATACCACACACAGGTAACCCCACAAGTAGGGTCACCTGACTAGTCAAGACACCCCACGACTCGTGGGGTCAAGTTTTAATTAAGGCAGTGAGCTTAAAGCTTAAGAAATTTTCAAGGGCCAAAACTCCAGGGTGTTTCAATTATCCCCCACTTGGATCATTTATTCTCAAATGAAGGGACTGGGCTTTTACTAGAACAATTGAACCCCAAACATCACTATATTTGCCTTTAAGACAGAAAACAAGAAAACTTAGGAATTTACAATTTCCCTTTAACAATGATAGAAAAATACGATGTTAAGATCAAAAAATACCTCAAGCATGATTTTTTGGAGCAGGGAATTGGAATGGATACTTGGATTTCATGTCCACTTTGGCTTCCCAAGTAGCCTCTTCAACCTTGTGGTTACTCTATAGAACCTTTACCGAAGATATATCCTTAGTCCCCAATTGACGGACTTGCCAATCCAAGATTTTAACCGGGAGTTCCTCATAAGACAAGGAATTTGAAAAACAAATATCGTTAATTAGCACAATCATGAATGGATCACCCAAAATTTTCCTCAATATCGTTACATAGAACACCAGGTGAACGAAGCTCAAACTAAAGAGCAACTTCAATTCAAATACAACATTGCCAACCCTCTTCAAAACCAAGTATGGGTAACATATCGAGGACAGAGCTTCTCTTTATTCCCAAACTGCATTACTCCCTTGATGGGAGGCACCTAATAGAATACCCAATCACCAACCTCAAACTATAATTTCCTATGCCTCATATCCGCATAGTAATTTTATAGACTTTGGGTGACTTTAAGTCTGTCCGAAATCACCTTTACCTTCTCCATGGCTTGGTGAACCAAATGTAGGACAAACATAACCGCCTCACCAACCTCAAACAACCTAATAGGGGACATACGCGTCCAATCATAAAAAGCCTCAAATAGAGCCATTCTGGTACTAGAGTGGTAGCTATTATTATACGCAAACTCTATAAAAGGCAAATAATTAACCAAACTACCATCACAGTCAATCACACAAGGTGGAAGCATATCTTTCAATGTATGAATAATCCTTTCTACTTCCCCATTTGACTGAGGGTGGAAATTAGTACTAAGGCTCATCTTAGTCTCTAAACCACTTAGAAATAAGTGCTAAAAGTGTAATGAAAATGGAGCACCACGATCTGACATAATGGTAACAGGCTCCCCATGTAACTTCATGATTTCCTCAAAGAATAATTTTACATAATCCTCTACCAAAAAATCAGTCCTTACTGACAAGAAGTGAGCAAACATAGTAATCCTCTCTACGATGACCCAGATTGAATCAAAATAATTTTGGCACTGAGGAAAATTAGGAACAAAATGAATATTAACCAATTCCCACTTCCATATAGGCAACTCAATTTCTTGTTACAACCCTCCAGGACTTAAGAGCTCAACTTTTACTTGTTGAGACACCATACATTTAGGAACAAAACTGGCCACATCCCACTTTATATTGTTCCGGCAATAGATCTCCTTAAGATCAAGATAAAACTTTATGAAACTAGGATAAATGGCATACCACGACTCATGAGATATAACCAAAATCCTCTATCACAATCCTTCAACATCGGGAAAACACAACCTCACTTAGTACCTTAAGATACCATCATCCCCAATCTTGAAGGCCATCATATTTTACTAACCTATATCTCCCTTAATCTTTATTAAGATAGGACCCAATACCTGTTTCTCCTTTATTATAGTACTAAGAGATAATTGCACCACTTTTTTCACAAACATACCAATATCTTTCCAGTTCAAGAGACGTACTCTAAGGTTATCCAAACAATGAATGTCCTTTATAAATTCCAACTTATCCTTATCCACATTAGCTAAGACTCCTTATAAATAACCTTCTAAGAGAATCAACAACTATTTTACCTTTACTTGGATAGTAGTGGAGACTTATGTCATATTTTTTAAGTAGCTTAAGAGATCTCCTTTGCTTGAGATTTACCTCTTCTTAAGTAAACATATATTGCAGGCTCTTATGATCAGAAAAGATTTGCACATGCTCTCCATATAAATAGTAATGCTAGATTTTCAATGTGAAAACCACAACGAATGACTACAAGTTATGAGTCAAATAATTTTTCTGATGCACCTTCAATTGTAAAGAGGCATAATCCACCACCTTACCATGCTGCATTAAAACGCAATAAAGCCCCAGATGGGATGAATCATAATAGATCATAAAACCAGTAGTTCCTTCAGGTATAGTCAAGTTCAGAGCTGTAGTGATTTTATCCTTTAGCTTCTCAAAACTACCCTCACAATCACTAGACCACAAGAACTCCTTCTTTTGAGTTAACTTAGGCTGCTATAAAAAAGAAACTTTCCAAAAATATCCTATAGTAACAGGCTAAACCCAAAAAACTCCAAATATCGATTGAAGTCATGAGTTTAGGCTATTTCTTAACCACTTCAACCTTATATGGATCCACCATGATCCCCTCAATAGACATGACATGACCCAAAAAATTAACAACGTTCAACCAAAACTCACACTTAGAGAACTTAGCATACAAATGCTGCTCTTTCAAGGTTTGTATAACTATATGAAGGTGATTAGCATGATCTGTCTCACTCTTAGACTACACCAAAATATCATCTATAAACACAATGATTAATAAATCCAAAAATTGAAGAAAGACCCTATTCAACAAGTCCATGAATTTTATTTTGGCATTAGTCAGGCTAAATGACATGACTAAGAACTTAAAATATGCATATTGGGTATAGAAGGTAGTATTAGGGATATCCACCCCTAATCTTTAACTAATGATACCCGAATTGATGATCTATCTTGGAGAAAAACATATCACCCTGAAGCTGATTAAAAAAATCATTAATCCATTGTAAAAGGTACATATTCTTTACCATCACTTTGTTCAATTATCAGTAATTAATGCATATTCGAAGGGAACCATCCTTCTTGTGCACAAACAAATTAGCTGAATCCCACAAGGACATACTAGGACGGATGAAACCCTTGTATAGAAGATCCTTAAATTGCTTCTTGAGCTTCTTTAACACAGTTGGAGCCATTCTATATGGGGTAATATAGATGGGTTGAGTTTTTGAAATGAGATCAATCCCAAAATCCATCTCCCTATTTGGAGGGATACCAGGTAGTTCATCAGGACAAGCTTTGAGGAATTCATTCACTACTGGGACATATTGAATAGAAGGACACTCTAAGTTAAAATCTTTAACCCAAACCAAATGATAAAGGCATTCTTTGGAAATCAACTTCAGAGCACTAAGATATGATATAAATCTTTCCTTAGGAACTAGAGAACCTCCTTCCTACTTAATGACTAGATCATTAAGGAACTTAAAAATAACCTTATAAGTCCAACAATCTAAGGAGGAATAACAAGAGTATAATCAGTCCATCCATAATATAACATCAAAATCTACCATGCCTAATTCAAACAAATCCATCGAAGTATTTTACCACCCATGGATACCACAAACCCCTATAGTCTCTCTTGGTCATAATAGAGTTACTCATTAGTTTACAAATAGAAAAAGGGTCCAGAATACATTTATGCCCAAAAACAAAATACACAGCCACAAATGAGGTCACAAAAGAAAGAGGGAACCCTATATTAAGTAAATAGTACACACCATAAGAAAAAAGTTCTAATATACCAGTAACAACATTATGTGATGCTTTGGACTCTTGATGGGTAGTGATAGCAGAGAGTCAGTTTTTACCAGTGTCAAGAGTCATATGGGGCACCCTTGGGTGTAGGAATTGATAAAGAGAAAACCAGAACCTTGTTTGCCGTAGAAGAAACCTTATCCATGGAATAATTTCTTTTCCTTAACCTACTGCATATAAACCAAAAGTTAAGAAATATCCATATCCTTGTTCAATAAGGCGGCCTTACTTTCTAGAATCAAATTATAAGACAACCCAAAAGAAGATTTCCTTATTCTATCCCTCATGCTAGACACCAACTCCGGAGCATACCGAGAAACTAATGAAAATTTAAGGAATACTCCTTAACTGTCATCCTACCTTACCTTAGATTCATGAATTCTTTAGCCTTCGCCTCTCTCAACTCCTGGGGAAAGAAGTGATCGAGAAAAGTTCTATAATAGTCCTCCCACAAAGTAGCCTCAACATCCATACCCCTGAGTTGCTCCCACTCTTCATGCCACTAATGCACTATACCTATCAACTAATAGGTTAAAAAATCCATACCTTACACCTCAGTAATATGCATTTCATGGAAAATCTATTCTATTTCATCTATGAAACCCTGAGGATCCTTATCAAACTTCATACTAGTGAAAACAGAGGGATTTAGCCTCATGAATTGGCCAACTCTAGTGGCCACAAATTTTGGAGCAACAGAATCCGCACGCTTAATCTAAGAGCCAACCAACTGAGAGAGCAGATGGATCGACTGGTGAAAATTAGCATTAGACATGTTAGCTTAAGGTGTCTGAGAAAGGATAATAGAAACTGGTGGAGCTCCATTAGGACCATAAGAGACAGTGGCCCTAGACCTAGTGTGAATCCCTAGAGTAGGATAGGCTATATTTTTATTATCCTCAGAAAGGACAGAAGGGCTCCCACAAATATAGGATCTTCTTAGAGGAATGACATAAAACGCTAACAAATAGAAATTATAGATATCTAATACCTTAGAGTCTAAATCCAAAAATAGAATAAAAGAAAAAAAATCATTCCTAAATGCCTCGAAGACTCTCTCTTATGAGTATGGCTCGATGCATACCCATAAAAGAGACTCTACTTGACATACCTTTATTGACACCCAATTGACCATGAATCTGTACTATAATACCTATGTGGCATGACCTGAACTAGGACCTAGCCATGTTGGGTATCTAAAGTCCAACCTAGATTGGAAACAACCCCCAATACCCGTACTAGTGACCATCTTACATCACATATCAGATGATATCCGAACATATAATAAGATAAATGAATATCAATTTAAAGACATTATAATAAATCTATAACCAAAACCAAACTTCTACAACAAAACAACTAACCAATACAAATATCAATGCTAATGCCAATTCCACCATGTACACACTAGTACGACACAGTCTCTAATAAAAACCAAAGAATATCCAGTCGAGACATACCCACAACCATTACCAAAGGAATAGTAAGAAATAAAGAAATACATAGCATAAATTAGGGTCTTTTGAAGTATGGAAGCTCGCCAGTTTAGCCTAACTCAAAATCTATCCCTGAATAACCTAGTCATTAAGCAGGAAGAGTGGAAGTATGGATGGTTCTGGCATCACATTGGGATACAATGTTCGAGGATGATTAGAGGGGTGAACCTTAGCATCTAACTCAGGGATAAAGATAAAGTAATGATATTAATCTAAAACTACGTGAAAACAATACACATAACCATATGCAATAATTAATATATAATGCCTTGATGTGGAACAAGAATTAGCATGCATTTTAAAACCATAACCTGGGTTGTGTAGCTTTTCCATCATAAGTCCACCCATGGTCTATATAGGTCCAATATTACCTACTAAATGGGCCCAATGCGTGTTAGCCCCATGAATCGAAGATATCATAATTGGCCAGGGATTTCCTTGTGCCCTTAGCCTTCCATGATACATATATACATATATAGGTTTGAGGGATTCCCGTGTATCCCACAAAAACACGACCGTAAAGACAAACTCTTATGTCGGCAAACATAAATTTCTAGTGTCCATCTTTTAGACTCACACCATAATGGCTAGCTATCACAAACCCTACTATTAACTAATTAAAACATTTAACACATAACCAGACCATAATCCCAAGAGTCAATTATTAAGGCATTATTAAGTGGTATCATCATACCGACTATAGCTCGCAAGTAATGTCATTAACCAAAACTTAGGGGATTTCCAAGTACCCTGCAGACTCCATTATTAAAATCACTTGCGGGGTTTCTATGTACCCTGTAAGGTTTTCATAATCATTTAATTAGGGGACTCAACCCATAGTTCAAAACCCAAAATCATATCTCATGAGCGATACTTTAAATCACTTGTTTTTAAAAATTTAACAATTAGAAACGAGTAACATGCCTTAAACACCAAGTAGTATAAAGTGAAATCACCTTTGAAAGTTCTTATAAACCCTAAATGTTATTGACCTTGAGGATATGAGAGTACTTGAGAGTCTATCTGATGTGTTTATGAGGGCTAAGGATATCCTAAAGAGGTTATAATACATGGATTTCAAGTTGAGCAAAAGAGGAAATATCCAGAATACCCTTAACTTAACAGTTGGAAAAATATTGCCTTTGACTACGAGTTAACCATTGACTCATAACCCCTTCTTATGACTTGTTACCATGAATTGTAACTACATCAGTGACCAAGATCCCTACACTGTCAACCTTATGATGTAACAAGCTTACTCGTAACAAGACCATATGACTCATAAGGTCAAATTCTAGTAAACACAAAACTCAATTGGGTTTAGCACTTGACATCCTATGGTTTTACTTCACTACTCGTAACTTATCCTTACAGAACTTTGTGAGCCACTTGTACTGAGAGTAGAATTAAGCCACAAACTTACATGATTTTGCTACAACTCTTCCTAGCAACTCATTTCTAGCCTTTATGACTCGTTTCCTCAAATCATACCCAGTACATATACTCAGTACCATATACTAGTCACCTTACGACTAAGGTCACCTGAACCATTAAGACACCATACAACTCATGGGCACAAGTCATAACCAAGGCAGTAAGGTCAAAGCTAAAAAATTTTTCAAGGGACAAAAATCTAGGGTATTTCAAAACACCTTCCTTAGACTGGGATGCATTTATTATACTATTACCTATACCAATATAGTCTTCGACCCCTCCTCAGATTGGGGAACAACTAATTTTACTCTTCACCTGTACTAGAATTTAATTTATCCTATCTCTTATCAAACTGGAGAAAAATATGAGAGTGTGGTGGTGAAGTTATTGAAGACTTTATTCGAGGTCCAATTAGGATAACACAAGTTGGGGCATCTTGGGGCCCAAACTGAGGTGACTGTTGTGGTATGGGCTAAGAGATCAACTAAATATCAGCTGGTGTAGGCTTAGAGCCTGGATGAGTAGCATCCCTCCATGCAATGTACCACTATGTCAAGCCTCTAGTCTAGTATGAAGCCAAGGGTTCACTATTATCTCTCATGGATTAGTCCTCCTCAGATCTACTATATTTAGGAAACTCATATCTCATTCTAGAATGCATTACCTTTTTCTGCATTGCTATGGGTACCATAGTACCTGTAAAAAGAGTTGTCAGTAATTCAAACACAAGAATAGAATAGGAAATAAGAAAAAAATTAAAGTTCCAACTTTGAGGCTACCTATGACCCCTACCTAAGGGTTGTAGTTAGCACCTATAGCGCCATAGGTAGCCTTATTGGTAGTAGACAAAACCACTAAAATTTTAGGGCTTCAAATATTACACCTACGTGGCCACCTATAGGCTCATCGGTAGTACTTAAGCCTTATAGGTAGGATATGTTTGTTCAATCTAAGGGTATTCTATCTTATTCTTAAAGTTCACATCCTAAAGCAGATAATTTTGCAATTTTCAAACTAATTTCAATCACTATAACGAGTATCAATTCAATTTCCTTATATATTTCAAACATTATTCGAGTTAATCAACTTCTACTCTACATTTAAGGAAGCACAGGTTATCTCAATCAAAATCAAGTTATTAATCAAGTATGGATCATGAAAAACCTTATCTTAAGTTCAGATTGTAGAAGAATAAAATGAATTATTGATATTTCCCCAACTACTCAGTGTAATACACAAAAAAATATGGGATATGAGGTAGGGTTTACCTTTTACTACTTTTGAATAGAAGTGGAAGAGTTTGAATTTAAGTGCGACTTTTGTAACTAAAGAGTTAATGGGTCAAAGGATCGAGTTTTAGGGTTGAAAGGGAATGGTTTGGTTGGTTCGGGTTGGGTCACATGGCCCAACCTATATTTTTACAAAATTTGGCCCAAGTGTTCAGATCCCACCTATTTCCCCTACTTATGGGCCATAGGTAGTACCTACGGACCTGTAAGTAGGACTTTTAGCTTGGTCAGACACCTCTATTTTTATTCGTATTTATATGACTCATCCTACAGAATTGTAGGTTATACCTACGGGGTAATAGTTTGAAGTTTAGAAACCCAAAATTTCTTTTGATTTATAAGAATAAACCTACTTGTTCTAGGTTTTACCTATGACCCTGTAGGTTGAGTCGTAGTTCTACTTACCTAGACTTGTTTGAAATTTGGAATCTTAACGATTTTCCACGTTCTTCTCAATGCTTTATAACCTACAAAGCAAAAATAAAGTGAACACTAAAAACATAGGTTGGCTCCCATTAAACGCTTGATTTAATGGCATGACACGACATGGCTATGTTGGGTACTCATACTTCACTAACAAGCCCATGGGTTGCCTCCCATGCAATACTTAGTTTAACATCGGGAAACATCATAGTTCCCTTGGCTACTCATCCTTTGCCAAGGCTAATATTTTCTCATACTATATTGCCCCGAATCTGTTACCCAAAATAGTACACGGTGCTCATGATCCCGAGGGACCACAAGCTAACCCATGACTGACACCTTTACCTGTATACTGCATAATATGATGTATAATACGAAAATATGAACTGAAAGGACCTAAGGTTCAAAACTTTTACATAAGATCTGATAAATCATAACATATGGATGGGGTATAATATACCCAAAACAATTGAAATAACTAACTAAACATGGTAGTCTGAAAATTCTCTAACTGATTGAACTGTCTAGATAAGGAGTTGATGGAACATGTCCGCAACTAAATCCAACTATAAATTAATTAATGAGATAGTAAAAGAATGATCATGTCCTCAAAAGATGAGGATGCACTTCTATCCCTGACTGCTAAGACTGGAATATTATTGATGCTCTAGAGCTCGTGCTTCTGTACCTATGGGATAAGACACCATAGCATAAATGCATTAGTACTATAAATGTACTGGTATTCATGTGAGGTAGGCTGAATTCATGGGACACATATGCATGAACAATACTGGGTCACTGACTCTATGAATGTGAGAATACATGTATGAATATATAGTAAATATATATCTGAGATAATGATAACATGAATTTACTGATAACTAACATGACTAATTGCTGAGTTTTGATAACTGATAAAACAGATAACATAAGTGTATGTACCTAACAGTCCTAAAACTAATGAAACTAGTTTAGTTCCATACTATTATGAGTTTACTGTATCTGACAGTCCTGAATCTGAAGAACTATCTGAGTTTTTTTACTGATACTGATACTAATACTGTGGGAAGTAGTTATCTAATCGACTAGCCCCAAATAGAGCATTATAAATGAATTGGGGTCCAATCTGTGCCCTGATTAGAAGGGTGTCAATACCGCGCCACTGGTAAGGATAATCTATGAGTGGCCCTCATATAATAGGCAACTTTAGAGAGAATTGTGGGAACCCTCATATGACAGGTTAAGCTACCATATCTACCCTGTGCAGGCTATAACGTCTTAACTTATGTTGGCTATAAAGTTATAGAATGCAAGGATTGCTTCTAAAAATCACACCCTGATATAACAGATAAGTTCCCATCCTTGGGTTCACACGGTGCTAATTTCTACTGCCATCTAAATATACACTGAACATGATTAACTAAACTGACTGGACTAAGTTAACTGGGTATCGTTGACTGATAGAATACTACTGAGGTCTAATAACTGACTGATATTTACTAAAGTTACTGAGTTTTCCTAAGTCATAAGATTGACTGAATTTACTAAACATGGATTGACTAAGAGTATCTTGAAAACAGTACATAGGCTCTTGGCATACATCTAAATTATCGGGTACAAGTACCCCCCAGACTCAATGGAAAGAAACTGACAAAGCATGAATTTCTTGAATACATGACCAACATAACAATCCCTAATTCATTTATTAAGGCATTTGACCCAAAAATTGATATGCATAAACTTGTACATAAATGGGGATTTCATACTATCACACTAGAGGCACTTTCTCTTCACATAGGAATTTAATCAAACAGATGGCGAGCATGGTATATGTAGAAAACGTCACACAACAAGTAAACATCATGATTCAACTCTAATTTTACCATTCAATGGTTTAATCATGGATTCACATGAAACTACACCTAGAATAATCAATTCCACGTATGATTTTAGTAAACATGGAATACAATTCAATTGGTCATTATCAACATGAACAAAACAAACCCAATATAAAATTCATGAAAATCCATACACTTGAAATTTGAAAAGAGACTCTTGGGCTTCATGGAAGAAATGAATCCATGAATAAACACTATGCATACCTGGGTGAGTGATTTCTTGAAGATCTATGCAGAAAAACTTGAATTATTGTCTTGGAATTAAGCACCTAGGGTTTTGTTTTTTCTTAGGGATTGATCCTTCAGAGAAAACCTCTTTTGTTATTGTATAAGAATAATGAACTTATGAGCTATAGTCCGGTGTAATTAGGGGTTAAATCTAGTGGGAAAATACCCAAATACCCTTTTAAAAATGGCTTTAAAATAACTGAATGAGATTTGCATTGGCTCATGTGACGGTCCGTCTCTAGCTCGATGGTCAATCATTTCAATCGTCTTAGGTGGACAAGGATAGGGACTCACTACATAGTAGCGACGGCTTGGGTGGTGGTCCTTCAAAAGGTTGATGGTCCATTAACCTGTCCGTTGTACCTTATCCAGAAGGTTTCTTAACTATCTTGGCTGCGATAGTCAAGGAAATGGTCCGTCACTAGGTCGACAGTCTATCAACTTGTTCATCGCACCTGGGCGATTCGAACAGCTTTGAGTAAAACATCCATAACTTTTTACTTTGATACTGGATTTGGACAAAATTGGAATCGTTGGAAAGCTAATTCAATTTACCACATAATAAAAAGTGAAAATCTTAAAAATTCCACGTGAAAAAAATGGATTCATCTTTGAAAGTAAATTTCGAACATTCCTAAGATGATTTCAAGCTAGGAAAAAAATGTGGGGTATTACAATATCTCCTTCTTGAGAACATTTATTCTCAAATGAGACTGAAAGAGAGGGGAGAAAATAAACTAACGTACATACTAAATATAAATAATTAGAAGATGACTGACATGATTGATAACTAAATATATCATATTGAACATATATATCTAATGCATGCATAACTGATTCGTGAATGCATGAATGAGTGTTCTAATGAACTTAGTTTCTCACAATGAGAATACATGTCTGATTCTTAATTATATAACTGAATTGATACATAAATGCATGACTGAATGTAAAATGGTATTTGATTCCAAATTTACAATGGGATTCTAAAAATGAAAGGGATAACAAGCTTGTAACTGAAATCCGAACATGAAACTTAAAAGCTTAAGGAGAACTGTTACCTTGAGCTTGATTTGATTTGGCGGGGATAAGGTGAGGATACTTGGTACGTATGTCTGCTTATTTTTTCCAAGTATCTCCCTCGACGGACTGATTTCTCTAAAGAACTCTGACTAGAGAGACTTCTTAATTTATTAGTCTATGAGTCAGATATTCTAGGATTTCAACAAAAATCTCTTCTTAAGAGAGGCAGTTCTGAACATCTATGCTCTAAATAGGGACTACAACTTCTGGATCACCTATGCACTTCTTGAACAGAGAGACATAGAAGACTAGATGAACTGAGGCTATATCTGAAGAAAAATCAAACTCATAGGCTACCTTCCCAAGAATACTGAACTCCTACATAAACCTACTAGGCTTTTGATACTCTATATTAACCTGCTGACATGTAGAGCACTTAGCCATAAACTCTGCAATATCTCCCTTCATCCTACTCCACCAACAAATTTCTCATATGTCGCGGTACATATTTATAGCCCCTGGATGAATAGAGTAGTGCGCACCATGTGCTTCTACAAGAATTCCCTACCTTAAGTCATCTATAGCTGGAACACAGAGACAACCCTGACAACACAGAACACCATTTCCTCCTTGGTAGAAAACCTTTACTTTATGATCGTTGACTGACTCTTTCAACTTGACTAAACTAGGGTCTCTATCTTGCTTTTCTTTTACCTCAGAAACTAGAGATGATTCTGAACTACTCTAAACCCATATGTTAACCTCTTCTGTATCGATTAAGAAAATGCCCAATCTGGCAAACTAATGGATTTCCTTAACTAACTTGTACTTACTATCTTCAATATCAGCAATACTACTCATAGACAGTCTACTGAGAGTGTCAGCCACAACCTTTGCCTTTCCTGGATGATAAAGGACACTCATGTCATAATTATTCAAGATCTCTAACCACCTTCTCTGATAAAGATTGAGATCTATTTAAGAAAAGACATACAAAAGGATCTTATGATTTGTGAATAGATCTACATGAACATCGTATAAATAGTGCCTCCAAATCTTCAAGGCAAATACTATGGCTGCTAACTTAATATCATGAGTAGGATAATTTTTCTCATGGGGTTTAATCTATCTAGAGGAGTAGGCTATAACCTTACCATACAGCATAAGGACTCAACCCAAACCTACTCTAGATGAATCACAATACACTATGAATCCATCTTAACAAACTGGAAGAGCTAGGACTGGAGCTGAGGTGAGTTAAGTCTTCAACTCTTGAAAAATTTTCTCGCAAGGATCTAACCACTAAATTTGACTTTGTTTTGAGTTAATCTGGACATAGGGAATGTAATAGAAGAAAATCCCTCAACAAACCATCTGTAATAGCCAGTCAAACCTAAGAAACTCTTGATGTCTGATGAAGAGATAGGGTGAGTCTAGCTTCGTACTATTTTGGTATTTTGAGGATCTACTCTAATGCCATAACTGGAAATGATATGACCAAGGAATACTACTGACCTTAGACAAAACTTGCACTTACTAAATTTAGCAAAAAACTAATGATCTTTGAGAGTCTGAAGTACGATTTTGGGATGGTCTGCATGATCACGCTCACTGTAGTAATAGACCAGAATATATTCTATGAAGACTATGACGAACATTTCCAAATACTGCTTGAACACACGGTTCATCCAGTCCATGAAAGTTGTTGGAGAATTAGTAAGACCAAAGGATATGACTAGGAATTCAAAGTGACCATATCGAGTACGAAAGACAGCTTTTGGAATGTCACATTCTCAAACTCTGAGCTGATAATAGCCAGATCTGAAGTCTATCTTAGAGAAATAGCTGGCACGCTGAAGTTTTTCAAACAAGTTATTGATTCTAGGAAGGAGATACTTATTCTTGACCGTAACTTTATTGAGATGACGGTAATTAATGCACATCCTGAGAGAACTGTCTTTCTTGCACATGAATAATACCGGTATGCCCATGAGGACATACTGGGTTTGATTAATCCTTTATCTAAGAGATCCTTCCATTGCTCTTTCAATTCTCTAAGTTCTACTGGTGCTATTCTTTATGGCAGGAAAGATATAGTTTGAGTATTTAGAAGAAGATCAATACCGGTGTCTATTTCCCTTTAGGGAGGAATTCCAGGAAGATCTTTAGGAAAGACATCTGAATATTAACTCATGAGTGGGACTAATTCAAGGCTGGAAGTCTCGGAAATGGAATCCTTAACATGAACAAGACGATTGACACATCCCTTAGATATTATTTTCCTTGCCCAAAAGTAGGAAATAAGTTGACCACTCAAAGCCGAAGTACTACCCCTTTACTCTAGGATGGGTTTATTAGGAAACTAAAAATGGACTATTCTATTTCTAAAGTCGACTGTGGCATAGAGAGAATAAAGCCAATCTATGCCGAGAATGACATCAAAATTAGTCATCTCTAATTGGACTAAGTATGTTGAAGTACCTTTCTGAAATATCATAATCGGGTAGTTCATCTATACCCATCGAGCTATGATGGTTTTACCCACTGGGGTAGAGACTAAAAAGGGCTTTGCTTGAATTTTGGGACTGATTTCAAAATCGCCTACTATGTAGGGAGTAATAAAAAAAATCTCCTGGATCTAGTAAGGCGTAAACATGGTCATGAATGATTTGTAACGTACCAATAACAACATCAGCAAAATTTTCTTGATACTGCTGGAACTGAAGAGCAAAAAGTTTATTTGGGTGTTGCCCACTAGTAGCGCTGGAGGTGGCACCCTACTGGTTTAGGCTATCGGACTGAGCTGGGGAACGGTTCTGATGACCCTGAGGTCCTGGGTGAGGATATTCTCTAAATCTGTGCCCTGTCTTTCCATACCCAAAAAAATACCACTACCATCTCTGCATATACCCTAATAGTGCTTTCCACAAGCCTGGCAAAGAGGATAGGTATGGGAACTGCTAGCATTTCCCTGAGACTTAGAGCCTGGCGATCTATCTTTTTTACCATCCCTGAACTTAAGAGCTGGAGCACTAGCTAAAGAAGGAGCTGGAACTGATGACTTAGGTTGAAACTGAGAACAGTTCCCTCCTTTATATTTAGGCTAAGCAAAGTTGAAACTACTTGTCCTTGCTCTCTTATTCTTCTTCTCCCTCATCTTAATCTTTTGATCTTCTATCTGCTGAGCATGAGGCATCAACCTGGCTAAAGTTATATCACTATTCAACATCAATGATATACACTCGTTGACCACACTGTCATTTACCCCAGAAACAAACTTACTCATCTTAGCCCTGCTGTCTGCAACCACATAAGGGGCATATCTAGCTAATTAAGTAAACTTAAGTGTATACTCTTTTACCATCCTGTTACCCTGTATGAGGTGGATAAATTATAATGCCTTAGCCTCTCTCAGCTCTTAGAGAAACAATATAGGCCCTACATCATTAGGCCTTTTAGATTTCCATTGCTTGTATCAAGTGTGATAAATATCCTGCAACTAATATGCAACTAGCTTATCACTTTCACTAGGAGTAACCCCCATGATGTTTGTAACCTTCTGAACCTGATCGATGAATTCCTTAGGGTCCTCATTTGACTTAGACCCAAGAAAGAATGTAGGATTCATTCGGGTGAAGTCCTAAATCCTAGCTGTAGATGAATTGGCTACTTGGTTGGTTGAAATGACAGCTAGTCATTCATTCTTTGTAGCAACTGACTGAGCAAGAGTAGTGAATGCAACTCTAAACTCTGCATGAAAAACTTGTTCGCCCAAAGGTACTACGAGCTGAGGGGTTGACTAATTCCCATTTCTTTTTTTTTGGAGACATGTTTTGTAAAAGAAAGAGAGAAATGGATTAGACTGAGAGATTGACTTGAGATTATGCTCACTACTATGACATGATTACTGAAAGTAGGGAAACTATTCCTAAAACCTCTTATAACCTCCAGCACATAAATGTGGCATGCAACACACCCATGTACAAGACTCTACTAGATACGGCTTTCAAACTTCGTAGGACACTATGGAACCTTAGGCTCTGATACTAACTTTGTAACACCCTTAATTTTGGTATCCAGAATGCTACAGGTGCTCATGACCCCGAAGGACCATAAGCTAACCCATGACTGATATCTATACCTATATACTGCATAATATACCGTATAATTTAGAAATATGAACTAAAAGGCCATAAGTTTCAAAACTATAACATAAGATCTGATAAATCATAACATATGGATGGGGTATAATATACCCAAAACAACTAAAATAACTAACTAAACATGGTAGTCTGAAAAGTCACTAACTGACTGAATTGTCTGGATAAGGAGTTGATGGGACTTGTTTTCAACTAACTCCAACTAATAAATTAATTAATAAGATAATAAAAGAATGATCATACCCTCAAAAGATGGGGACGCACTACTAACCCTGAAAACTGAGACTAGAATACTACTAATGCTCTAGAGCTCGTGGTTCTGAACCTATGGTATAAGACATCATAGCACAAATCCATCAATACTTTGAATATACTAGTATTCATATAAGGTAGGTTGAATGCATGGGGTTCATATATGTTATCAATACTGGGTAAAAGACAATATGAATATGAGAATACATGCATGAATACACATTAACTATATCTGAGATCGTGATAACATAAATTTATTGATAACTAACATGGCTAATGACTGAGTTTTGATAACTCATATAACTGATAACATGAGTGACTGTATCTAACAGTCCTGAATCTGATGGAACTAGCTGACTTTTATACTATTCTGAGTTGATTATATTTGAGAGTCCTGAATCTGAAGAACTAACTGAGTTCTTTTTTGATAATTATACTGATACTGTGGGAATTAGTATCCGTATATGTGCCCTTATTATAGATGAATTGAGGTCCAATATGTTCCCTGATTGGAATGGTGTCAATACCGAACCACTGGTAAGGACAATATCTGAATGACCCTCATATAACAGGTAACTCTAGTGAGAATGATAGGAACCCTCATATGATAGATTAAGCCACCTCTTCTACCCTTATATAGCAGGCTATGATGTATCAACCTATGCTGGCTACATAGTTTTGGAACGCAAGGATTGCTTCTAAGAATCACACCCTCATCTAACAAGTGAGTTCCCAATCATGGGTTCACTCGGTGCTAATTTCTACTCTCACCTGAATAGATACTGAACATGATTAACTGAACTAACTGGACTGAGGTAACTGATTTCCATTAACTGATGGAATATTACTGAGGTTTGATAAGTGACTGAGATTTACTAAAGTAACTGAGCTTTCCTAAGTCATGAGACTGATAGAATTCTACTGAACATGGCTTGACTGAGAGTATCTTGAAAACATGACATAGGCTTTAGGCAAATAGATAAATTATCAGGTACAAGTATCCCAATGACTCAATGGAAAGAAACTTACAAAGCATGACTTTCTTGAATACATTACCAATATCACAATCCCTAATTCACTTATTAGGGCATTTCATCAAACAATTGATATGCATAAACTTATACATAAATGGCAATTTCATACTATCATACTAGTATGGCACTTTCTATTCACATAGGTATTTAATCAAAAACATAGTGAGCATGGTATATGTAGACGACATCACACGACAAGTAAACATCATATTCAAGTCTAATTTCACCATTTATTTGTTTAATTATGGATTCACATGAAACTATACCTATAATGATCAATTTCACTTATGATTTATCACTAAACATGGAATAGAATTCAAATGGACATTATCAACATGAACAAAATAAACCAAATATGAAATTCATAATAATCCATACACTTGAACTTTGAAAAGAGATTCTTGGGCTTCATGGACGAAAGAAGTCCATGACTTAATACTATGCATACCTGGGTGAGTGATTTCTTGAAGATCCGTGGAAAACTTGAATTCTTAGCTTGGAATTGAGCACCTAGGGTTTCTTGTTCTTGGGGATTGATCCTTGAGAGAAACCCTATTTTGTTGTTGTAGAAGAATTATGAACTTATGAGCTATAATCAGGTGTAATTAGGGGTTAAATTGGGTGGAAAAGACCCAAATACCCTTTTAAAAATGGCTTTACAATAACTGAATGGGATGTGTGATGGCTTGTGCGATGGTCCATCGATGGCTCGAAGTTCCGTCATTTCAACCATCGTAGGTTAAAAATGATAGGGACTCACTGCCTAAGTAGCGACGGCTTGGGCAATGGTCCTTCGAAAGTTGAACGATCCATCAACCTGCCCGTCGCACCTTATCTAGAAGATTGCCTCACTGTCTTGGCTACGATGGTCAAGGAAATGGTCAATCACTAGGTCCACGGTTTTTCAACCTATCCGTCGCACTTGAGATATTTTGACAGCTTTTAGTAAAACATCCATAACTTTTTACTCTGATGCCGGATTTGGATCAAATTGGTATCATTGGAAAGCTAATTCAATTTCGCACATGATAAAAAGTGAAAATCTTGAAAATTCCACGAGAAAAAAATGGATTCATATTTCAAAGTAATTTTCTAACATTCTTAAGATGATTTCAAGCTAGGAAAAAGTATGGGGTATTACACATACTTTAAACTCCTCCATTTTTCTCATGTAATTCTTAACACGATGTCGTTCACCTTAAATGGGCCATTCCCATCTCATTGTTGATCAATTGTACCATGTGAAAATACTCAAACCATGGAGAATGATCTAGACCATCTTGACTTCATCTTTCCAGGAAACAATCAAAGTCTTGAATTATACAACAAGACCACATCACTGGGTTGGAATACCTTTTTCTAAATTTTTTTACTGTGGTACACTTTCATCTTATCTTTATACAAGGTGGAACTTTCATATGCACAAAGGTGAAACTTATCTAACTCATTCATCTTATCCATTCTCAAGTTTGCAACATCACTCCACTAAAAATTCAGCTTCTTCAAAGTCCATAGTACCTTGTGTTGAAGTTCAACCGGCAAGTAGCATACCTTGATGTACACAAGATGATAAGGTGAGAAACCCATGGGGGTTTCGCATACTAGACGATAGGCCCAAAATGCATCTTATAACTTTGTTTACCAGTCAGTCTAGCTGTCATTCACAATCTTACCCAAAATGAACTTGATCTCATTATTAGAGACCTCAACCTGTCCACTTGTCTGCGGATGGTAAGGTGTTGTAATCTCATATTTCAATTCATGTGTCTAGAGTAGGGACTTAATTAGATGGTTAAAAATTGAAGACCCATTTTCACTGATGATATCTCTTAGAGTACAAAAGTGAGAGAAAATACTTTCTTGAAAAAGGTTGTGACACTTCAACCATTATTATTAGGAAGCAAAACTGCCTCCACCCACTTAGATACATAGTCGACTACCACGAAAAGATATTTCATACCATTTGAAATCATTAATAGACCCATGAAAGAAATAATCCTCAGCACAAAAATCTTAAGATCAAGAATAGGTGTCATGGGAAGCTTATGCTTTAGTGACATATTGCCTTACTGCTAGCATTGGTGACATGCAGTCATGTTTATCTTTATAAATCGTATGCCAATAATAACCACATTGTAAAATCTTGTTAACCACATTGTAAAATCTTTTGCATAGTACAAGTGCCTCTTTGGTGACCCCCGACTGGAGACGAATGACAGGCCTCCAGAATTCTCATCATCTCAACTTTTGGAATTCACCTTTGAATCACACCATCCACACACACCCAAAATAAGAATGGTTCCTCCCCAAATGATTTTTCTACCTCATGTATAAATTGTTTTCACTACTAAAATGACATTTCTTCTAAGATGAGATCCCTTTCCAAATAGTTGGCAAAATTAGCAAACCAAGGGATTAAGTTTTGTGATGCTACTAAGGCAGGCTCATCTAAAAAGTACCATCGATATCAAAATAATCCCTTAGTTTAAGCATTGTCTTTTCTTCTAGGTGGGATAGATGGTCCGCAACCTAATTTTCAGTGCCCTTTAAGATCTTCACTTTAAAGTCAAACACTTGCAATAATATCATCCATCGAATCAATCTAGGATTAGCATTTTTCTTCGCCATAAAGTACCTAAGAGCTAAATGGTCACTGCGAACGAAAACTTTGGTACGAGTTAAATAGGAGCAAGATTTATCAAAAACAAACAGCACCAGAAGCAACTCCTATTCAATAATTGTGTAATTATTTATGCAAGGTTAAGTGCATTGCTGGCATAATAAATGGGATAAAGTATCTTCTTGCGTATTGGCCTAGGAGAAATCCTATGGACACACCACTAGTGTCACATATCTCCACAAATGGAAGGGTCCAATCTGAAAACACAATGATAGGATCATAGATCAACCTCTCTTTTAGGAACTCAAAAGCCTTGAGACAAGCATCATCAAACAGAAACTTCACATCCTTCTCTAATATCTTGCATAATAGATTTGAAATCATAGAGATGTCTTTCATGAATTTCCTATAAAATCCTGCATAACTAACATAAACTGACAAAAGGCCTTGTCATAATGGGCATCCCAAGTCCAACCAGGATCAAGGACCACCCATAACACCAAACCCAACCATCCAATGCATGCCTTGAGTCGGATTAATTCCAAACATAAAACAAGATAATGTCATTGCATGTTCCAAGACTGTAGAATAGGTCTATATCCATGAATGACCTAAATGAGTCTATCTGTCCTAAAATAACCGATATCTATAACCAAATCATAAACCAAAATTGAAATAATGACCAAACCAAGTTCGATAACATAATATAAAAGGATGGAATAACCAACAATGCCATCAGCCAATATGATCCCTAATACCAATGCCAATACAAAGTTTGACACTGCTATCAATCCCGCCCATGCCAATCCATAGTAGTTCCACAAAGCCTCTAACAAAAAGAAAACTAATATCCGGTTGGGATATGCCCCTAACATAGCCAAAACCAATATACATAAATAAACCAAAGTATATGAATATGTCCATAACACGAAATTAAGAATTCTATAAAAATGGAAGCTCCCCGCTTCAATCCAAAGACTGATCCCAAAATTTAAACACTATACAGGAGGAATAGAATGGTTGATTCCTATATCACGAGGGGATACAACCGCCCAGAGATTAGCTAGTGGGTGAACACAAGCATTAACTCAGAATAAGGATAAAAATTCCAACAAGTAAAATAAAGTAAACCAACTATATGCATATAAACCATACATATATACATATACAACAATGTCAGGAATGACAATCGAGTTTAGCATGCATTTAAACCATTAACCTATGTGTATGTAGCTTAACCACCCTTAAGCACCCACGAGCTATATGGGTCTAATGTAACATCCTGAACGAGACACTATATGTATAGCCACACGAACTGGAGATACAATTAGAATAGAGGATTCCCAAGTACCCTTACCCTCAATGATAAATATGTATAGGGTACTTAGAGGATTCTGGTGTACATTATGATATAGGGTACTTAGAGGATTACCATGTACCTCAAGATACAGGGTATTTAGAGGATTCCTATGTACCTCATAGTATCATATATGGTCACCATGAACTACTCATATAAGGTCATCATAAAATACCTCTCATGTCAGCAAACATGAGTTTCTAGTATTCATCTATTAGACTCCGACCTTCATGGTTAGCTATCACACCCCGCCAATATTGCCCAATTAAAATATTTCCAACAAATCAATCTATTATTCTACTTATTACTAACCAAGGATATTAATAGTGGTTACATCATACCGACTATAACTTGCAAATATTGTCCTTAGCCAACCCTTTTAAGCTAAAGGGATTCCTGTGTACCCATTTACCAAGTTAACTTGGGGGAGTCCCATATACCCTACAAGTGTTCCATTATGTTTTCTTGCGGGATACCATTGTAACCCACAAGGATGCTTATTAAACCAAACCATTTTATTTACCTATTCTAAACCATTTAGGGTGTTATTACCAAGTTCAAACTATGTAATAGTTCCATTAAAAATCCAATAATGTAGTAAAAACATTCTTATTGGCATTTTATCAAATGCATTGGGGGCATAGCGTTTCCAAAATAAAAATCAAATACCAATTAACCATTCCCATGTAATCAAGTATCCAAACCACCATTAAAACATGTAAATACATAATTAAAATAGGGAAAAACCATAACCAAGCCATTATAACCAAAAAACCCAACATATATTTGAAAACCCAAAACCATATAATAATTATGCCGTGAAAATAATTTGCAAAATATGCCTTTATTCGGAACTAATAATGAGGGAAGGAGTAAATTCCTTAAATTGAGTAGATGATGGAGACAAATTACCAAGACAAGACCCAAATTAATCCTTAAGATGAAACCCTAGCTATCTTTGCCCAAAAACTTTAGAAAGGATTCGAGAGTGTTTTCTAAGTGTTAAAGAATAAAATAATAGGGAAAATAACTTTCCAAGGGTGTTAAAAGTTGTAGGTCCTTATTAGGTTAAGTGGGAAATTTCTTAGATTTCCCTGACTTAAATTGCATAAAGTCCCATCTTGGGGTATGACTAACCATACCAGTCGTACCCTTCAATACAAGTGGTACCCACCACTCGTACCCAGGTCCATCTCCCTCAGACCCAACACTATCCAAGCTATGACTCAACCAAAACCATGTCGTATCTAAGTATATGACTAATACCCATGATCCGTACCCCTAGAAGAATTAAATCCTAAGAGGGCGCAGTACTGACCACCCTACGAGTCCATGGTATGACTCGTACATTGTCATACGGCTCATGGTGATCCACTCGTACTTAGATCCAACTTAAGTTACCAAGTATAAATTTAAGTGAAGTAACCAAGCAACCTGTATCCAGTGATGCATCTCATACCACCTAAGTCGTAACCATTCTAGAATCCAATCCAATACACCAAGAAACACTAGTCAGCATACGACTAAGGCATACCACTCATACTCAAGTATACAACAAGTACCTACTGGTCGTATGTTGTCCAGAACCCAAAAAACCAAGATAGTTTCTAAAGGTCTAAAACCCAAAGTATTTTAGGAGAAATTTTCTAAGGGTCTCAAACCCAGGGTGTTGCAGTATCCCGCTCTAGGAACATTCATCCCTGAATGACGGACAAAGTAGGGTAAACATAAGCATGATTCATTTGCATTATCTAATATCAATCCAACCATTAACCAAATTAGAAAATAAATATACAACGATATTAACCTTTCTTTTAAAAAATTTTGAAAACAAAAGTATGTTAAAGAACACATACCTTCCGCATGAATCCCAAGAGCAAAAAACATATGCAAATATTTGAACTTCATGTCCTCCTCCGCTTCCCATGTAGCCTCTTCCACCTTGTGGTTTCACTATAGAACCTTAACCGAGGACACATCTTTGGTAAGTAACCGACGAACTTGTTGATCCAATATATCAATCAAGACTACTTCATAAGACAGAGAATTCAAGATACCTAATCCCTCCAAAGGAACAACTAAAGAAGGATCACCAAGACACTTTCCCAACATAGATACATGAAATACCGAATGAATGGAGCTAAAATTGGAAGGAAACTCTAATTCATAAGCCATATTACCAACCCTTCACAAAATCTCATAAGGACACATAAATTAAGGACTGGTCTTTCCTTTCTTACCAAACCGCATTACTCCCTTCATGGGAGATACCTTTAGGAACACCTTATCTCTGATCTCAAACTCCAAGTCTTTATGCCTTACATTCGTATAGGACTTTTAGTGACTTTGGGAAACCTTAAGCCTATCTGAATCACCTTCACCTATTTCATAGCCTGATAAACCAAATTTGGGTTGAACATATCTGCCTCACCAAGCTTAAACAACCCAATAAGAGATCTACACCTCCTACCATACAATGCCTTAAAAGGGGAAATTCTAATACTAGAATGGTAATTATTATTATATGCAAACTCTACAAGACGAAGATACTCGGCCCAATTACCACCATAGTTAATCACACATGCTAAAAGCATATACTAGTGTCTGAATAGTTATTTTTACTTTCCTATCCATCAACAGATAAAAAGCAGTGCTCAGACTCACCTTAGTAACTCATCCTTTCTGAAAAGAGCACAAAAAATGAGATGAAAACATCGTACCATGATTAGAGATAATAAAAATGGATACCCCATACAGCTTTACAATCTCATTGAGATACAACCACGCATAGTTCTCAGCTAAAAAGTTAGTATGCCCCAACAAGAAGTGAGCGGACTTGGTTATCCTATCCACGATGACCCAAATTAAATCAAATTGATTCCGAGACTGAGGAAGGCCAGTAATAAAATCCATATTAATTACCTCCCATTTCTATTCGGGTAACCCAATTTCTAGTTAAAACCCCCATATGCTCAACTTTGACTTGTCAGCACACTATGCACTTGGCTACAAAGTCCACATCCATTTTCATACCATTCTATTAATACACCTCCTTGAGATCATGATATATCTTAGTAGAACCGAGATGAACAACATAGAGTGACTTATATGCCTCAACCAATACCCTTTTATGCTGCCCATCCATGCTAGTAACACATAATCTCCCTTGGTACATCAAGTTACCATCACCATGGATCTCAAATACCATTACCTTTTGCCCACCTATATCACTCTTAATTTTTATCAAGATAGGATCTAGAATTTTCTTCTCCTTGATTTTCGCACTGGGAGATGGAAGAACCACTTTCTATACCAACACACCACCATCATCAAAGTCTAGAAGACAGACTCTAAGGTTAACTAATCGGTGAATATCCTTCAATAATTACCGCTTCTTCTTTTTTTCATGAGCCAAACTACCCATGGATATTTTGATAAAAGTATCAACAACTATGTTAGCTTTACTTGGGTGGTAGTGAAGACACATAACATAGTCCTTGAGAAACTCCAACTATCTTCTTTGCCTGAGATTTAGCTCCTTTTGAGTGAACACATACTGTAGACTCTTATGATCTAAAAAGATGTCCGCGTGTACTCCATACAAATAATGCTTCTATATTTTTAAATCAAAAACTACCGATAAAAGCTCCAAATCATGAGTAGGATAATTCTTCTCATGCACTTTCAATTGTCTAGAATCATAGGTGATCACCTTCTAATGTTGCATCAAAACACAACCAAGTCCTACCTGGGATGCATCATATTAAACATCAAAACCCTCATTACCTTCAGGAAATGTCAAAACTGAAGCCGAAGTAAGCTTATCCTTAAGCTTCTCAAAACTCCTTTCACACTATCCGACTAAGAAAACTCTACTTTTTTCTAAGTCAACTTAGTCAATACGGCAGCAAAAGAAAAAACCTGTGACACCCCAACTTTGGAAGAAGTCTCACATCAGTAAAACACAAAAGGGATGTTGGGTATATAAGTAAGAAAGCCTAACTCCCTAGTGATGCATTTTAAAGCCGTGTAGGCCTGGGCCCAAAGTGGATAATATCACTAGTTGTTTGGGACGTGACAGGGGTATCTCCGATATTGTGTGGTTTGAGATGCCCGTCATGGCCAGGACCTCAGGTCGGGTAATAATAGAATGGCATTAGAGTTTCTCCTGTGTTATCCCTATTGATGTGGGCTAGAGTTAAAACTGAATATAGGCAAATCCCGGTAATACAGGGCAAATATCAGTCCTGAGTATAGGCGAATCCTATTTGGTGGGGAAAACCTCAGCGAGGACACTGAGTCCATAAGAGGGATGTATGTTAAATCCTAACTGAGGAAGGTGTCTCATAATGTCAAAACATAGGAGGGATGGTGGGTATATAAGTGAGAAAGCCTTACTCCATAATAACGCATTTTAAAGCCATGTGGGCCTAGGACCATAGCGAACAATATCACTAGTGGGTTGGGACTTGACAGGGGTATATCAGGCCTCTGTGGTTCAGGATGTCTATCCCAGCCAGGACTTCGGGTCGGGTCATGACAGAATATATTGTAACGCCCCAAAGTTTTTCTTAGCTAAACTTTGTCCCTAAAATATCAAGAATTGTCTTCTAGAATAATTTATACTTATTTCCCTATGGAATCCCTTAGATTTAAAATTTTAATTACATATATGACCAAATAATATTTCCATCTATATAAGATTCATCCAAAAAGGACACTCGGTGAAGAATATATGGCTCTTTTATGTGCTAGTCGTAAAACATCATCATTCTGGTGTTTAGCGCATTGCAGAGAGGGTTTAATTAGCAATTGTCAAATTATAGTAGAACCTCATGATAGTGGTATATTGCGGAGGATCCCAATTTACCATTCGTTAATTTCCAGTGAGCCACCACGATAGTGGCGCATCGCGGTGGCCCATAAAATCGGGTTCCCAATTTGATTTTTCCAGCGTTATTCAGAAGTTAACAAGGGTAATTTGAACTTTTTCCAAGCCTCTTAAAATGTCCAAATAGTATATTAAGACCTCTACAACTAGAATATATGATATTCTCAAGATTTTCCTCAAAACAAAAATCCTAGTTCATATACTTTTCTTCTAAGAAACTCAAGATTCAACCATGGGTTTTCAAAATTTACTGAAGATTTGGAATCCTCAAACCATAGGCTTCAAGTATAATTACATATTCTTCATAATTGAAGTACGTGATGTTTATCCTAAAAATAAAATGCGCTTAAAACCATTAGAGCATAATTTTTAGATTTTTATGCATGAATTTCAAAGGGGCTTTAAAATCTATATTCTAAATTACATACTCCAAATGTTTTGATGTTACTATTGTTTTGAATTTGTGGTTCTATCCCTTAAATTGATTTACATGTAGACGTATATGTATGGAATTTGAGATTTAAGATCATTGAGAGCATAAATTATGAACTCCCTCTCGTTATTGAATTAAAGATTATGGTTTCGCGATTTGAAAGATATTTTTGCAATATTATAGCATTTGAGCATGATTTAAAATTGTTGAGAGGGTGTTTCTTGATATAATTTTGTTCTCGTATTTAAGAGAACGAATTGCATGTGAATTGAGAACTTTGACATGACCACCTTGTACTGTTGAAATGCTTGACAAAGATGAGTTCCTTGCATCTATTTACATGAGGTTTGAGAAAGAGTTTATTTGAATTGAATTATTAAATTGATGGTCCCAAAACTTATTTCTCGAAAACAAAGATTTATGATACATTAATAATGGCTCAGAGATATGACTTGCAATTTAATACTATGACGATACCATATGTACTTATGCCATAACAGATTATATTTTCAGAGTGTTTTCTGAGTATGTTTTTAGAGCATGTTTTCAAATTAGCTTTTTAGAGACGACATATTTTGATAAAGTTTTAAAAAGGGGCTTAAAGAGGGTTAGGTGGTTACCCGAAGAAGGCGCGAGTTCAAGAAACTCTTAGCCTTAAACCGTATTTGTCGATATGGGCAGATTATTATTGTATGCTTATGATGGCCATGTGGCATAGTAGATTCAGAGAATCCAACCCTTGCGACACACTTGGGTTGGGGGCTTCGATGCCGAATTAATGGAAATTTTCATATAGCCCATGGAATTTTTCAAAGTTATAGGGTATAGCACCTATAACAGAAGTAACACAGATTTCTCAGAGTTGAGATAATTTTTACAGAGTCTTTAAAATTCCCACGTGAATTCTTACTATTTAATATAATTATGAACTATTTTAAATTTCTCTCATATATGTTAAATAATAAATTATTATTTTGGATATGCTCTGCGTACCAGTACATCTATATTGACCCCCTTTCCCCTACCTCTCAGGTTCTGAGACTCAGTCTAAAGGTCGAAATAAGAAGTAGACAATTCAGATAGCTGATCATATTTTGCAGTGGTGAGCCTTCTCTATTACAAAAGGCCTGTCTTTTTAGATTATGTAACTTATTTTAGTTTTGGTCTACTGGGGGCCTTTTCCTAGTTTCCGAAAGTTTTCATATTTTCTTGTAGTAGAGATTTTACAGACTGAATCAGATGTTATTTAGATATAGTTGATTTAAAGTTTCCATACTTATGTTGAATTTAGATTTGACCATGTTTCTGTAGTAAATTATGTTTCTGCATCTTATTTTATTATATGAATATTGTACATGATACCAGATAGAGAAAGGAATCCAGGCCATCATGATTTGGGATGTCTATCACGTCTAGGACCTACTTTGGGTAATGAAAAACTTAGTATTAAAGCACAGTTCATGGTCCTAGGGTGTCTGCGAAATCGCATCGGGTAGACTCTTGTTTATGGGTGTAGAGCGCGCCATACTTATAACCAAGAGGTTACTAGGAATTTAAGAATATTTCTCTTCTTTGTTATTTAGTTCATGTTTCAGAGTCTAATCTATCCCTTAATTAATGACCTCTTTTTTTCAGAAAACTAGTGATGCCTCCCCATTGCACCAACGTTAATGCTTATGATGATATAGTCCATCCCACCCATGGGATGCGGACCCATGAAAAAGCTCATACATAAGAACCTATTCCTACTCAAGAAGTACCATTCATACCGACCATTCCTCCCACAGCTCCCCGAATGGGGGCCAATCGCACTCAGCCTCGTGAAGGAGAGGTTTCTAATACTGAATTTAGACAATCTATTCACATGTTTTCACAGCTAGTAGCCGCATAGACTTAGAGGTTGGAGGATATTGGGTCTGTGTCTATTACTTCTGAAGTTACGAGTTCATAAGAATGAACCATCCCAAGTTCTCTGGCACTAAGGTAGAAGAGGACCCGCAGAAGTTCATAGATGAAATGGAGAAGATTTTCAAATTAATGCATATTGATCAGGTAAAGGGTATTGACCTAGTATCATACCAGCTAAAGAATGTAGCAAATCAATGGTATAACAAGTAGGAAGATGTGAAGGGTGACAGTGCTGAGCCCACAATTTGGGATGAGTTCGTGGAGCTTTTCTTGACCGATTCATTCCTCTGGAGCTGAAGGGAGCTAAAGAAAAGGAATTTATAAACCTTAAGTAGAGTAAGATGAGTGTTCAGGATTATACTTTAAAGTTTAACCAGTTTAACCAGATGGCCCATTATGCTCCTGAGATGATCAATAGTATAAGGGCCCGAATGAGGAAGTTTGCTTTCGGCCTTTGAGATGATCTGGTGCTTGAGTGTAAGGGAGCTATATTAAATAGGCATAGGACTTTGCTAGACTGTCAGTCCACATGCAGAAAGTTAAGGAGAAGAAGAAAAAGATAGTCGAATATAGAGAAAAAGATAGGCAGAAAAAAAGAGCCAGAGCGATAGACCAGAGTTATACTCAGCAGCAGAGTGGTAATAGGGGCGGAAAATGGCAAAAGAAAAAGAATTGGGGAAATACACAGTCAGCAGCTAGTGCTCCAGTGTCCAAACCCACAACTGAGCAGCACACCTAAAATTTTCAACCTATTCAGGGGCCGAGGATGCAGGGTATGCAGTCACAGGGAAGTGTATCCCAGACCTCTTGGTCCTATCCACGTTGTGGAAGATGTGGGAGGAATCATACAGGGAGATGTCAGTTTGGAACTTTCATGTGTTATTCATATGGCCAACCAGACCATATCTAAAGATATTGTCCAGCAGCAAAGAGTAATGTTGGAGGAGCCAAGAACCAGGAAAATTCATCTGCACCACCACCTTAGAAGGGTGCCACTTCAGTCGCCGAAAATAGTTAGAACTGGTTGTATACTTTGACTAACCGCGAGGAGGTAGAGGCCTCACCAGATGTAGTCACCATTATATTACAAATATTTTCTCATGATGTATTTGTATTACTTGATCCCGAGTCTACACAGTCTTATGTGATCCCATACATGGCTGTTGGTTTTAGGCTTAAGCATGATGTCATTGCTGAAACTTTCTTGGTTTCCACCTTGGTGGGAGATTCTATTATGGCTAGGAGGGTGCATAGAAATTATGTTGTGTCTATTTTTAGCTGGGATACTGAGATAGATCTCATAGAACTTGATATGGTTTATTTTGATGCCATCTTATAGATGGACTGGCTTCATTCATGCTATGCCACTTTGAATTGTAGGACCCAAAGAGTCACCTTTTTCTTTTCTGAATAAATCAGTGATAGAATGGGAAGGACATTCTCCAGCACCTAGAGGGCATTTCATATCTTATCTCAGGGACCGTAAACATATTTCTAAAGGTTGCTTGTATGATCTTATTCAGGTTAAAGATTCTAGTGACAAAAGTCTCATTCTTCAGTCTATCCCCATAGTGAATAAATTCTCGGAAGTCTTTCCAGATGATTTCCCATGAATACCACCTGATAGGGAGATAGATTTTATTATTTATTTATTACTAGATATCCAACCTATTTCTATTCCACCATATAGGATGGTTCCTGTAGAGCTAAAGAGTTGAAAGAACAGCTAGCAGATCTTTTAGATAAAGGTTTTAGTCACCCCAGAATGTCTCCCTAGGGTGTACCAGTACTTTTCATTCGAAACAAAGATGGTTCCCTTCATATGTAAATAGATTACTGCCAGTTGAATAAGGTCACGATTAAAAATAAATATCCCCTTCTTAGGATTGATGATCTTATTGATCAACTTCAGGGTGCTAAATGTTTTTCTTAGATACCCTTTGTTTGGGATATCACCAGTTGAAAGTTTGAGAGTCAGATATTCCCAAAATAGTTTTCCAAACCAGATACAGCCATTATGATTTCTTAGTCATGTCCTTCGGGTTGACTAACACCCCTGCATCTTTTATTGATCTAACAAATAGGGTTGTCCATTAGTTTCTGGATCTTTTTGTCATTATATTCATTGATGACATTTTGGTATATTCTAAGAGCGAGGAGGACCATTCCAATCACTTTCGAATCATCCTTTATACCCTTAAAGATCATAAGTTGTATGCAAAATTTTCCAAGTGTGAATTTTGGTTGAATGCTATTGTGTTCTTGGGGCACATTGTGTCTAGTGAGGGGTTTGAGGTTGATCCTAAAAAGATTGAGGCGGTGAGAAAATAGCCCAGACCCATGACTCGAATTGATATTTGGAGCTTCTTGGGTTTGGAAGGTTATTAGAGAAGATTAATCAAGAGTTTTTCTTTCATAGATGCACCACTTACTAAGTTGACTCAGAAAAAGGTGAAGTTTTTGTGGTCTGAATCTTGTGCGAATAGTTTTGAGAAGTTGAAAGACAAGTTGATTACTGCTCTTATTTTGACTCTTTCGGAGGGTACAGAAGATTTTGGTATATACTGTGATGCGTCCCGAGTGGGACTTGGGTGTGGTCTTATGCACCATGGTAAGGTAGTAGCTTATTAATCTACGCAGTTAAAGGTGCACGAGCGAAAATACCCTACCCATGAATTAGAGTTAGCAGTTGTAGTTTTTGTACTTAAGATCTAACAGCACTACTTGTATGGTGTACACATTGATATATTTAATGACCAAAAGAGTTTACAATATGTTTTCTCACAAACAGAACTGAATTTCAAGTAAAGGTGGTAGTTGGAACTTTTAAAAGACTATGACATGAGCCAGCACTATCATTTGGGCAAGGCGAATATGGCAGACGATGCCCTCAGCAGGTTATCTATAGGTAGTCTTTCTCATGTGGGGAAAGAAAAGAGGGAGATGGTGAAAGATATTCACCGACTTGCAAATCTAAGAATGTGACTTTTGGATACCAAAGATGGAAGAGTGGTTGTTTATGAGATAGATAAATCTAACCTTTGTGCAGAAGTTAAGGAGAAGCAAGTTGAAGATCCAATCTTGATACAGATCAAGAAAGATGTGGGCCAACAAAAGGTAATGCCATTTAAAAATGGTGGTGATGGTATTTTGATATACCAGGGTATGTTGTGTGTGCCAGTTATAAATGGTCTGAGGAAGAGAATCCTTAACGAAGCTCACACGTTGAGGTATATTGTTCACCTTGGCTCTAGTAAGATGTGTTAGGATTTGAAAACCATTTATTGGTGGAATAATATGAGGGGTGATATGGCTAACTATGTTGACAAGTGTTTGAAATGTCAACAAGTTAAAGTGGAACATTTTAGGCCAGGTGGTTCTTCTCAAGAGATAGCTTTGGATTTGTGGAAGTGGGAGATGCTTAATATGAACTTCATTACAGGACCTCCGAGGTCCCAAAACCAGTATGATTCCATTTGGGTGATTATAGATGGGTTGACCAAGTTAGCTCACTTTCTACCTGTCAGGACAAATTATTTGGGAAAGGATTATGCCAAGTTGTTCAGTGCAAAAATAGCTAATTTGCATGGGGCACCTATTCCCATCATATCTAACAGAGGTACACAGTTTTCTTCACAACTTTAGAGATTATTTCAAAAGGGTTTAGGTACCCAAGTGAATTTGAGCATGGCTTTCCACCCTTAGATAGATGGGAAAGTAGAGCACACCATACAAACCCTTAAGGATATGTTAAGGGCCTTCGTGATTGATTTTAAAGGTAGTTGGTTAGTGAAATTTCAATTGATAGAGTTTACAAATAATAATATTTTTCATTCCAGTATTAAGATGGCACCTTTTGAGGCATTGTATGGGAGAAGATGTAGGTCCCTAATAGGATGGTATGAAGTAGGCGAGATATAGATATTTGGGAATGATCTTGTTTACCATGAAATAGATGATGTGAATGTTATTAGAGAATGACTTAAGACAGCTCAGAGTCGTCAGAAGTCCTTCATTGATGTTAGGTGAAGAGATCTAGAGTTTGAGGTTGGAGATTGGGTGTTTCTCAAGGTTTCCCCCATGCAGGGAGTCATGCGATTCAGGAAGAAAGGTAAGCTGACTCCTTGCTATATAGTACTATATCATATTGTTAGAAGGATAGGTAGAGTTGCTTATGAGTTAGAATTGCCAATTTAGTTTGGGTTCGGCTCATTCGGTATTTCATATATCTATGTTGAAGAAGTGTATTAGAGATCATTCTTTAGTATTTCTTGTCTAAGAAATTAAAGTCATAGACTCCTTATCATATGGAGAAGATCCTGTAGAGATTTTGGATCGCCAAGTTAGAAGATTTAGGAACAAATAGATAGCCTCAATTAAAGTGTTGTGGAGAAACCAGAAAATTGAAGAAGCGACTTGGGAATCAGAAATTGACATGAGAGCTAGATACCCAAAAATTTTTTATCCAATGGATGAAGAAATGGAAGGTAAAATCCTTGCCTTATTCTTTATATGCCTTAGTATGCTTGAAATTAGACATTTTTGTTTCCCGTGTCAAAATTCGGGGACAAATTTTCCCAAGGGTGGGATATTATTATGCCCCAAAGTTTTTCTTAGCTAAACTTTGTCTATAAAATATCAAGAATTAGATTATAGAATTATTTATACTTATTTACCTATTAAATTCGTTGTATTTCAATATTTTATTTCGTAGATGACAGAATAAGCTCTCCATCGATATAAGATTCATCCAAAATGGGCACTCAGTGAAGAAGTTCTGGCTATTTTATGTGCTAGTGGTAAAACATCATCATTCTGGTGTTTAGCGCATTGCGGAGAGGGTTTAATTATAAATTTTCAAATTCCAGTGGGAGCTCGCGATATTTGCGCATCGCAGAGGATCCTAATTTCCCAATCGGCAATTTCCAGTGAGCCACCACGATAGTGGCGCATCGCGATCGCCCATAAAATTGGGTTCCCAGTTTAATTTTTCAAGCTTCATTAAGAAGTTAACAAGGGTAATTTGAACTTTATCCAAGCCTCTTAAAATGTCCAAATAGTATATTAAGACCTCTATAAGAAGAATATTTGGCATTCTCAAGATTTTCCCCAAAACAAAAACCCTAGTTCATAGACTTCTCCTACAAGAAACTCAGGATTCAACCATGGGTTTTCAAAATTGACTGAAGACTTGGAATCCTCAAACCATAGGCTTCAAGTATAATCCCTTATTCTTCATAATCGAGGTGTGTGGGATTTATCCTAAGAACTACATGGGCAAAAACCCATTAGAGCATGATTTTTAGATTTTTACGCTTGAATTGCAAAGGGATTTTTGAAATCTATGTTCTAAATTACGTACTCTGAATGTTTTAATGTTACTATTGTTTTGAACTTGTGGTTCTATACCATAAATTTATTTACATGTATACTTATATGTATGGAATTTGAGATTTAAGATCGTTGAGAGCATAAATTATGAACTCCCTCTCTTGTGTTAAATTAAAGATTATGGTTTCGTGATTTGAAAGATGATTTCGCAATATTATAGCATTTGAGCATGATTTGAAATTATTGAGAGGGTGTTTCTTGATATAAATGTGTTCTCATGTTTAAGAGAAATAATTGCATGTTAATTGAGAACTTTGACATGACCACCATGTACTATTTAAATGCTTGACAAAGATGAGTTCCTTGCATGTATTTACATGAGGTTTGAGAAAAAGTATCTTTGAATTGAATTATCTAAATGGTGGTCCCAAAACTTGTGTCTTGAAAACAGAGATTTATGATAGATTAATAATGTCTCATAGATGTGACTTGCAAGTCAATGACATGATGATACCATAGGTATTTATGCCATAACAGATTATGTTTTCAGAGCATGTTTTCAGAGTATGTTTTCAGAGATGGCATGTTTTGATTGTGTTTTAAAAAGGGTCTTAAAGATCTTTAGGTGGTTACCAAAGAAGGCGCGATCTCAATCAACTCTTCGCTTGAAACCATATTTTCCCATATGGGTAGATTATTATTGTATGATGTCTATGGTTATGTGGCGTAGTAGATTCACAGACTCCGACCCTTGCGGTACACTTGGGTTGGGGGCTTCGCTATCAAGTTAATAGCAGTTTCCATATAGACCATAAAAATTTTCAGAGTTGTAGGGTATACCACCTAGCGCAGAAGTAACACAGATTTCTCAAAGTTGAGATGATTTTTACAGAGTCTTTAAAATGCCCATGTGAATTCTTACTATTTGATATACTTATGAACTGTTTTAAATTACTCTCATATATGTTGAATAATAAATAATTATTTTGGATATGCTCTGTGTACCAGTACATTTGTATTGACCCCCTCTCCCCTACCTCTCAGGTTTTGAGACTCAGTCTAGGGGTCCAGATAAGCAGTAGATAATTTAGAAAGCTGATCAGAGAGTGCAGTGGTGAGCCTTCTCTATTCCAGAAGGCCTGTCTTTTCAGATTATATTACTTACTTTAGTTTTAGCCTACTAGGGGCCTTGTCCCTGTTTCATATAGTTGTCAGATTTTCATGTAACAGAGATTTCGGAGACTGAGGCAGATGTTATTTAGATGTAGGTGATTTACTGTTTCCATACTTATGATGAATTCAAAGTTGACCATGTTTCCATAATAGATTATGTTTCCGCATCTTGTTTTATTATATGAATGTTGTGCATGATTACCAGATAGAGAAGGGCATTTCGGGACTTCACGGTTCGGGGTGTCCATCACAGTAGGCCCTAGTTCAGGTCGTGACAAAACCCCTCCACAAACGTCCTATAATACCCAGTTAAATCCAAGAAGCTCTGAATGCTAGTTAGAATCATGGGTCTAGGCCACATTTTAACCACAACCACCTTTTGAGGATCCACTATGATCCCCTCATTAGAAATAATATTACCAAGAAAAGTCATAAAGTTTAACCAAAACTCACCTTTGGAGAACTTGGCATATAACAGCTCTTCTTTCAAGGTCTATGAAACCACACGGAGGTTATTAGCATGATCTACCTCACTCTTAGAATACACCAAGATGTCATTAACGAAAACAATGACAAAAATTCCTGAAACTGCCTGTAAACCTTGTTCATCAGATCCATAAATGTTGTTGGGGAATTAGTCAACCCAAATGACATCACCAATGACTCAAAGTGCCTATTTCGAGTTCGGAAAGCTGTCTTTGGGATATTCTTTTCCCTAAACTTAAGTTGATGATACCCAGACTGAAGATCTATCTTAGAAAATAACTTGGCACCATGCATAAAACAAGTTATCTAATCTTAAAAGAGGATACTTGTACTTAATTTTCACCTTATTCAACTGCCTATAGTCAATGTACATCTGAAAGGAACTGTCCTTCTTACGCACGAATAAAAATGGTGCACCCTACGGGGATACACTAGGATGAATAAACCCCTTATACAGAAAATCCTTAAGTTGCTCATTGAGTTCCCTCAACTCAGGCAGAGTCATTCTATCTGGAGGAATAGAAATTGGATGAGTTTCCAGAACCAAATAAATGCCAAACTCAATTTCTCTGTATTAAGGAACACTAGGAAGATCATCCAAAAAGACTTCAGGAAACTCATTTACCACTAGAACCAAATGAAAAGAAGGACCTTCTAAGTTAGAATCTTTAAATAGGACCAAATGATAGAGACATTCTTTGGAGATTAATCTCCAAGCTCTATGATAAGAAATAAACCTTCCTTTAGGATCTAGGGAACCACCATCCCACTCACTAACTGGTCTAGGGATGCATAACAAGAGTGTAACCTGTCTATCCCCAAAATAATTTCAAAATCCATTATAACAAGCTCAAACAAATCAACTAAAGTCTTCCTACTACTAACCGATAACACACACCCCCTATAGACTCTTTTAGAAAAAATACAGTCACCTACAGAGGTAGAAATTGAAACAGAATCTGAGATAACCTCGGGATCATAACTAAAACACAAAGCCACATATGGGGTCACATGCAAAAATTGTGGAACCAAAATCAAGAAAGCAATACATGTCAAGAGAAAAGAGTTGTAATGTACTAGTTATGACATTAAGAGAAGCCTTGGATTCTTGCTGAGTAGTAAGAGCATTTAGCCTATTTTAGGCAACACCAACACCGGAAGTAGGAGCAGACACCAAATCAACACCACTAGGAACAAGAGCAAAACATGAAGCAATCAGAGCTTTGACTGCTCCTGAAGTACCTTTACTAACTGGATAGTTTCTTAGAATATGTCCTGGCTGATCACTTTTAAAACACCTATCCCTCCCTTCATCATAAAATCCCAGATGAAGATGACCTCAGAACCAACAAGAAGGGTATGAGGAAGAAGACTGTGCCCTAGTTGGATGATATTGGAAACCTACGCCCAAAAACTATCACCACGTTGTTGATGCCTATCACCCAAAGGCTTCGGGTAAAAAATACTAGCAGAAGAGAAGGAACCAAAACTCCCCACTTCTTTTTTGGCCACTTACCATCATCCCAACTATCTTGTTATTGTCCACCACCTTGTTTATAAGACCTAAACTTTTTACTCTGCCTTTCCCCAACTTTAACCTACTTCTTTTTTTCTTCCTCCACTAGTTGTATATGAACCACCAGCCTAGACATATGCATATCCTTGATCAGAAATACAGTCTTATTTTTAAGGATCAATTTTTGAGATGGTCTAGATGCAAACTTTCTCATCCCCACCCTCATATCAGACACTAATTTCATAGCATATCTTAATTGCTGATGAAAGTTCAAGGCATATTTCTTGATTGATATTTTCCCTAGTCTCAGATTGACAAATTTCTTAACCTTTTCTCCCCTTGGCTCCTAAGGAAAAAAGCAGTCCGGAAAAGTATTTGAAAAAGCATCCCATAAGGACAGCTTCTCAACATCACCTCTATCCTTATTCCACTCCTCATACCACTAGTACGCAACATCTTTGAGCTGGTAAGCAACAAAATTTACCTCTTCCATATTGGTGGTCTACATAACCAAAAATATCTTCTCCATTTTATATAAGAAACCTTGTGGATCATCCTCAACCTTCACAATAGTAAAAGTAAGAGGATTCATTTTCATAAACTAGCAAACCCTTCTGGCCTCAGTAGAATAAATACTAGATGCATCCCGCTCAACCTTAGTAGTAACCTACTGAGTAATAGAATGAGTTGATTAAAGAAATTCCGTATTCATCACCTTACCTTGTAGAGGACTAGTAGCAACTAGTAAAACTCAAAAAATATCAGGGATTGGACCCTTGACCAAGTATAGATCCCCTGTATCCCATCCACGTTGTCCTTAGATGGGACAAAAGAGTTACCTTGCACCTCAGATTATTGAGGCATGATTTGAAAAGTAAAAACACCAGGATTAGAAAAGACCTTAGACCTTTCATCTTGAAGATAGACTGCCAAGAAAATGAAACATTCCTAAATGCCTTGTAGCTTCTCCCTTTAGAGTGTGGCGCGCTATACACCCTTAAAAGAGAATTTACTAGACACAGTTTCTTAGACTCCCAATTAACATAAACCTGTAGCTCTGATACCAAATTGAACTGACCCGACCAGGTGCCTTATCGTAATAGGTATCCTAATTCCAACCAGGACTGGGGACTACCCCCAATACCCAACCCAACCGTTTAATACATGCTCTGAATTGGATGAATTTTAATCATATAACAAGATAACATAATTGCATGATCCAAGACTATGTGATAGGTCTATAACTATGAATAACCCAATGAGTCCATCCATCCCAAACCAACCAGTAATCATAACCAAACCGTAATCCAAAACCAAAATAATAACTAAACTAAGTTCCATAACATAATAAAAAGTATCGAACAACCAACAATACTATCAATACGTATCAACCCTAATACCAATACCAATACCAATACAAAGGCTGACACCACTATCAATCTGACCCATGCCAACCTATGTAGTCCGACAAAAGCCTCAAACCAACAGAAAACCAATATTCGGTTGGGACATACCCCCAACCATAGCCAAAACCAATATACATAAATAAACTAAAGTAGATGAAATTGTCCATAACATAAAATAGATCCTACCATAAAAGTGAAAGCTCACCACTTTAATCCAAAAGTTGATCTTGAAATTTGATCACTATACAGGAGAGTAGAATGGTTAGTTCCTGCATCACATGGGGATATAACTTGTAAAGCCCCGATTCTGAACCATATATGCTATACAGTGCTCATAATACCAGGGGATAACAAGCTAACCTACAACCTGTACCTACTGCAATAATTGAATAATAGCATTATAATTATACAAAATTTAGGTAAAAACTTAGACATAAGGTTCCAAACGATAAATAAATACTGAGTATGGTACATCAATACAAAAACTGAACACCTATCTATAAATAATATAGTCTAAAAAGCCTCTAATGTCTGAACAAGGAGTTGATGGGAAAAGTCCCCAACTAACTCCAACTACTAAAATAAATTAAGTACTGAAATACTGAAATAGTAAGTCTGTCCTCGAACTATGAGGACTCACCACTAAGTCTGTTGCTAATAGATCAGGATGCTAAGTATGATCAGGAGCCTATGCGTCTGAACCTATGATATAAGACATCATAGCATAAAAGAAAGGTATGCTTCAGTACTTTGAATGTACTGGTATGCTAAGTGAGGTAAGCTGAGATGCATGGGTTCATATGCATGAACAATACTGACTAATGGCATGAGTGTAACTAAATAAGTGTACATCCATGAATACGTAAATTATAAGTGAGATTATGATAATACTGGATACTGAGTTCTAAATTACTGATTTACAGATATCTGAGTTTACTGATATTGTGTATCTGATAACTGAGTGACTGTATCTAACAATCCTGATTTTAAAGAACTGGTCTGAATAACATACCAAGCTGAGTAACTGTATATGATAGTCTTGAATCTACAGAATTAAACTGAGTTCTATATTAAGACTAAATTTGAAACTAAGACTATGAGAGGTAATTATCTAACCGACATGCCCCTCTCTGAACTAATTGGGGTCTAACTTGTAACCCCAGTTGGAAGGGTATTAGTACCATGCCATGGGTAAAGACATTTATGAGTTAATTCTCTCTGACAAGAAGCCCTTTCATTAACCGTTGCTGGCAGGAAAATATGTATGAGATGTATCAACTATATTCTGGAAGAAAGACATCTCAAACTACACTAGCTACAAACTTTTGTAACACAGGGATTGCTACTAATGGTCAAATCCTTTATTGGCAGGAATGTCCCCGTCCCTGGGTTCGCTCGTTGCTGAATCCTACTCCCAACTGAATAGACACTGAACTAATTTCTAGTTTCTACTAGGAGTCACTGAACTATTACTGATTATTCTTTATAACCGAACTGAACTGAGTTCTATTGATTGATGGAATACTACTGAATTCTATTAACTGACTGAATTTATTGAGGTCTAAACTGAATACTAAACTGGACTGGGTTTATTAAGTCTACTGAGTTTTTCATGAGTTCTGTAACTGACTAAGAGTACAACTGATCGTGACATGAATAAGTTTACTCTTTAACTGACACTAGCTCTAGGTAAACAACTAAATTGTTGGGTATTAAATACCCCCTGGACTCGATAGCATGAAAAGTAAATCACTGCATGAATTTAGTAGCATAATGGTACTAGCATGCTAATAATACATTCACTTAGACATTTTTGTCAAACATTTGTTATACATGAGCTTGTGTATGATTTAAATCGCACAACAACATTTGTGTTTGGACTAGTCTAATCACATAAGCATTTTGACAAACACTTGGGGATCATGGGTATTTCAATTATCAATAAAAATTTTGTAATATCATGGATTCTACATTCAACTTGTAATTCAAGAGTTTGATATATAGTTCACAAAATTCAATTCACAATTAACTAGTTTGCATGATACTTGAGACAAATCATGGAATTAGATCACTTTAACATCATAATCATTACTACATTCAAAATCCAACATGAAATCAGTTAACTTGAATTTAAAAAGAGTTTTTTGAACTCCAAGGGTGGAAGAAAACCCTTAGATGAACACTTCACATACCTTGGTATTCAAATTTGCGAAGAACGATGGAGTGTTCTTGAAGGTTGAATCTTGAATTGGAGATCCTAGGGTTTACTTCTTGAGAAATTTTGAGAAATATGAATGGATTTTCCCTCTAAAGGGGCTTAATCTCATGTTTTGGGGGCTGACATAAGGTGGGAAAAGACCCAATTACCCCTGAGGATACAACCTTTTTAATGACTAAAAACTGATTTAGCAATGGCCAGATCGACGTACCGCGTCATTGGCATTGACACGATGGCCAACGCACCATGTCGAGTCTGCGTTGGTTAACTGGAATTTTCACTGGGAGCTAGATAAAAATATTCATCGACACGATGGACGATGTGGTGCATCGAGATCGCGTCAATCTACTTGGTTTTGATTTTAAATATGCCTCAAGCGAAGTCCAAAAAATCTGAAACTTGTCCAAGAACACCTACTGACATTTTTTATCATAAATTAACCTAAAAATTGATATTTAAAGGTCACAAGGGTCATGAAAAAGGATCAACAACTTACGGAGGCTAAAATAACTCTAAGTATGAACACTTAGCTGAATTTTTCTAAGTTTGGTACCCTTTACTAGCTTTTACAGGACTGAATCAAGCTTAGGATTTTGCAGGGTCTTACACAGCTGCCCGAAAAAGGTTTAGCAGGTGAATGCTAGCATGAACTAAGGATAACGATAAAATAATGCCAACCATTAAACCCAAGTAATCCAACCATATGCATAAAAATCATACATATATACATATATAACTATGCTGAGAAAGGGAATTGGGTTTACCATATATTTAAAACCATTAACCTAGGTATGTGTAGCTTAACCATCCTCAACCACCCATGGTCTATATGGGTCTAATGTAACTCCCTGAATAAGCCCCAATGCTTGTAGCCACACGAACCGAAGATACCATTAGAGTAGGGGATTTTCGAGTATCCTTACCCTTCATGATACATATGTATAGGGTACTTAGAGGATTTCCATGTACCTCATAATATCATATAAGATTTCCATAACCTACCCCTCATGTTAGAAAACATGAGTTTCTAGTGTTCATCCATTGGGCTCCTACCTTCACAGTTCGCTATCACACCCCTCCATTATTGCCTAATTAAAACTATTTCAAACTAACCAATCTATTATTCTATTTATTACTAACCAAGGCTATTAATTGTGGTAACGTCATACCAACTATAACTTTCAATTATTGTACTTAGACAACCCTTTTAAGGTAAAGGGATTCCCGTGTACCTATTTACCAAGTTAACTTGTGGGAGTCCTATGTACCCCACAAGTTTTCTATTATGTTTGCTTGGGGGATTCCATTGTACTCCACAAGGGTATTTATTAAACCAAACCATTCCATTTACCCATCTTAAACCATTTAGGGTTCCACTACACAGTTCAAACCAAGCAATAGTTCCATTAAAAATCCAACAATGTAGTAAAAATATTCTCATAGGCATTTTATCAAATACATTGGGGGCATAGTGTTTCAAAACCAAAATCAAATACCATAAATAGTTGGAACTAACAATGAGGAAAGGAGTAAATGCCATAAATTTAGCATTTGATGGAGTGAAATCAACAACACAATCCTCAATTTAATCCTTAAGATAAAACCCTAGCTTATTTTACCCAATAACTTCAGAGAGGATTAGAGAGTGTTTTCTATGTGTTAAAGAATAAAATAATAAGGAAAATAACCTCCCAAATGTGTTAAAAGATATGGGTACTTATTAGGTTAAGTGGAGAAATGTCATAATTTCCTTCACTTAAACTGCATAAAATTCCCATCAGGGGGTATGACCAGTCATACTCTCTAATACGACAGGTACCCACCACTGGTACCTAGGGCCATCTCTCTTAGACCCAATAATATCCAAGGTACGAATAGCCCCAAACTATACAGTATCCAAGTATAAGACTAGTACGCATTATTGGTACCTCTGGCAAAATAGAATCCTAAGAGAACTAAAACTAATCACCATACGAGTCCATGGTACGACTTGTACTCGAGCTTACAACTCACGGTAAGCAACTTGTACTCAGATCTAACTTAAGTACTAAGTCTAAGATTAAAAGAAGCAACCAAACAACTTGTATCCACCGATACAACTTGCACCACCCAAGTCATACCCATTCCATAACTCAATCTAATCCACCAACCAATACTGGTTAGCATATAACTAAGGTATACCACTCATACTTAAGTATACAAAAGTTACCCACCAATCGTATGTTGTCTAAAACCCAAAAATTAAGGAAATTTTTGACGAATCCCAAACCCAGGGTGTTTCACTGACCCAATAAATTCTGAATACCTTTCTAAGAAATTGGTGGAGGAAATCTTTCAATCACCTCAATTTTATACTTGTTGACCTCTATCCCATTCTTTGAAATTTTGTGCCTAAGAACTATTCCTCTTTAATCATAAAGTTCCACTTCTCCCAATCACAACCAACTTTTACTCCTTATATCTCTAAAATGTATTAGCAAAGTGAGCCAAATAGTTATAAAAAGAGTCACCAACAAAAGAGAAATTATCAATCAAGACATCAATAGTATCCTTCACTATATCATAAAAGATAGACATCATGCAACGAAAAGGTGGTTGGGGTATTACAAAGACCAAAGGCATCCACTTGAATAAAAATAAACCATATGGAGAAGAAAAAGTGGTTTTATCTTGGTTCTCGGTAAAAATATAAATTTATTATAGTCCAAATAACCATCAACAAAATAATATCATCCTCTACCTGCAAGGCAATCTAACATCTACTCCTTGAATGACATAGGAAAGTGATCTTTCTGCATCTAAGTATTCAACTTTTGATATTTCATACAAACTCCCTATCACATAACTGGTCTCATGAGAACTAACTTATTCTTATTATTAGAGACCACAACGATCCCACCATTCATTAGCAAACACTGAACTTCGCTTACCTATTTATTGTCGGCTATAGGGAAACCCACATCTGCATATAACCACTTAATAATCTCCTTCTTCACCACCTCTTTCATAGGTATCAAACAACATTTATGGTTAATGATAGGACCAAACTTTGTTTCAAGATGAATCTTGTGAGATCAAATTTTGAGTGATATTTTTACAATATCTATAATAGTCTAACTAATGGCCTTTTTAAAACTCTACAAAACTAAAATCAATGCCTCAACATGTGATTTTAGAAAATTTATTGCAATAATAATCAGTAAGGTATTATTGGCCCACAATAATGTATAATGCAACTGAGATGAGAGGGTCTTCAATTCAAGTTCGATGGTTTCTCATTAGATGGCCGAGTTGGTAGGGTTGCTCTATTCTTTAAATCAAGATCCAACATCTTTATCGTATAAGAATAAAATCCTTACTAATAAGTGTCATCTCATCATACTAATTGATATATTCACTATCAAAATTCATGATTACTAGTGTAAATGCCTCGACACCAAGTCTCTCCTCAATGGGTGCAACTAATGTATCTTCATCTACAATGTCTATCATAGAAACTACTTGCATATCTTTCAGCTGCCTGATGGACTTACATACTTTAAAAGTGACATAGTCATCACTAATCTTGAATTTTATCTATCCGATCTCCATGTCAGCAAATGCCCTTCCCGTGGCTAGGAAGGGCCTTCCCAATAATAAGGACATCAAAATCTACCTCATAGTTGATATTAAAAAATTACCTAAGATAATAAATGAAGCTACCTTCGCCAACACATCACATAATATACCAATCCACTTCTTCACAGTAATATTACCATCAATATGCTCATAGAGGTCAGTTTAGGAGACCTCAACCCCAATTTTTTGTAAATACTAGTGGCGTTAAATTAGTACTAGCTTTGGAATCACATAATTCTTGTGCAAAATTTAAGGACCCAATAGTATAAGAAATAGGGAAAGCTTTGGGATCCTTATTTTTTTCAACTAAAAATCATGAGGTAATAGCACTGCAATGGCGCATAGTATCAGTTGGCTCAAAACTTACCATCTGTTTCTTAGTCACTAAATCCTTCATGAATTTTGCTTAGCTAGGCATATTCTCTAAAGCTTCCATAATAGGAATATTCACCGACAGTTCCTTCAATAGCGATATGAATTTATGACATTTGCCTTCTTCCATTTTCTTCTTCAACCTTTAAGAAAAAGGTGTAAGAGGTCGTGGAATAGGCTTCAACAGTAATGTGACCTTACACTTGCCATTATCGCTATCTGCTTATTTCTCTACACCTATCAACTTTTATGATGTCTCACCATTATACACCAACTTCTAAATTTTATTTTTGAGTGCATTACCAACATCTATAGTATCATTCCTCTCATCATCAACCACATGCATAGGTTGATCAATAGTACCCTTACCACTTTGAGTAGTAATGGATAAGTAGAGACTGTCGTTCTTTGAATTTTGAATAGTATTGCTAGAAAGAGTATTCAATTATTGGTTCAATGTAGCCGACATCTATCCAAACTACTACTCAGGTTGCTTAATTGCAGCGGCATGCAATTTTACTTTATGGCTCCACTCTGATATGTTTGCCTTAATCTCCTTAAGGAAACTCTTTTTGCTCTCTGAACTCTTAAAAAGCTTAGTAATCAACACCTCCATTATAGAGTCAACATCATGGTTCCCTAATGAAACATAAAGACCACTCTTCTCCTTATAATTATCCTTTCTCTTTCGGTCTCCATTATACTCTCTACTCTTATCCTATACTTGATTTCATTGCAGATTGACCTTGATTTATTTCCTCGAGTTCCAAATGTCTTGATTAGACCCTTGTCCATTGGCTTGGAAACCTACCATCTATCTATCTAAGTTCTTCACATATTTATCATCAAACTTTTCTTTCCCATGAGATTTAACTCGAGCACCTACATTATTTACCTTTTTCTTCTCTGATAGTTGCAAATTACTTTATAAGCAACCCAATCTCAATCATCAGTTATGCTACCTCTTGAGCCAGTATCATATTTATGGATTTCTTCTCATTGGAATATCATTAGAATAAGTACCAGCTAACCTATTTTCTTGTCGAGTATGCCATCCTCGGTTGGTTTTAGTAATCCAATCTATGATTTCTATAGCCTGATCCATTGAAGACTCATGAAAGCAACACCTATAATAGTTTAAACCATAACCTTTGTATTTGTATTCAATGTTGTATATAATATCTTCAACCAGTTCTATCCCATGACTTTGTGATTTTGAACATCCATCAGTATCTTCTTAAACCTCAACTATCTCTCGTAAAGTGCCTCTAAATAAAATATATGAAATAGTAGATCTCATCTTTCGATTGGTAGAAGGTGAGAAAAATTGTTCCAAGAATTGTTTCCAAGTGGTAATGAATCATGATATAGCTTTCCTAACCATAACATTGCTTCACCATTTTGAGAAAATGTGAACAAATTGAGTCGTAAAGCTCCCCGACTCACCCTTAATAGATTGTACAAAGTACAAATCCCCAAAAAGTTCATAATGTGCATGTTTGAATCATCCATAAGTAGACTAACAAACATATCCTTCATATTAAGAAACTGAATTATTACACACGTAATGTCGCATTTTGTTCCTTAGGGCAATTTTGGAGGAATAATAGCACCTGTGTAAACTTGTACAACTTACCCCAAACTTTATTCTAGATCCTTGTAAATTAGAAAATATTGATGAACTGGCAGCGGTTGAACTCTGTTTCTTCTAACTCTATCTCTATAGAGTGTTGTATGATGATCTTCCTCTTTCTACTGTCGAGTCCTTTATTTGGCACGTCGGGCTTTGGTAACCTCGCATTTTCTTCAATTATTAATCGGGTAGAGGTTTAAGCAAAATCTTCTTGAATTCCATATGAGCTGTCTAATACAATAAGGCTGGGTCATTATGAACTTCTTCACATTGGGCTACATGCTCATAATCTTCTTATCTCTCTATTTTATAATTTTGTAGTAAGGGTTGTCCAAGCTTAGTTCAAATAGAATCAAGGGATTTCCTTGACTCCGAGTACTGGGCATATACCAGTGTGTGCCCTCAAAATAGTTAAAACCATATATTAATAAGAGAAACTATCAACTTTAGTAACCACAATCAATCAATTTATACCTGTATTACCCAGTGATGGTGCCAAAATTTAATGTTTACCAAATTACACCTCCAAGAAAGTATAACACGGTTGCTTGTAAATTATAGAACCTAATAAGGTTGGGGTCAATCCACTAGGAATAGGTTAAAAATCTATAATGGTCTTATCGGTGTAATTGAACATTGCAGATAGTAAATGGGTTTATTTTTAATTACAGGAGTAACAGTAACAATGTTGGGCAATTAGGTTTATTATTAATATGAGACGATTACTAGGATTGTGTTCCCCCTGATTTCGTTACTCCATACACTTGTCATTCTTATCAGATTATCTTGGTGTCTTGCATGTAAAATCTAACAAGTTATGTATTACATAACCTTCTCTCAACCCTAGTTTAGGTGGAGTTCACTCATCTCCTCTTGGTCTTAGAGTGTCGTATTACTAACTCTTGTTTTTTATCTTATATTAACTTTATTCTTTGCGTCTCAAGTTAGTTAGATGAAGGTTGCGAGCTTCAAATTACTATTATGATTTCTATTTCCTAATTTCTACCTCTCTATCGAATTAGTATCGAACACATATAAGTTCTTAAGGTTTGTACCCATCAAGAAAGCCATTAAATTAAAGAAATCCCAATACATGTAATGACACCAATTTAAAATGACTTAGCACTTCTTATGCTTTGTTAAGCAATCAAGGTTCCCACAATCATAGTTATGAGATTTAATTACTCATGATCGCAAGAACATACATAGATTACACAGATGAAAGCATATGAATGAACTTACAAGGAATAATAATGAAAACCCCAAACCATAAATTAATCTCAAACCCTAAAACCAAGATCAATAATTTATATAAGAGCTCAAAACAATGTAAAAAGTGTATAAAGTGTGTAAACTGATAACAAAATAACCAATGGGTATTCATAAATACATCATAAAACCTATCCTAAATAAAGTAGGAACGTTGAGTCGGCACCAACCTAAGACCCCACTCGTAATGTCGAATTTTTTTTCTTAGGGTAATTCTGGTGGAATAATAGCACCTGTGTAAACTTGTTCAACATACCCTAGATGTTATTCTGGATCTTTGTAAAATTGAAAATCATTATGAACTAGCAGAATTTGAACTTTGTTCATTCTAACTCTATCTTTGTTGAGTGCTAATCGATGATCTTCCTACTATTACTATCGAGCCCTTTCTTTGGAATGATGGGTTATGCTAACCTTGTATTTTCTTTAATTATTAATCAGGTAGTTGTTTGGTCAAAATTTTCTTAAATACCATTTGAAGGTGGTCATATCAATATGGCTAGTTTATTATAAACCTCTTTGTTTTGGGCTCATGCTAATACTCTTCTTGTCTCTCTATCTTATAATTTTGTTGTAAGGATTATTATAGATTAGGATCAAATAGATTTAAGGGATTTACTTGACTCTAAGTACTGCTTATATACTGATCTGTGCCCTCAAAATAGTTAAAAACATAAATTTATAAAGAAACCAACAACTTTAGTAACCACAATCAATCAATTTGTACCTGTATTTCCAACAATAGTGCCAGAATTTTATGTTACGCAAATTACAACTCTATGAAAGTATAACATAGCTTCTTGTAAATTATAGAACCTAACAAGGTTATGGTCGATCAACAAGGAATACGTCTGAAATATATAATGAGTTTATTAGTGTAATTGGAAATTGTGGTACGTAAATGGTTTTATTTTTAATTGTAAGAGTGACAGTAACAAAATTGGACAATTAGGGTTGTTATCAATATAAGACTATCACTAGGATTGTGTTTCCCCTGATTTCATAACTCCATAGACTTATCATACTTGTCAGACTATCTCGGTGCCTTGCATGCAAAATCAAACAAGTTATGTATCACCTAACCTTCTCTCAACCCTAGTTTAGATAGATTTCAGTCATGTCCTCTCGATCTCGGAGTGTCGCATTACTTACTCTTGTTTTTTATCTTAAATTAACTTTATCCTTTGGGTCTCAACCTAGTTAGATAAAGGTCGGCAGCTTTGAATTACTATTGTGATTTGTTTTTCCTAATTTCTACCTATCTCTTAAGTTAGTATCGAACACATGCAGGTTCCTAACATTTGTAACCGTCAAAAAAATCATCAAATGAAATAAATCCCAATACATGTAAGAACACCAATTTAAATTAACTTAGCACTTCTTGTGATTTGTTGATCTATCAAGTTTCCCACAATCATAGTCATGGGGTTTAATTGCTCATGATCGGAAGAACACACATAGATTCCATAGATGAAATCATATGAATAAACTTACAAAGAATAATAATGAAAACCCAAAATCTCAAATTAATCTCTATCCCTAAACCAAGAACAATAATTTTAAGATTAATAATTTATATAAGAGCTCAAAACTATGAAAAAAGTATATAGAGTGCATAAAATGATAACAAAGCATCCAATGGGTATTCATAAGTACATTATAAAACCTATCCTAAATAAAGTAGGAAGCTTGAGTTGGCACCAACCTAAGACCCCACTCCTAATGTCGAATCTTGTTCCTTGGGGAAATTCTGGAGGAATAATATCACTTGTCTAAACTTCTTCAACATACCCCAGATGTTATTCTAGATTATTGTAAACTAGAAAATATTGATGTACTAGCGGTGGTTGAACTCTCCTTCTACCTCTATCTCTATCTTAGGGTTGTTGTACAACTGTACTCAAGACAGCTCAGTATACTTAGGCTTGCTTTGATTATGGGTAGGATTGTCGTACTTTCGCCCTTGTGTGGTCTTTGAATACTGATCGACGATCTTTTTTCTACTTCTATTGAGTCCTTTTTTTGGTATATCGATCTATGCTAACCTCGCATTTTCTTTAATTATTATTCGGGTAGGGGTTTGATCAAAATTTTCTTGAATACCATGTGAAGGTGGCCAATTAAATATGGTTGGGTCATTATGAACCTCTTAGTTGTAGAATCCATGCTCCTACTCTTCTTGTCTCCCTATCTTATAATTTTGCTGTAAGGATTGTTCAAGTTTAAGATTAAATAGAATCAAGGGATTTTCTTGAAGTCGAGTACTGGGCATACACCAGCGTGTTCCTTTGAAATAGTTAAAACCAAATATGAAATAAAGAAACCAACAACTTTAGTAACCACAACCAATCAATCTATACCTGTAATACCCAACAATAGTGCCAAAATTTGATATTGCCCAAATTATACCTCCAAGAAAGTATAACACAGTTACTTGTAAATTATAGAGCCTAACAAGGTTGGGGTCGATCCACAAGGAATAGGTAAAAAATCAATAATGACCTTATTGCTGTAATTGGAAATTGCAGATAGTAAATGGATTTATTTTTAATTGTAAGAGTAACAGTAATAATTCTGGGCAATTAGGGTTGTTATCAATATGAAATGATCAATAAGATTTATTCCCCCTAATTTCATTACTCCATAGATTTATCAAGCTCGTCCGACTATCTTGGTGCCTTGCATGTAAAATCGAACAAGCTATGTATCACTTAACCTTCTCTCAACCATAGTTTGGGTAGATTTCACTCATTTCCTCCCGGTCTTAGAGTTTTTCATTACTAACTCTTCTTTTTTATCTTAAATTAAATTTATCCTTTGGGTCTCAAGTTAGTTAGATGAAGGTTGGTAGCTTCAAATTACTATTGTGATTTCTTTTTCCTAATTTCTACCTCTCTCTTGAGTTAGTATCAAATACATGCAAGTTCCTAACATATGTAACCATCAATAAAGCCATCAAATGAAATAAATCCCAATACATTCTAGAACACCAATTTTAAATGACTTAGCACTTCTTATGCTTTGTTAATCTATCAAGGTTCTCACAATCATAGTTATGGGGTTTACCTCTCATAATCGTAAGAACACACATAGATTCCCTAGATGAATGCATATGAATGAACTTGCAAGGAATAATAATGAAAACCCAAAATCTCAAATTAATCTCAACCCCTAAAACAAAGAACAATAATTCTAAGATCAATAATGTATATAAGAGCTCAAAACTATGAAAAAAGTGTATAAAGCACGTAAAGTGATAACTAAACTTCCAATGGGTATTAATAAATACATCATAAAACCTATCCTAAATAAAGTAGGAAGCTTAAGTCAGTACAAACCTAAGATCCTACTTATGGGTCGTAGGTTTTACCTACGGAGCGTAGGTAGGCTTTTGGAAATTAGATGAATCTCCAGGATGTTAATCACCTACCTACAAGGGAAACCTATGGACTATAGGTAGTACCTATACATCATAGGTAGGGGAGTAGGAATCAGAACTCATCAACCATCTTCAAAACCTTTAGAAATCAATCTACTTTGCCAATCTATAGGCCCGTACATACTACCTATAGTCTGTATGTTGTCCCATAGATAGCACTCTTAGTTTCACTTCATTCTTTTTGCTCATTATATCCTTCATATTCTATTTTCCTGCAAAATCAACATAAAAACACATTGCATCAAACAAAAATACCTAATTACTTGTATAATTTTCTTTTTTTAAGCATCAAAAGTGACATAAAGCCATAACACATCAACCATCATGGCAACCTAAATAAACAAAGAGAAAAATGAGCTCATATAAGAGATAGAGTGATTTTCCCTTGATATCCATGACTTCAATGACCAATTGACTAACAATATTATAAGGTTTGATATCTATTCACCTATATTTGGGGATACTGTGTAGTTGTGGAGAGAGAAGACGGATTTTAACCAGTCAACTACCATATTTTGTTCTAGCCTATCATTAAGAAGTTGTGTAAAAGTGAGCTTGATGTGAATGGAGTAATTTTGAAAGTGGAATGAGTTGAGTCTTATTCAAAGGATTTTTCAATATTATGTGATGATGCCATGTCTTCGGTGTTATCTGAAATTGTAAAAGATTGTGAAGACGAGAAATAATAATCCTACATTCTTAAATTTATACCATAGAAGCAACACAAAATATGCCTCATTTCAAGGCAAAGCAGTTTAACATGCATCATCCATGAATTGGTTCCTTCATATTTATACCACCACCCTATGAGTGAAACTAAAAAATGAATGTGATATTGGAGGTGAAATTTATATCCTCAAGGTAGAGGAAAAAGTTCATGGGCCATGTCGCATTGTTAAATTAGGCGCCTGTTAGGGTGCAACCCAATATGTAGTAAATACTTCTTATTTTTATTATTTATCTTGAATTAGTATCACCTTTGTTTCTGTTATTTTAGGTTTTACAGATTTATGACAAGTCTGATTACCCAAAATTTGAATTTATGAAGCATATTTGAGCTTAAGTGTGGGGTGTCTACAACCCTTGATGGAAATTGAGGAAACATACTTCTAGCTAGGCCTTGGAGGGCCTCAGGGAGTATCTTGAATCCTTGTTTTTTATTTTATTTATTACTTTGAGGACAAAACATGATTTTAAGTGTGAGGTGGGGTATTGTCATATATTTGTTTAGGGTAAAGTATGTTGTAGGATTTGATTTTATTATTATTATTTTATTTTCTTGCTTTAGGTTTATGAAAAAAGTGAAAAAATGCAAAAATATTTTTATTTTATTCATTAGATTAGATTATTTTTATTGGTTTTTAGCTTGTTAGTCTTTATTACAGCTTACTTTGCCTACTCCTTATTTTTCTTTTCGATTCTTTTCCGAGAGGGATCCATTTTAATCAAGTTTCATTTATTTTTAAGGATTAAAGTTAATTTTTTTAAAAGATAAAAGAAAAAACTTTTAGATTTGTTAGATACTAGCAATTTAGGCATGAACTTAAGTAGTACTTTTCTGTGAGTGCTTGAGTGTAAATAAAACATCAAAATTTTTTACACTTAGGCTCATAGTTGTGACTTTGTATATAAATTATTATATTTTATAGTTGGTTATGACCTTGTCTGTATTAAAAGTGAAAATTGATTCATCTTGATTGATATTTGTGTCATATGTGGTGAGATTTTTTTGTATATTCTATGTTTTGCATTGTAGTCTATAACTTGTCTTGGATGTTATTCAAGCAAAATAAAAATGTTACTCTATTTGAAATATAATATAGGATTTCTTTGATTTGTCTTGTGAAATTTTAGCCTTTTAAGATATCATTAGTAGTAGTTAGCCCCTTTGAGTCTTTACCCTTTTGCCGGCTAATGCCACATTCGGCACACTTAAGATTCCTATTGTCAGTATTTTCTCCTTTTCTGAACTTTGGTCTTATGGGGGCTCGCTCGAACTATTTCTCTCTTGTATGTGCCTTCTAGTCTTGTGGGGGCCTAATTAGGTGATAATTAGGCGGTATTTATTTAAAGTTTCTTATTTTTTTTGATTTATCACTTTATGCTAATTTGGAGTTTTTTTAAAAAAATTTAATCTTATCCTTGAATTGAGTTTAGGTTCTTGTGTTTTTTTATGATTTTATTATAATTTAGCTTAGTTGATTAATAATGCCTATTGAGTATCCATTGTTTCTGGTACTCATGCTACACCTCTGCATCTTTTTTTTATGTAGATTCGAGTATGAGTTATCGCTTTTGACGCTTCTCTAGGCTTGTTTGTGGGAATTCAGAGATAGGGTGAGCTTTTAGATTTAGATTTGATCCTCTCTCCTTCTTCTATTTTTGGATAGTCTTTATTTTTCTAGGACTACCTGTATATTAGATACCAGTTAGTACTCTATTCTTTTTAGATGTAGTGTCTCTCGTACCAACTATATCAGGTCGTTGGGTAGTCTTCTTTCACATTTTCTTCTTTTCTCTATCTTCTATCACTTTCATTGTTATAGGATGTTATTTAGTTTTCTACTTGCATGTTAATTTTTTTATTCTTTAATCTTCCTCCACGTAGCTAGTTACTTATCGTTCCATACTATTGTTTGACTTACCTACTGGTGGGACAAAGTAGGTGTCATCATGAGTTGAGAAATTGGGTCATAACTGTCTTCCAACCTTATATAAACCAATCCCATGAAGAAGTCCAAACACTGATACATTCAAAAATCATAACAAATATGACAACAATAACAATCATAATCTGTAATACCCCGCATGTTTCTAAGCTAGGACATGAATAAGTATTCCTACGTATTAAATCTCCTACCATGTGATTCATACTTGAGTACATGACTTACAATAAATATCCTAGTGATTGGATAGCTTATGATGCATTAAGCATGTTCATATGAGTCACTTAAGGTAATACAAGCTAAGAGTTTTTGAATCCATCAAGTTTTAGTGTTCGATTTTGCAAGGTTCATCTTTGAACGAGAATAATTCTATGTTAATGTGGTATTTTGTCTTATTTAGACCCACCAAATTGTAGGTAATTCAATTATCTTTCCAACGATACCAATTTTGCCTTAATCCAATACCCGAGCAAAAGGTTATACCCATTATCGTGAGAGACAGTAAGGATAGGCGATTGGTTAGGCGCCGTCCAACCCAAGCATAGGTGATTGGTTAGGCTCCACCCAACCTAGCTTAGGAAATCACTTGGACACCGCCTAAGTCAGTTCCAGGTGCTAAAAACACTCCGTTTTGAGTTATTTTAACGGTAATTAAGTCTTTTAACACTCCTTACATGTCCCTAAACTTAACCCTACGAAATATATAGCTTCTAAACATATTACAACCCTATTATCATCTCAAAGCTCATCATCCAAGAGCACTAAAATAGAAAAACAACTAGGGTTGCGTAACTAAGCTTGAAGATCCAATTTAAAGAAATTTCCTCTGCCAATCATCAAGAATCTTCCTTTTAAGGTATGCGTGAGTTGATTTATGGATCCCTTTCATCCATAAAGCTCAAAACCCCTCTTTTTCATTATAAAGTATGATTTCTATATTGTTGGGTGTTGATGATCATATTGTTGATATTGGGTGATTCCTAAGATGGAATCTTTATATGTTTTTTAAATTTTATGATATCATATCTGTTGGAAACATGTAAATTTGGTTGTTCATGACGTATAATTTGATGATTTCACCTATGCTTAAGATGTGCAAGTAAGGTGTTTGATAAAATACCTAAGAAACTAGAGATCATGCAATATAGCTAAATTCTTACTAAGTGAAGGATTCATGATATGCCCTTACATTCCTATGACTTCTATGTTGATAATGTGCCTTGTAAATGTTGTTGGAATACTCATGAACTATTCTGATGAGATTATGCTATGTTTACTTGGAAATCCTACTTATGAACAATATGTATGATAACCATGCAATCCACATGAACTTCCATGCTATTGGTATGTTTTGCCAATATGATTATGCAATCAACATAATATTAAGATTGTGCAAGTACTTCCATGTGATATGAAATCCTTTCCATGTAATACATTACTGATAACCATGCTTAGTATGAGATCCCTACTTATAATATTATAAATTATGGACTCTACTCTTATGATCAAGTCAGTCATGTGTGTCATTTTTCTTCCATCGAGTCCTAGGGGTACTTGTACCTGTAAACTATAGTTGTGTGCCTAGATCCATGTCATGTTTCATGATAGCTGAACTCGAGCTACGATTCCATAGACTTCAATCAGTGATGTGACTCAGGAAAACCTTATGATCTTAGTCAGTTATCAGATATCAGTAATATTCTTCTAGTCAACTGAATTCAGTAAGATTAAGTCATGCACAGTTAGTTATTCATGTCCAGTCCCTCCAGATGGGAGTAGAGGTTAGCACCGAGTGAATCCAAGGATGGCAAATCACCCGCCAGTTCAGGGTATGATTCTTACTAGTCATCCTTGTGTTCTAGAACTACGTAGCCAGCATAGTTTCAGACATCTTAACCCATCAGATTAGGGTTGATGAGGTGGATTAACCCGTAAGTTTAGGGTTCCTACTGTTCTCATTGAGTACTCGCCAGATAAGGATCATTCATAGGCTGTCCTTACTCGTGGCACGATATTGAAACCCCTCCAGTCGGGGCAGATATTGGACCCCAGCTTAGCCATAATGGAATAAATTGGGCATGTCGGTTAAACACTACTTCCCACAGTTTCAGTATCAATCTTAGTAAAAGAACTCAAGGAGTTCTTCAGATTTCAGTATATACAGTACTGGCAGATATAGTTGCCCGTGTTATCAGTTTTAGTATCAGTCATGACAGTTATCAGTAAACCATGTATTAGCTTACAGGTCATGCTATCACATATTCACGGTCCCAATTTCTATATATATGTGTTTGAACTCCCACGTTCATATTAGTCAGTCAGTCTTGTTCATGCATGAAACCCTTTATGTTTAGCCTACCTTCATCGTATATTCAATACTCCAGTCGTACTGACGCATTTTTGCTATGGTACTTTTTTTCATGTTATAGCATAGTTTCTGAGACACGAGCTCTAGCCCAATAGTAGCGGTAGCATTTTGGTCGTAGATACACAGTGAGTCCTCATTGATAAGAGGATAATATGATTTGATTCATTTATTTATTTCTTCAGTTCAGTTTTACGGAGTTAGTTGGAGACATGTTCTTTCAACTCCTTACTCAGATAGTTTAGAGGCTTTCAGATTCATGTTCAGATTGAGTTGTTTTGGGTATTTTCACCCACATGATTGTATTCAGTTGAACCTTATGGCCTTATAGTTCTATGTATTCCACATTATTATATCATGATTTGTAGTATACAGGTACAAATATTAGTCATAGGTTAGCTTGTGGTCTCTCGGGGTCTTAAGCATCGTGTATGATTTTGGTTCAGCGAATCGGGGTGTTACACACTTGGTATCATAGCCTAAGGTTCAATAGAGTCCTAGGAAGTCTGAAATCCACATCTAGTAGAGTCTTGTACATGGGTGTGTTGTGCGCCACATTTATGTGCGGGAGGCTATAAGATATTTTAGGAATAGTCCCCTATTCATGTCATGCTAGTGAGCATAATCATAAGTTAAACTCTAAGTCTAATCCATTCTTCACTTCTTCCAAACTATGGCCCCAAAGAGAAGAAACCAGACAGCTCCTCAGCCTAAAGATCCTTTGGGCAAACATGTTTCCCATGTAGAGTTTAAAGTCGTATTTACCACACTTGCTCAGTACTGGGCTATACAGAATGAAAGGACACCGATCATTTCGGCCAATCTAATGGCCAATCCTAAAGCATCTAGGGTTTGGGACTTTACCCAGGTGAACTCTCCATATTTACATGGGTCTAAGTTTGATGAGGACCCTTAGGAGTTCATTGACCAAGTCCAGAAGGTCATTGACATCATGGCTATTACTTCTATTGAGAGTTCTAAGTTAGCTGCCTACCAGTTACAGGATGTTGCTTAGGATTGGTAAAAATAGTAAAATTTTGAGAGGTTTGATGATTCAGGCCCTATCGAGTGGGAGGAATTTGTCACGGCCTTCTTAGACAGATTCTTTCCCTTAGAGCTGAGGAAAGCCAAAGTTCTTGAGTTCATCAACCTCAGGCAGGGGAATATGATGGTTAGGGAGTATTCTCTTATATTTACTCAGCTAGCTAGGTATGCTCCTCATGTGGTTGCAGACAATAGAGCTAAGATGAGAAATTTCATTCAGGGGTCAACTTATTTCCTACCCTCAGGCAAGGAAAATGATTTCTAAGGGGTGGGTGTATCATCTTGTGCATGTTAAAGATCCCAGTTTTGAATCTCCTAGCCTCAAAACAGTCCCTATTGTTAATGAATACTCAGATGTCTTTCCCAAAGATCTTCCAGGCATTTCTCCCAAAAGGGAAATAGAATTCAGCATAGACCTTCTTCTGGATACTCAACATATTTCTATTCCTCCATACAGAATGGAACCAACAAAACTCAAGGAACTAAAAGATCAGTTGAAGGACCTCTTAGATAAGGGATTCATCAGACCCATCGTTTCCCCATAGGGTGCACAAGTATTATTCGTGTGCAAGAAAGACTGTTCTCTCAGGAAGTGTATTGATTACCATCAACTCAACAAGGTGACGGTCAAGAACAGATATCCTCTTACCAAGATTGATGATCTATTCGACCAAATTTAGGGTGCTAGTTACTTCTTTAAGATAGACCTCAAATTAGGCTATCATCAGCTCAGAAGTAGAGAATGTAACATTTCAAAGATACTTTCCGTACTCGGTATGGTCACTTCAAATTTTAAGTCATGTTATTTAGTATTACTAATGCCCCTGCAGCTTTTATGGATTTGATGAACTGTTTGTTCAAGTAGTACTTGGACATATTTGTCATCGTCTTTATAGATGATATTCTGGTCTATCCTCGCACAGAGTGTGATCATGCAGACTATCTCAGGATTGTTCTTCAGACTCTTGGGGATCACCAATTATTCGCTAAGTTCAGCAAGTGCAAATTTTGGCTAAGATGAGTAGCATTCCTTGGCCATATTATTTCTGGTAATGGAATTAGAGTAGATCCTTAGAAAATTGAGGCAGTAAGATCCATCAGATATTGGTAGTTTCTTGGGTTTGGCTGGTTATTACAGATGATTTGTCGAGGGATTTTATTCTATTGCATCTCCCATGTCCAGATTGACTCAGAAGAAGATTAAGTTTCAATGGTCAGATTCATGCGAGAAGAGCTTTCAAGAGTTTAAGACTCGACCTCACCTCCACTCCAGTTCTAGATATTCCAGATGGTTCAGATGTTTTTGTAGTCTATTGTGATACATCCAGAATGGGTTTAGGTTTTGTCCTTATGCAGTATGGTAAGGTCATAGCCTACGCCTCCAGACAGTTAAATCCACATGAGAAGAATTATCCTTCTCATGATCTTGAGTTAGCAGCGGTAGTTTTTGGCTCGAAGATTTAGAGGCATTATCTCTATGGAATTAATGTAGATTTCTTCACAGACCATAAAAGCCTCTAGTATGTCTTTTCCCAGAAAGATCTTAATCTTCACCAGAGAATGTGGTTAGAGCTCTTGAAGGATTATGACATGAGTGTTCTTTATCATGCGGGCAAGTCCAATGTTGTGGCCGACGCTCTCTGTCGACTCTCCATGGGTAGTATTTCTCATATTGAGGATAGTAAGAAAAAGATGGCTCAGGAGATCCATCAGCTTGCCAGACTAGGCGTTCGCTTAGTCGATTCTTCAGAGGGTGGTGTATGCAATCATAGTAGTTTAGAGTCATCTCTAGTTTTCGAGGTAAAAGAGAAATAAGACAGGGATCCTAACCTTGTCAAGATCAAAGATTCAGTTCAGAATCAGAAAGTCGAGGGTTTCTCCCAACGGGGAGATGGTATTCTTCATTGTCAGAGTTATCAATATGTTCTAGGTGTAGATGAATTGAGGTGGCAAATACTTGCAGAAATTCATGGTGCATAATACTCTATTCATCCAGGGCCACTAAGATGTACCGTGATATGCGGAAGATCTATTGGTCGAGTGGGATGAAGAGAGATATTGCAGATTTTATGGCTAAGTGCTCTACATGTCAGCAGGTTAAGATAGAGCATCAGAAACCAAGTTGTTCCATGCAAGAGTTCACCATTCCTACTTAGAAGTGGGAAAAAGATAACATGGACTTCGTGATGGGTTTTCCTAGAACCGTCATCAGCATGATTTAGTTTGGGTCATTATAGATAGAATGACTAAGTCAACTCATTTCCTTCCTATTCGTACTTCTTATTCCATCGAGGATTATGCCAAACTCTATATTAGGGAGTTAGTCAAGTTAAACAATTTTCCACTATTTATCATCTTAGATAGAGGTACCCAGTTTACTTCTCACTTTTGGAAATCATTCCAAAAGGGTATCGGTACCCAAGTCCATCTCAGCACAGCATTTTATCCTCAGACAGATGGTCAAGCAGAGAGGACCAATCAGACTCTTAAAGATACGCTAAGGGCATGTGTAATTGACTTCAAGGAAAGTTGAGATGACCACTTTCCTTTGATTGAGGTTTCATACAACAATAGCTATAATTCTAGTATTCAGACGGCTTGATTCGAAGCTCTCTATGGTAGGAGATGTAGATCTCCAACTGGTTGGTTTAAAGTTAGTGAGGCCTCAATCATAGCTCCTGACTTAGTATTCAATGCCATAGAGAAAGTTTTGGTTGATTAGAGAGAGACTCCAGGCTGCTCAGAGCCAATAGAAGTCCTATGCAGATGTTCGTAGAAAGGATCTCGAGTTTGAGGTCAATGACTATGTCTATCTTAAGATCTCTCCCATGAAGGGAGTGAAGAGGTTCGGTAAGAAAGGGAAACTTATTCCCTGGTATATCGATCCTTCCAGAATTATTTATCGCTTTGGCAAGGTAGCTTATTAGCTTGAGTTTCCTTCAGATCTAGCCTCAGTCCATCCAGTCTTCCATTCCTCTTTGCTAAAGAAGGGCATAGGTGACCCAGCAGTTGTTGTCCCTATTCAGAGCATCGATATTCAAATTAGCCTCTCCTATGAAGAGACTCCAGTTAAAATCTTAGATTATCAGACTCGTAGATTGAGAAACAAATAAGTCTCTCTAGTCAAGGTTCTTTTGCAAAATCAGTCTCATGAGGGAGCTACTTGGGAAGCAGAAGCAAATATGCGTACCAAGTATCCTCACCTCTGCCCCACCAATTTAGATCAAGCTCAAGGTAATAGTTCTGCATAATCTTTTTCAATTTCACGTTCGTGTTTCCAGTATAAACTTGGTACCTATTAACTATTTCATACGCAATCATGCATTCATGTGTCAGTTGTCTGTACATCAGATATTCACGAGTTTAGTATGTTTAGCATGTCAGTCATGAGATCAAGTTTTAGTTCTACATGTTCAGTTCAGGTTCTATTGTCCTGTATCCCTTCTCAGTAAATTCTCATTCGAGGACGAATGTTCCCAAGGGGGAGATATTGTAATACGCCGCATGTTCCAATGCTAGGAAGTGAATAAGTATTCCTACATATGAAATCTCCTATCCTGTGATTCATACTTGAGTACATGACTTACAATGAATATCCTAGTGATAGGATAGCTTATGATGCATTAAGCATGTTCATATAAGTCAGTTAAGGTAATACAAGCTGAGAGTTTTTGAATCCATCAATTTTTAGTGTTTGATTTTGCAAGGTTCATCTTTGAACAAGTATAATTCGATGCTAAAGTGGTATTTTTGCTGATTTAGACCCACCAAATTGTAGGGAATCGAATTAGCTTTCCAACGATACCAATTTTGCCTTAATCCAATACACAAGCGAAAAGTTATGCCCATTTTCATGAAAGATAGTAAGGATAGGAGATTAGTTAGGTGCCACCCAACCCAAGCATAGGTGATTGGTTAGGGGTCGCCCAACCTAGCTTAGGAAATCACTTGGACGCTGCCTAAGTCAGTTCCAGGTGCCAAAAATACTCCAGTTTGAGTTATTTTAAGCGTAATTAAGTCTTTTAACACTCCTTACACGTCCCTAAACTTAACCCTATGAAAGATATAGATTCTAAACATATTGCAACCCTACTATCATCTCAAAGCTCATCATCCAAAAGAACTAAAAAAGAAAAACAACTAGGGTTGGAATATTAAGCTTGAAGATTCGATTTCAAGGAAATTCCTCTGTCAATCATCAAGAATCTTCCTTCTAAGATATGCGTGAGTTGATTTATGGATCCCTTTCATCCATTAAGATCAAAACCCCTCTTTTTCATTATAAAGTGTGATTTTTATATTGTTGGGTATTAATGATCATGTTGTTGATATTGGGTGATTCCCAAGATAGAATATTTATAACAAAAGAAAAACCTTTTAGATTTGTTTGATACTAGAAATTTAGGCATAAACTTGAGTAGCACTTTTCTGTGAGTGCTTGAGCGTAAATAAAACATCAAAATTTTTTACACTTAGGCTCATAGTTGTGACTCTGTATATAACTTATTATATTTTGTAGTTGGTTATGACCTTGTCTCTCTTAAAAGTGAAAATTGATCCATCTTGATTGATATCTGTGTCATATGTAGTGAGATTTTGTTTGTATATTCAATGTTTTGCATTGTAGTCTAGAACTTATCTCAAATGTTATTGAAGAGAAATAAAAATGTTTCTCTATTTGGAAGATAATATAGGATTTCTTTGGTTTGTCTTGTGAAATTTTAGCCTTTTAAGATATTACTATTAGTAGTTAGCCCCTTTAAGTCTTTACCTTTTTGTCGGCTAATGCCATATTCGGCACACTTAATATTCCTATTGTCGCTATTTTCTCCTTGTCTACATTTTGGTCTTATGGGGGTTCGCTCAAACTATTTCTCTCTTGTATGTGCCTTCTAGGCTTGTGGGGGCCTAATTAGGTGATAATTAGGCGGTATTTATTTAAAGTTTCTTATTTTTTCGATTTATCACTTTATGCTAATTTGGATTTATTTTTTTGAATTTAATCTTATCCTTGACTTGAGTTTAGGTTCTTGTGTTTTATTATACTTTTATTATAATTTAGCTTAGTTTATTAATAATTCCTATTGAGTATCCATTATTTCTGGTACTCATGCTACACCTCTGCAGCTTTTTTTATGCAGATTTGAGTATGAGTTATCGCAATTGACGCTATTCTCAACTTGTTTTTGCGAATTCAGACATAGGGTGAGCTTTTAGATTCAGAGTTGATCTACTCCCCTTCTTCTATTTTTGGAAAGTCATTATTTTTCCAAGACTACCTGTATATTAGATACTATTTAGTATTCTATTCTTTTTGGATGTAGTGTCTCTCGTACCAACTATATCAGGTCATTGGATAGTCTTCTTTCACATTTTCTTCTTTTCCCTGTCTTCTATCACTTTCATCATTATATGATGTTATTTAGTTTTCTACTTGCATGTTAAATTTTATATTGTTTAATCTTCCTCCACTTAGCTCGTTACTTATCATTCCATGCTATGGTTTGACTTACCTAATGGTGGGCTAAAGTAGGTGTCATCATGAGTTGAGAAATTGGGTCATGACTGTCTTCCAACCTTATATCAACCAATCCCATGGAGAAGTCCAAACACTGACACATTCCAAAATTTTACCACAACAATAACAATCATAATAAGTAATACCCCGCATGTTTCTAAGATAGGATGTGAATAAGTATTCCTACATATGAAATCTCCTATCCTGTGATTCATACTTGAGTACATGACTTACAATGAATATCCTAGTGATAGGATAGCTTATGATTCATTAAGCATGTTCATATAAGTCACTTAAGGTAATACAAGCTGAGAGTTTTTGAATCCATCAAGTTTTAGTGTTCGATTTTGTAAGGTTCATCTTTGAACAATTATAATTCGATTCTAAACTGGTATTTTTGCTGATTTAGACCCACCAAATTGTAGGGAATCGAATTAGCTTTCCAACGATACCAATTTTGCCTTAATCTAATACACAAGCGAAAAGTTATGCCCATTATCGTGAGAGACGGTAAGGATAGGCGATTGGTTAGACGCCGTCCAACCCAAGCATAGAAGATTGGTTAGGTGCCGCCCAACCTAGCTTAGGAAATCACTTTGGCACCGCCTAAGTCAGCTCCAGGTGCCAAAAACTCTCCGTTTTTGAGTTATTTTAAGGGTAATTAAGTCTTTTCACACTCCTTACATGTCCCTAAACTTAACCTACAAAATATATAGCTTCTAAACATATTACAACCCTATTATCATCTCAAAGCTCATCATCCAAGATCACTAAAAGAGAAAAACAACTAGGGTTGCGTAAATAAGCATGAAGATCTGATTTCAAGGAAATTCCTCCGTCAATCATCAAGAATCTTCCTTCTAAGGTATGCGTGAGTTGATTTATGGATACCTTTCATCCATAAAGCTCAAAACCCCTTTTTTTCATTATATAGTATGATTTCTATATTGTTGGGTGTTGATGATCATGTTGTTGAAATTGGGTGATTCCGAAGATGGAATCTTTATATGTTTCTTTTGAATTTCATGATATCATATGAGTTGGAAACATATGAATTTAGTTGTTCGTGATGTATAATTTGATGATATGACCAAAGCTTAAGATGTGCATGTAAGGTATTTGATAAAATTCCTAAGAAACTAGAAATCATGTAATATAGCTAAATTGTGACTAAGTGAAGGATTCATGATATGCGCTTACGTTCCAATGACTTCTATGTTGATAATGTGCCTTGTAAATGTTGTTGGAATACTCATGAACTATTCTTATGAGATTATACTATGTTTACTTGCAAAATTCTACTTATGAACAAGATGTATGATAACCATGCAATCCACATGAACTTCCATGCAATTGGTATGTGTTGCCAATATGATTCTGCAATGAACATAATATTAACATTGTGCAAGTACTTCCATGTGATGTTAAATCCTTTCAATGCAATACATTGTTGATAAATATGCTTAGTATGAGATCCCTACTTATGATATTATAAATTATGGACTCTACTCTTATGATCAAGTCAGTCATGTGTGTCAGTTTCCTTCCATCGAGTCCTGGGGGTACTTGTACCCAAAAACTATAGTTGTATGCCTAGATCCATGTAATGTTTCACGATATCTGAACTGAAGATATGATTCCATAGACTTCAGTCAGTCATGTGACTCAGGAAAACCTCATGATCTTTGTCAGTTGTCAGATATCAGTAACATTCCGCCAGTCAATGGAATTCAGTAAGATCAAGTCATGCACAGTCAGTTATTCATGTCCAATCCCTCCAGATGGTAGTAGAGGTTAGCACCGAGTGAACCCAAGGATAGGAAATCACCCGCCAGTTCAGGGTATGATTTTTTGTAGTCATCCTTGTGTTCCAGAACTACGTAGCAAGCGTAGGTTGAGATATCTTAACCCGTTAGATTAGGGTTGATGAGGTGACTTAACCCATTAGTTTAGGGTTCCCACCATTCTCATTGAGTACCCGCCAGATAAGGGTCTTACAAGCTGTCCTTACCCGTGGCATAGTATTGACACCTCTCCAGTCGGGGCAGAGATTGGACACCATCTTAGCCATAACGGCATACATTGGGCATGTTGGTTAAAAACTACTTCCCACAGTTTCAGTATCAGTCTCAGTAAAAGAACTCAGGGCATTCTTCAAATTTTAGTATATACAGTACTGCCAGATACAGTCGTCCATGTTATCAGTTTTAGTATCAGTCATGACAGTTATCAGTAAACCATGTATTAGCTTATACGTCATGCTATCACATAGTCACGGTCCCAGTTTCTATATATATGTGTTTACACTCCAACGCTCATATTAGTCAGTCAGTGTTGTTCATGCATGAAACCCTTTATATTCAGCCTACCTTCCTCGTATACTCAATACTCCAGTTGTACTGATGTATTTGTGCTATGGTTCTTTCTTTTCATGTTACACTATAGGTTCTGAGACACGAGCTCCAGCCCTACAGTGGCGGTAGCATTCCAGTCGCAGACATACAGTGAGTCCTCACTGATTGAGGATAATATGATTTGATTCATTTATTTATTTCTTCAGTTCAGTTTTACGGAGTTAGTTGAAGACATGTTCCTTCAACTCCTTATTTAGATAGTTTAGAGGTTTTCAGATTCATGTTCAGATTGAGTTATTTTGGATATTTTCACCCACATGATTGTATTCAGTTGAACCTTATGGCCTTACAGTTCTATGTTTTCTGTATTATTATATCATGATTTGCAGTATACAGGTACAGATATCAGTCATGGGTTAGCTTGTGGTCCCTCGGGGTCATGAGCACCGTGTAGCATTTCGGTTAAGTGAATTGGTGTGTTACATAATGATAACAAAACAGTACTTGTAAAATCCACAAACTTTTATATAAGTTCATTGCATGCTACTAACACTTAAGATAGCAATCAGTCATTAAGTTTCCTTGAAAATGAATTGTATAAGAACTACTAAGAATTAGTTATCATGCACACACAATACAAAATGAGTTTCAACTACATTAAGACTATCATCTATCTCATTCCAAACTTGGACCACTCCATTAAGCCTGAGTCATGCTCTTTCATGCAATTTTTGCTTGGTTGTTGTCTATATGAACACAATATATAATCAACCAAATGACCTACCATATTGAGGATCAAAATCAAATCCCAAATCTCTAGGTCAATTTCATGATCACCCCTCCTCCAGTCTAGGGTTTATCAACTATAATTCACCTTAAACCTACTAATTTCATGATTACCACAATGTATTAATGTCATGCAAGAAAAATTTAATGATTAAGAACTAAAATCAAAAACTTTTACACCTATTTCACTACCCTTGCACCAAAACATATACTAATTCAATCTTAAACGCTCCCCAAAACTCGTAAAGTAATGATTCTAGGGTTACTTAATCAAAAAACTAGTTAGTGAGGATGAAATACTTACCTTTATGAAGAAAATCAATGGAAAACTAATGAAAATGACCAAATTTCCGAAGTCCTCCAAAAATGAGTTTAGAATAATAAACAATTTTGGGGGATAATTTAAGCATTAGCAGTGACATATTCCACTATAGCGATCCTATTATACTATAGCGATATCGCCTTTTATAACGAGAATGACCGACTTAAACTTCTACTCTTGCATAAATTTTGTTTGCTCTAGTGGAACTTGCTATAGCGACATACCACCCACTATAGCAGGACTGGAGAGGAAAAAATGCAGAAAGCTTTTCAGTTTTTCCTTTTTCATAACACACTCTCAATTCATGACATCCCAAACTAACCCCTTTGCATCAAATGCGATACTGAAAATTCTACTCACCCAAATTCACTTCTGAAAATCCCGATATATTTCTTATCGTGTTATCTAACATAAATCAAGCTAAACATAATCATATTTATCCAATCCATTCTTGGATTTTCCTAAATCATACCTCCCTCAAATTTTGTCTACAACTAGCTTAGCCTAGAATTTTTAAATTTCAATTTGGGAAAAAACATAACCTTAAATTTTTACGTAATTAATCATAATTAAAGAAATGATTGTTACATCCTCACCATAAAAACCAGCAGCACGAGCACCATTCAATTTCTCACTATTAGTAGCAACAGTACCACTCTCCAGTTCTTCACTCTCATAAGTCTCTTAAGGTGTTGTAGACTCTGCAAAGTGCTCTTTAAACCCTAAATTCTCACTATCCTCGAAGGTTTGACTAGACTCTTTATCAAATGTAACACAAAAATTTTCACCCATATGGGAGACATATACAATATTAGAAGGAACTCGATGGGGTTTTTCTACCAAATGTGACACATACAACTGAATAATATCTCCATTTTAAAGTCAAGGTACAACACCCAAAATATCCTTATCATGGGTAACTTTTACTAAATAATTAGATTTATGAGGTCTAATAAGCAATATACAAGCAAATATTATACCCAATTTCTTTAACATACCTAACAAATTCAAGGTAAGAAAATTTGTTAACATTCAAGTCAAACAATCAGTAACAATAAGTATAGTACTTTATACAAGGGTTTTTCCTATAATTTTCCAATATGATGAAACCTCAAGGTAATGTACACAACATCCATAGTTAATATGAAAATAATGAAAAAACACTTTAAAACAAAAAATCCTAAAATCAATTTTTGTGGGATTAAAAACCCTAAAATTAAAATTCAACAATTTGAATAATTTAGACAATATATTATCTATTTGTACAATAAACTTTGTTAACCACCAACGTACCTGTGTATTATCTGTCCGTACAATAAACATGTTATATACAATATATGGCTCAAATACTAATAAACATTTATATAATGAACATAATTCTTTTCTATTTATTTCCCATTTTATTTTTGTTTCATTAAACGTACCTGAGTAGTATCTACAATGATGTTCTAATTTTTCTTCTTCATATCTATATTTAAGTACTCCTCCATAACTATATTCGCTTTTGTCTGCTTCTACTATATATGTAAATTTTTTATTTTCGTCCGGAATTGTAATTTTGGTAATTCTTTACAAATTGTTTTTATTATCTGAACTTGTTTTTCATCTTCTTCGTTGTAATTATATTCTACATCCTTTTTTAATTTTTTCTATAATGGCTTTAGGTTTTCTGCTAATTTTGGTATATATTCTCTTACTTGGTTTACTAATCCTAAAAATGATTGTAATTTATTTTTGTATCTAATTATTCATTTGAATTTATTATTTTTTGTAATATATGTTTTTGCATTTTTACTCCGCTTTTATCTATTTGTATTCCTAAAAAGTCTATCTGGTTTTTCATAATTTCGTCTTTTTTTCACTTAATCTTATTCCCAATTTTTCTATTATATCTGTAAATTGTTCTAATAATTTTAAATGTTCCTCTTTAGTTTTTGTATATAATAGTATATCACCTATGTATACTATACAATTAGCTAGTTGTTTAAAATAACTATCCACGAAGTGTTAGTATCTACCTGGTGCATTTTTATATCCAAATGGTAACACATTCCATTCATAAAATCCTTGTTGTTCTATAAATGCAGTTAACTTTTTAGATTCTTCTTCTAACTTTAAATGGTAAAATCATGATTTACAATCAAAGTTACTAAAATAATTATATCCTTGTATTTGTCTAATTTTTAATATTTTATTTGGTATTGGAAAATTATATGTCATAGTTTTTGCATTTAGGTTTCTATAATCAATAATCATTCTACTTTTGCCTCTTTTTTGTTCGCTATGTTTATTTACTATAAATGCTAGACTATTGTTTTTGCTATTACTTTTTTGTATATATTGTTTTATCTAATAATTCATCTATATGCATTTTCAATTCTTTTAAATCATCAATGTTATATGTTAATGATTTTTGGGTTATTATGCTATTTTTATCTATTAGCTCAATTTTTATAGTAGTTTTATATTTTTCTCATCCTTTTAATGGATCTTCACTATATAACTGTCTTAATTTTTTCTTTATTATTTCTACCTTATCTATTGAAAATATAGTCATTTCTTCTTTATGTATTAAAATTATAACTAGTTCTATTATATCTTCAGTATTTTTTATATTTTGTAATTTTTGTGTGATTTTTTCACTTCCTTTTAACCAATTAGTTTTCTTTCTTATTTTATTTATAACTCTTTTTTCTCTTACCTTTTGTTTACATTGCGTTGTAAACCACCAGTGTGTTCTAGTTATTATATGTGGGTATAATTTATCTAAAAATGGCATTCCTAAAAGTATATATTTTGATGTTAGTTCATAATTATAGATTTCTTCTATTGTTGACATTCATCCAATACTTGTATTTTTACATTTCTAGCTTTATAAGTAATAAAGCTTCTTTCGTTATTTAAATCCTCTAACTACTATTGATGTTTTTAATGTATCCCATTTATTATTTGGTAAATAATTATATCTACATAAATTGGGTTCTGCTCCTGTATATATCATAGGCGTATAATATCTGTTGTAATATCCTTCTACTATTAATTTTATTAATAAATATATTCTCATATCATGTCAAAGTTCTTTTATTAATAATTTTTCTTTATTATATGTTATGGTTAATTGTGTATGTTCTATATTGTATGGTTTTACTTGTTCTAACCAATTTGTTACCAATATTATGTCTGCTTATTGCATATCTTCTTTTATTTAAAATTCAGTTTTTATTTTTCTAATTCCAATTATTTTTTCTTTTTTCTGTGTATCCGTAATGGTTATTAAACTTCTTGGTAAATCTGGGCATATATTACTATTAGATTTTATTTCTTTATTTTTTACTAAACATTTTGCTATATAATTTTGTTCTTGTCCTGTATTTAGGAGTATTAAATATTCTTTTTCATTTATTGTTCCCATTATATAATATTGAGTTAAATTAACTGTTGAAGTTATTTCATAGTTTGTTCTTTTTAATGATCCTGATTATTCTGGTTTTTCAAAAGCTATTTTTGTTGTACTTATTCTATCATTTATTATTTCTAAATCTTGTTCTATATCTATGTCTTTGTAACTATAATCATTGTTATCAAATGTTTTTACAAATTGTTCGAAAGGACTTTCTATTTGTATTTTAATAATTTTATTTTTTTCCCATTATTTTATGTTTTGTTGTTAATACATATAGATTTTTACATCTTACTGTAAATATTTTACTTTATGAGATTAGTTCTATTCCTGATATTTTTCAATATATTACTAATGATTTATCTATATTTTTATCTATTATTGCTACTGAATAATTCGCACTTATTATAAATTTAAATTTTTGGTATACTAAATTTTTTTTTATGGCAGTTATTATACTTTTTTCTATAGGATTTATAATTATATCATCTGCTAAATATAATTTTATTGGTGTATTTATTCCTACTCTAAAACATGTTTTTATTAATATCTCTGTTCCCCAAAGGTGTACATATTTTATTGGGTCTTTACTTTTTATATCTTTTATTTCTTTATTAATTATTCTTGTTGTTACTAGTGGTATACTAGCTCTTCCTTTGGCATATCTACAGTCTATTACATGTTCTTTTTGGCTTACTGTGTAGTATTCTTCTTTTCGTCTCCTAAATATGTTTTTTATTGTTGGTATTTTAAAAAAAACTTCTACACTTAAATTTAATTATTTTTCTTTTATTTCATCAAATATATTATTATCAAATATTATTTTTTGATCTCTTCTTTCTTCATTTAAATATTCTTTCTTTGTTATTCTTTTTATATCTTCTTCATTTATTTGATTCATTTTTATATCTTCTTCTGTCATTTGATTCATCTTATTTACTATCTATTTCATTATTTGTTTCATTCTCTGAAATTTCATATATACTATCGTCACTTTCTAATTCATAATCTATATAATCTATTTGCATATATTCTGTATTTTCTATCTTTATTTCTATTATTCGTTTCTTTTTTGGGTTTTTAGGTATTGTACAATCTTTAGCTAAATGTCCTAATTTTCCACAATTATAATAAGTACATTCTTTTATATATTTCTTTTTCCTATATGGTCTTTTATGTTTATAATATTATACATAATATCTTTTTCTTGGTTTCTTATATTTATATTTTGATTTTTTGTATTTCTGATATTTCTTATGTCTTTTTTTTTCTTATAATATCTTTTTTCACATCCAAATTGAGGTGTTATTTTAGCTTTGCAACATGCTAAATTTCTTATTAATGTTTTTTCCATTATTATTTTTTCTCTATATTTTTTCACATAGACTGTATCTATTGCATTTATACCATTGTCTAATAATTATTTTTCTATATCTTATCCATAATTGTATCATTTTATCTACATCTATGACACAGTCTAAGTCTAAGAAGTTATAATTTTTATTAATTATTTGTTTTAGTGTCCATTTGTTATAATCATTTTTTAAAGAAACTTTAACTAGTTACTACCCAGAATATATGAAGTTAAATAAAATAAAATAAAACCCCTCAGATAAGCTTATTTAATTACTTTAATATCTAACAATGGGGCAAAATTAATAATTCATTTAAAATCTTGAAGAATGAGATATATATCACCTAATTATGATACAATCAGATTTCGGTATCCACCAAAATATCTTAAATATTGTAAAGATGAATAATATAACAAAATTCCAAACATATAAAGAACTAAAGCAAATAATATCTATAAAGTAGAGAGAATTAAAAATCAGAAAGGAAAGACTACAATATAACATGATTGTAGGAGTATGTCAAAAATCAATAAATGCACAAAAAGAAGAAATATCATATATAGAATCACAAATAGATAGTCTAGAATACATATATCAACATGATCTATACACCATCAAGTAGATAAAATGAACAAATAAGAATTTATAATAGATGAAAAAATATATGAAAACATGAAGAATTAGAAAAAGAATTACAAATGCTATGATATTTGTATGAAAATAGACAAAAAGATAAAGAAAAAGAAGAAAAAGATAAAGAACAAAAAATATTAATTGAGACAAATCAATTTAAAGAAAACTTAGAAGAAGAAAATAAAGAATTAAAAATTAATGAAATAGAAATAAATACAATAGATGCTGAAGAAACAGATAATTATGATTCGAAAGAAAGTGAAACATATATAAAAATCTTAGCAAATATAGATAAGTTAGAAATCAATGAAAAAACAAGAAGTAATTAATAAAGAAAACTTAGAAAATATAAACACGGAAATAAATACTCTTGATAAAGAAAATGATGAAAATATAATACCTTGTACATCAGAAATAAGAAAATTTTACATTTACAATTGAAGTAATCAAAACTAATAAAAATGTCACTGTAGATTACATATCAAGACAAAGCTACACACACTGATACAATAGAAGATGATGCTTTAGAAAAGATACTCAAAACCCTAACTATGCTTTCAATGAAAGTGGACAATATGGGTAATGAAATAGAAAATCTAAAGACTAATGAAGTTAAAGTGAAGTCTAAAGCTATGAATCAGATAACGCAGCAGTGTGCAGAGCTATGTCGATCGGAAGACATCAAAATTCCAGAGCTAAAATAAGACATTGGGAAACTTTATAAAACCCATAACGTTTATCAATCTACCATTGCAAGTAAAAGCAAATGAGTTAGTGGACAAAGATATCAGAACATAAACATGAATAAGATATTTTAAAAATCATTTATACCAAAAATACAAAAAGACCCTTGTTCATACACCCACGAACTTCCACATATCGAGAAAGTTTAAACCAAGATAGAAAAGCCTATAACCATATATCTCAAAAGTAATATTCAAGCCTTTTTCCAAGATAATTAAGAATTAAGTTTCCAAATCCAAGAACTCTTCAGCAAATCAACAAGGTTTCTTTTCTAAGTTATGTGTGTGTTGATTCATGGACTCCTTTCGTCCATAAAGTTGAAGAACATATTTCTAAAACTATATATTATGGTTTCCATGTTATAAATGGATTGTTGATCATGTTTATGTGTTGAATGATGCCAAGATAGAATCTTTTTGTATTATTATATATCTATGACATCATATGAGTTGAAAACATGTAAGTTCGATTATTTATGATGAGTAATTGTATGATTTACACCTATGCCTAAGTTGTGCATGTAAGGTGTTTGATAAAATATCTAAGAGACTAAAAATCATGTATTATAGTTAAATTATGACTAAAGGAAGGATTCATGATAGGCCTCTATGATTCAATGTCATCCATGTTGATAATGTGTCTTGCGAACACTGTTTGATTACTCATGAACTAGTCTTATGGAATTATGCTATGCTTACTTGCAAAACCCACTCATGTACAAGATGTAGAATAACCATGTACTTCATGAAATCCCCTAAGTTATGATATTATGGATTGTGGTTGTAATATGTAATGAGCATGATATTGAAAGCTATGTAAGTATATACATGCTTAGTATGAAATCCCTTATTTATGATATGGTGAATTGTGGACTCTATTCTTATGATCAAGTTAGTCATCTGTGTCAATTCCTTCCATCGAGTCCTGGGGGTACTTGTACGCAAAAAATATAGTTGTGTGCCTAGATCCATATCATGTCTTCATGATACTCTTAGTCAAGCCATGTTCCATAGAACTCAGTCAGTCATGTGACTAGGAAAGTTCAGTAACTCAGAAATCTCAGTAGTTCAGTAATCTCAGTTATCTCAGTACTCAGTCTATAACATCAGTATTCACAGTCAATCTTAGTAACTTTAGTACTCTCAACCATTCCTCAGAACTCAGTACATTTTGTTAGTCATCGAAATTTAGTAAACTCAGTTTAGCTCCGCTAAATAATACCACTAGTATCAGTTCAACTAATCAGTTCAGTTTAGTTATTCAGTTCATCTCTGCTATTCAGTTTAGTGTATTTCAGATGGAAGTAGGATTCAACACTGAGTGAGCCTAGGGATAGGGACTCACCCACTAGAATAGGACTGAGATCCCTAGAAGTAATCCCTTAGTTCCAGAACTACATAGCCAGCGTAGGTACAAGATGTCACCCATTAGATAGGACAGACATACTCAGGGGTCACCCGTTTGGCATATTTATATGTATAGGACTGATCCCAGGAGTTACCCGCTAGATTAGGACTGACTCCACAGTAGATGTCTTTACTGGTGGTGCAGTACTGACACCCTTGTAGTTAAGGTAGATATTGGACCCTAGTTACCTTAGTTTAGGGCATGTCGGTTAGATGAACACATCCCACAATTTCAGTTATAGAATCTAGGCTGTCATATACAATTAACTCAGCGTAGTAGTACAGATTTAGTACTGTTAGATACAGTCAATGCTTATCATTATAAATAGACTTAAAGATTACCCACTATATAGGAATGATCTCAGACTAAGTCCAATCATCCTTATTATCAGTATGCTCATGATTACCCGCTATACAGGACTGATCTTAGATTTAGTTACTCCATGTATAATGAAACTCAGATAGTTCCATCAGTACTTTGACTGTCAAATACAGTCGCTCTATCGGTTATATTGGTTAGTCTTATTATTATAGTTATAATAGTTATATCAATTGTCATAGTTTATGTTACCAGTATTATATCTTAGAACTATTAGACACAGTCATTTAAACCAATTCTTCATAATTTAAATCGTCAGAAATAGTTAATAATCTATTTAGTACCTTAGTACTAGTAAAGTCATGTCGTCAGCATTCAGATTTAGTAGTCAGTATCATCATGAGTTCAGTAATAGTTGTTTATGCATGTATGTATTATCACTTCCATATTAGTTAGCATTGTTCATACATATAACCCTTTGCATTTAGCCTAGACGTACTAATGCATTTGCGCTATGGTGTTTTATTTTATTCCATAGGTTTAGAGGCATGAGCTCCATATCAGTAGTAGATTCCAGTCTCAGTAGTAAGAGTTACAAGCAATTCCTCATCTTTCGAGGACATGATGATTTCAATTTTTAGTTTATTTTAGTAGTTAGAGTTAATTGGAGATATGTTCCTTTTACTCCCTATTCAGATAATTTAGAGGCTTTTCAGACTATTATGTTCAGACTTCGGTTTATTTCAGTTGTTTTAGGTAGTTTTTACCCCATTTTAGATGTTATAACTTAGTCTATTTTGTTTATTTTGAATCTTACGGCCTTACAGTATTACATATTCTATAATTCATGAGATATTGTGCAGTTTACAGGTACAGATATCAGTCATAGGTTAGTTTGTGGTCCTTCAGGGTCATGAACACCGTGTAGCATTCCGGTTTAGAAAATTGAGTCATTACAAACTTGGTATCAGAGCCTAAGGTTCAATAGAGTCCTAGGAAGTCTGAAAGTCGTATCAAGTAGAGTCTTGTACATGCGTGTGTTGTGCACCACACTTATGTGCAGGAGGATATGAGATGTTTTAGGAATAGTTTTCCTTCTTTCAGCATTCATGTCATTCCATTGAGAATAATCTCAGTCTAATCCATTGCTCCCTTTCTTCTATAGACATGCCTGCTAAAAGAAGAAACGGGAATCAGTCAGCCCCTCAGCTCAAAGACCCATTGGGCGATCATGTTTCTTATGCGGAGTTTAGGTCTATATTCACTACCCTTGCTCAGTAAGTCACTGCCTAGAATGAACGACCAGCTATTATTCTGGCCAACCCAGTGCCAATTCAGTTGTATCTAGAATTTAGGACTTTACCCGAATGAATCCTCTTTCCTTCACAGGGTCTAAGTCAGATGAGGACCCACAAAAATTCTTAGATCAGGTTTAGAAGGTGATAGATGTTATGGGGGTTACTACTGTTCAGAGTGATGAGTTAGTCTTATACCAATTAAAGGAGGTCTCTTATATTTGGTACAAGTAGTGGAAGTCAGAAAGGTCAGATGATGTAGGACTTATAGAGTGGGAGGAGTTTACCTCTGCTTTACTTGATAGATTCTTTCTGATAGAGTTTAGAGACGCTAAGGTACTAGATTTCATCAACCTCAGGTAGTGCTATATGACGGTAAAGGAGTATCCTCTCAAGTTTACTCAATTAGCCAGATATGCCCCTCACGTGGTTGTAGACGGTAGAGCTAAGATGAGTAAGTTTATGTCAAGGGTGAATGATAGTATGGTAAACGAGTGTAAATATGCCATGTTGAATAATGATATAAATTTAGCCATACTTATGACACATAATCTGTATTTAGAGGAGTAAAAGATTAGGACAAGAGAGAGAGACACAGTAAGAGAGCAAGGACAGGTAGTTTCATCTTTGCTCAGCCTAAGTCACAGGGTGATAACCGTTCTCAGCATAGTAAAATATTTTTAGTCCCAGCTCTATCCTCATCTATTGTACCAGTACGTAAGTCCAGAAATGGCCGTTATGATGGAGCGCCAAGCTCTGAGGCCCAGGGTAATAAAAATAGAAGTCTTACTTATCCGCATTGCGAAGAGTGTGGTAAGAATTATCTAGGTGCATGTATGGCAGGAAGTGATGTATGCTTTGGGTGTGGCAAGCCAGGCCAGGCCACAGGATTCAAGAGTGCAGATTCTAGCATAGAGGGGTAAGGAGTTGCGTCAGCAAGGTACCAATAGTGATCAGCGTCAGAATAGACTTTATGCACTCCAGACCCGTCCTAATCCAGAAAGTTTCCCTGACTTACATTCGGGTATGTTACCAGTGTTTCATGTTCATAGTATGCATTGTTAGATCTCTTTCCCTTATTTGAGCATATGTTTCAGCATGAGTTAGCTAGTAAAGACACCAAGTCAGTTTAGCAATCGAGCAGTTAGATTTGTATAGCTTGTTTTATCGTCCTAGCATCTATTCATGCTATCCAAAACCTCAGAGAATGTAACTATTTCAAGGTATAACCTCCTAGTAGTTTCAATTTAGTTTATCTAATGCATTATTTATTAGTTTTTGACTCCCAAAGTTTAGTTATAATCTAGTTCATGAATGCCCTGTGCATCACTCAGTATATCAGTAAGGTAAGCATTCTTAGAGGGACATAGCATCCCATGGGGGAGATACCCCACCGTCCCTTAACTATCTCATGTCTTAGATCTTTTAGTTTCTCGTTGCATAACAAATTCAGTTTAGAATAGAGGGTACTCGTAAGTTAATCCTGAAGTTAGAGCTTAGCTGTAAGTTAAGTATTCAGAGTTTCTGTTCAGTTCATGATGTTCAGTAGATATGTCACGTAGAAAAATCAGTCATTTTCTCATGTTTCAGTTCAATCTTAGTGCCTTTACCATTGCATGTTCAATTGCATATTCGTGAGTCAGTTCAGTCATGTATTCATGCATCAGATATGTGTGGTCAGCTTACCAGTATTTTCAGTCATGCATTCATGTATCATGCCAGTCATATAATCATGCATCAGATATGCATGGATTCAACTTATCAGTTAAGTATCATATCTGCATTCTTAGTTTGAGAAACTCAGTTTATTGGAACAGTCAGTCCTACATTCATAAATCAGCTACCCATGCATCACATATGCATGTACAGTATGATATGCTTAGTTTCAATCATGTCAACCATGAAATCATGATCAGTTATTCATTCTATATATTCGTGTAAGTTTTTTTCTCTCACTCAACCAGTATCATTCGAGGAAGAATGTTCCCAAGAGGGAGATATTATAATACCTCACATTTTGGACTAGAATGAAAATCCGTCATTCCAAGGCGTGGATATTTCAAAAGCCTCAAATCCTATATAAATTTAGTGTGTTAATCAATTATGTAGTGTGGGAATCTATTTGAGCATGAATTTAGATCATAAAGGTCCCCTAACTTAAGTACAAGGTGAAAGCTTTCCTATCATTAAAGTTTTAGTGAGTGTCAAAACTTGGATCAACTTTAATTGACCATAACGCATTGTATATGATGAACTGAATGGTTTCCCATATATCAAATGAAATATCTTTGAATTAGATTTCCAACGATACCAATTTAGCCTAAATCCTATTCGGAGAAAAGAGTTATGCCTATTTTACTCCAGCATATCAGGCTAAAAATCGTGTGATGACATTCGTGATAGCTTATGACATTTGTGATGCCCTATCAAAAAGGTCATCATCCTAAGGCAGAAACCAGCTCCTAAGTGACGACATTCATAATAGCTTATCACATTTATGATGCCCTATCATGAAGGTCGTCATCCTTAGGCAGAAACCAGCTCCTAAGTGATGACATTCATGATAGCTTATCACATTTGTGATGCCCTATCACGAAGGTCGTCAGCCTTAGGAAGAAACCATCCCCTAAGTGATGACATTCGTGATAGCTTAAAACATTTGTGACGCCCTATCACAAAGGGCATCATCTATGATTTTTCAGCAACTGAAAAATTATTTCATAAGGGTATTTTGGTCTTTTCCTTTACCTTCCACGACATATAACCCTAAAGAGGTCTAATTTTTCCCATTTTTATTCAGTTAAGAATGTTAAAACCCCTCTCTTACACTATCAACCACAATATTAGGGTTTCCATCAAACTCATCTCTCAAAAGCAAGATTCAAGCCTTTTTTTCTAGATAATCAAGAATTAAGTTTTCCAATCCAAGAACTCCCCAACAAATCATCAAGGTTTCTTTTCTAAGGTATGCGTGTGTTCATTCATGGACTCCTTTTGTCCATGAATTTCAAGAACCCTTTTCTAAAACTACATATTATAGTTTTCATGTTGTGAATGGATTGTTGATCATGTGTATGTGTTGAATGATGCCAGGATAGATCCTTTATGTGCTATTATGAATCTATGACATCATATGAGTTGAGAACATGTAAGTTTGATTATTTATGATGACAATTGTATGATTTACATCCATGCCTAAGTTGTTCATGTAAGGTGTTTGATAAAATACCTAAGACACTAACAAAAATGCATTATAGCTAAATTGTGACTAAGGGAAGGATTCATGATAGGCCTCTATGATTTAATGTCATCCATGTTGATAATGTGTCTTGCGAACACTGTTGGATTCCTCATGAACTAGTCTTATGGAATTATGCTATTCTTACTTTCAAAAACCACTCATGTACAAGATGTAGAACAACCATGTACTTCATGAAATTCCATAAGTTATGATATTATGGATTGTGGTTGTAATATGTAATGAGCATGATATAGAAAGCTATGCAAGTATATACATGCTTAGTATGAAATCCCTTATTTATGATATGGTGAATTGTGGACTATATTCTTATGATCAAGTCAGTCATGTGTGTCAGTTCCTTCCATCGAGTCTTGGGGGTACTTGTACCCAAAAAATATAGTTGTGCCTAGAGCTGTATCATGTTTTCATGATACGCTCAGTCAAGCCATGTTCCATAGAACTCAATCAGTCATATGACTCAGGAAAGTTCAGTAACTCAGAAATCTCAGTAGTCGCAGTAGTTCAGTAATCTCAGTGATCTTAGTACTGAATCAGTAACTTTAGTATTTACAGTTAATATCCATAACTTCAGTACACTCAATCAGTTCTCAGAACTCAGTACATTATGTTAGTCATTGAAATTCAGTAAACTTATTTAGCTTCACTAAGCAATTCACAAGTATCGTTTCAGCTAATCAGTTCAGTTTAGTTATTCAGTTCATCTCTTCTATTCAGTTTAGTGTATTTCAGATGAAAGTAGGATTCAGCACCGAGTGAGCCTAGGGATGGGGACTCACCCACTAGAATAGGACTGAGATCCATAGAAGCAATCCCTAAGTTCCAGAACTACGTAGCCAGCGTAGGTACAAGATATCACCTGTTAGATAGGACTAACATACTTAGGGGTCACCCGTTAGCACATTTATATGTATTGGACTGATCCCAGGAGTCACCCACTAGATTAGGACTCACTCCACTGTAGATATCTTTACAAGTGCCGTGGTACTGACACCCTTCCAGGAAGGGCAGAGATTGGACCCCAGTCATCTTATCTTGGGGCATGTCGGTTAGATGAACACATCCCACAGTTTTAGTTACAGAATCAGAGCTGTCATACACAGTCAATTCAAATTAGTTGTACAGATTCAGTTCTGTTAGATACAGTCAATGCTTATTATTATAAATAGACTTAATGATCACCCGCTAGATAGGACTGATCTCAGAATAAGTCCAATCATCCTTATTATCAGTATGCTCATGATCACCCACTAGATAGGATTGATATGATATTTAGTTACTCCATGTAGAATGGAACTCAGATAGTTCCATCAGTACTTAGACTGTTAGATACAGTCGATCAGTATTGGCTATATTGGTTAGTCGGATCATTATAGTTATATCAGTTATATCAGTTGTCATAGCTCATGTTACCAATATTCAGTCTCAGGATTATTAGACACAGTCATTCAAACCAGTTCTTCATAATTCAAACAATCAAAAATAGTTAATAATCTATTCAGTACCTCAGTAATAGTAAAGTCATGTCGTTAGTAATCAGATTCAGTAGTCAGTATCATCACGAGTTCAGTAATAGTCATTTATGCATGTATGTATACTCACATCCATATTAGTTGGCATTGTTCATGCATATAACCCTTTGAATTTACCCTACCTTACTCGTATACTTAGTACATTCAGACGTACTGATGTATTTGCACTATGGTGTTTTATTTTATGCCATAGGTTCGGAGGCACGAGCTCTAGATTAGCAGTAGATTCCAGTCTCAGCAGTCAGAGTTAGAAGTAAGTTCTCATCTTTTGAGGGCATGATTATTTCAATTTTCAGTTTATTTTAGTAGTTGGAGTTAGTTAGAGACACGTTCCTTCAGATATTTTAGATTCTTTTTAGACTATTATGTTCAGACTTCAGTTTATTTCAGTTGTTTTGTGTAGTTTATACAATATTTTAGATGCTATAAATTAGTATGTTTAGTTTAGTTTGAACCTTACGACCTTACAGTATTGCATATTCCATATTTCATGAGACATTATGCAGTTTACAAGTACAGATATCAATCATGGGTTAGCTTGTGGTCCTTCCAGGTCATGAGCACCGTGTAGCATTCCAGTTCAGAAAATCAGGTTGTTACAAATATCTTCAATTCTTTAAGAATTAACAAATAACTACCTAAATGGAAACCCTATATGGAGCTATTATTCAAGAGATCATCAAATGATTTACTCCCATTCAAGGGAAATACGATAGTCAGATATGGAAGAGGCTAGACAATGGATTTTGACACTACTCAATCCATAAAAACAACCAACTGCAAGAGCAATTAGGAAGGGATTTATTGTAGAAGAATTATTAATAAGATATTGCAAAATAATTGGACACAAATATCCAGACCATTTATGTTCAAGGTGTAATGGAGAAAATAATATTATCCCGGAAGTTCAACTAGAATAAAAGAAGATAAGAACACCAGCTGGAAGATAGAAAGAAGATAGAAAGCAATGGATCAATAATGAAAAATAAAGAAAAAAAAGACAAGATAGAAAGCAATATGTGAATAGTTTTCTTGACTTTACTTTACGTAAATATATTGTATAGCTTTATTAAGTTAGAATATTTTGGCAAGTGCCATTATTAATGTTTTGTCTTTTTATACTTTAAGTCTAGTCTAGTCTAGTTTAGCTTAAGTCTAGTCCTTTTTTACTTTTGAAAAGGAAGACTTTTTTGTGAAAATATGTAGTTTACGTGTAAAACGTGTAAAGTAGGAATAGTTCTTTTGTCTCTTATAAATATGTAAGTCATCCGGCTAAGTCAAAGGCAAGACTTTCATGTGTTGAAAGCAAGCCTTCCTTTTTGTACAAATTTTTATTTTTGAATATTTATTAAAATTAGATTTATTTTTCAGGAAAAGCTATGGATGAACAAAGTCCAGAATTATCAAATCTACCAGAAAAGGTATATTCATTTATAATTATGAGTATCTAAATTCATAAATACCTAACAATAATAATATGATAAAATAAGTTCATGTTAATTACCATATAGTAGAATTATTCGAAGAATAATATGTTACAAAGTTTATTAGCTAAGAGAAAAAGGAGAAAAATTCCTAAGGACTATGTCATCCTAAAGGTGAAACCGGTGAGTTAAGAAAGACGTGATAGGGGAGTAGCCAGAGTAGAGGAGTTGTTTACGAGAAAAGTATCCAAACTACCATGCTAATAGTGACAGTGTAACATAATTATTTAAGAATAATCTAGTACATAGTAATCTAAAATGATCATATTTTTTTATGTATATGATTGAAGGAAATATTTTGAAATAGCATCATATGAAAAAAAATTACTACCTACTTATTCAATGAAATGATAGATAACTTCAAAATACTTATTTTGTATGAACTTAAGGATATAGAAATAATAGATATAAGCAAGATCATATGGGAAAAAGTATTTGATAAATATACTATGACTAGAATAAATTACATACCACACCTACCTACCTACTCCTATATATACCTACATGCCAAAACTACACATCAACCATGATAAACTACTTAGAATATTGGAAAAAGGATATAAAATATATACAATTAATAGAAAAACTAATGAAAAGAAATTTAGAAGAATACATGAGAGCTAAAAATTTAAATATATAGAATACCTTACCGAAAATATGGAAGAACTAAAAAGATTAAAACAAACCACTAAAGAATATTACGAAAAAGCAAACGATAGATAACTTTAAAATACTTGTTTTATATATACTTAGAGATATAGAAATTATAGACATAAATAAAATAATATGGGAAAATATATGAAATTATGAAGAAAAAGATTCATTAAGTTTTATAGAAAACCTACACCTATATAATGAAAGCTACTGCTCATATTTAGACAGTTATTATTCAGATAGATATTATCTAGATTAAAAATGTTAGAATATATTAAAAGAGTTAGAGAAAAACAAATTTATCTATACGAAGAATTAATTATAGAAAACAGCTTAGAAGAGGAAGAAAATAATTAAAAGACAGATTAATTTGGATAGATAAAACCATAAAACAGCTATAGTTGAAAGATAGTTTAGAATATGATTTAGACATAGAATTATTCATAGAAGAAAAAGACAGGATAATTAACGAAATAGATAACCTAGAATTTAATATTAGCTATAGTATATTTAGAATAAATTATTACAAAGAAATTTGCAGTATTACAACTACTTTAGGATAAAATGATAAACTACGAATACTTAGAATATTGGAGAAATGATATGGAGGAAATAAGATTAACAAAAATACTTATGAAAGAGAATCTACTTGACTATCTAAAAACTAGAAATATGGAACATATAGAATACCTTAAAAATAATATTGAAGAATTAATAAGTTTAAAATAAAAAACTAAGGAATATTATAACATAGCATTTAAATTAACATGATGAAACTAATAAGTACTAGTTATCTACTATTTATACACGCAAATTACCCAAGTTATCTGCACTCCCCTACAATTGGTATCAGAGCAACGTTATTTAAAAAATGTACAAGTAGGTATGTGTTAATTTATGAATTTAGCTATTCATAATTATAAATGAATATACATGTTCTGGTAGATTTGATAATTTAGGATTTTGTTCATCCATAGCTTTTTCTTTGAAATATATATGATTTTATTGAATATTCAAAAGTTTTTTTTGTGTGTAAAAGAGAGAAGGCTTTCTTTCAACACATGAAAGTCTTTTCTTTAACTTAGCCGGATGGCTTACATATTTATAAGAGGAAAAAAATTATTCCTACATTACACGTTTTACATGTAAACTACACATTTTTACAAAAAAGTCTTCCTTTTCAAAAGTAGAAAAGGACTAGACTTAAAGTACAAAAAGATAAAACTTTAATAATGGCACTTCCCAAAAAATTCTAATCTAATAAAGCTATACAATATCTTTACATAAAGTAAAGTCAAGAAAAATATTCACATGTTGCTTTCTATCTTGTCTTCTTTTTCTTTATTTTTTCATTATTGCTCTGTTGCTTTCTATCTTCTTTCTATCTTTCAACTGGCGTTCTTATCTTCTTTTATTCTAGTTGAACTTCTGAAATAATATTATCTTATCCATTACATAAAATAAATCTCTTCCTAATTGCTCTTGCAGTTGGTTGTTTCTCTGGATTGAGTAGTGTCAAAATCTATTGTCTAGCTTCTTTCATATCTGACTGTTGTAGTTCCCTTGAATTTGAATAAATCATTTGATAATCTCTTGAATAATAGCTCCATATAGGGTTTCCATTTAGGTAGTTATTTGTTAATTCTTGAACAATTGAAGATATTCCAATAATTTATTTATTTGTATAAAAATTAGGTATCTCTGGCTGTTGAATAATATCTTCCGGTACAATCATATCTCAGGTTAATGCTATATTTACAACTTGTATAATTGATTTAATTTCGTCATATAATATCTCTGTTGGTGCAGTATAAAACTTTATAAAAAATAGATTTCCTTTGGTTATTTTCTTCTAGGTCATGAATGCTCTATATAATTCTGGTATAGTTGTTAGTTTATCTTTATCTCAGGTATATACGGTATTTACTAATCCATAACTACAACAAGTTTTAACTAAGCTTGGGTTGGTTTTCAGTAATGTGATTTACTTGTTGTAACCTTGTAATATTTGGTTTATATAGTTTGTGTTTGGTTCTTGGATATTTTTACCTCCGAGGTTAAGGTTTATATAAGTCTGTATTTTGTGGATATTTTCTATGTATGCTCCAGTTATATGGTTATAGGCTTTTCTATCTTGGTTTAAACTTTCTTGATATGTGGTAGTTTGTGGGCGTATGAACAAGGTGTCTCTTTGTATTTTTGGTATAAATGGTTTTTCAAATATTTTATTCATGTTTATGTTCTGATATCTTTGTCCACTAACTCCTTTGGTTGTACCTGCAATTGTAGATTGATAAACATTATAGGTTTTATGGAGTGTCCCAACGTCTCTTTTTAACTCTGGAATTTTGATGTCTTCCGATCGACATAGCTCTGCACACTGCTGAGTTATCTGATTTATAGCTTTAGACTTCAGTTTAACTTCATTAGTCTTTAGTTTTTCTATTTCATTACACATACTATCCACTTTCATTGAAAGCATAGTTAGGGTTTTGAGTATTTTTTCTAAAGCATCATCTTCAATTATATCAGTCTGTGTAGCTTTGTCTTAATATGTAATCTGCAATGACATTATTGTTAGTTTTGATTACTTTAATTGTAAATATAAATTTAATATATTTAATACTAGTCTATGAATTTCCTTTATTGTAACTGAATTTTATATTTTCTTTGTTAACCACCAACGTACCTGCGTATTATCTGTTCGTACAATAAACTTCTTATATAAAATATAAGGATCAAATTCTAATAAACTTTTGTATAATAAACATAATTCTTTTCAGGGTTGGTAGGGGAGGGCGTGGGGATAGTGTTGGTAGGCTGAGGGTTGGTTCTTGGAATATAGGGACCCTTCAGGGTAAGTCTATAGAGCTAGTGAAGATTCTTAGGAAGAGGAGGATCAATATAGCGTGTATTCAAGAGACCAAGTGGGTAGGGTCTAAGGCTAGGGATGTGGATGGTTACAAGCTGTGGTACTCTGGGAGCGAGAGGCGGGGGAATGAAGTTGGCATCTTAGTAGATGAAGAGCTTAGAGGCCAGGTAGTAGAGGTGAAGAGGATCAACGATAGGTTGATGACTATTAAGTTGGTCATTCTAAACCCTGAATGTGTGTAGCGCCTATGCGCTGTAAGTGGGCTCGGAGGGGGAGGAGAAGTTACGGTTTTGGGAGGCTTTGGAGGAGGTGCTGAGAGGCATGCCTAGCTCGGAGAAGATTGTTGTAGCAGGAGATTTCAACGGGCACATCGGCGCGTTACCGGGAGGATTTGGTGATGTGCATGGTGGTTTTGGTTTTGGGGTGAGAAATGAAGAGGGGGCTACCCTTTTGGAGTTTGCAAGGTCCTTTGGGCTGGTGGTAGGGAACTCGAGCTTCCCGAAGAAGGACAATCACCTCATCACCTTTCGAAGTGCGATGGCCAGGACCCATATTGACTTTATGTTGATCAGGAAATGGGATAGGGTGTTGTGTAGGGACTGTAAGGTCATCCCGAGTGAGAATCTTTCGACCCAGCATAGGCTCTTGGTCATGGACTTGGGTATAAAGACGAATAGTAAGAGGAGAAGTAAGGAGTGTAGACCTAGAATTAAGTGGGGTGGTTTGATGCCAGTGAATGCGTGGGACATAGGGGAGAAGTTGGCGGGAATGGAGGTGTGGGCGTGTAGGGGGAACGTGGATAGTATGTGGTATAGGGCAGCTAGGTTCATCATGGAGAAGGCAAGTGAGGTGTTGGGTGTTTCTAGGGGCCGGGCCGGGCACCATCAGGGGGATTGGTGGTGGAATGAAGAGGTGGAGAAGAAAGTACGGTCCAAGAAAGAGGCGTATGCTAAGTTGGTTGAGAGAAGGGACGAAGAAGAGAAACGGGTAAACAGGAAAGAGTACAAGCTAGCTCGGAAGGAGGCTAAGTCAGCAGTCACGGCAGCTAAGACGGCCGCATTTGAGAGCCTGTATGCAGGGTTACAGGGGAAAGAAGGGGAGAAAAAGTTGTTTAGACTTGCTAAGGCCAGGGAGAGGAAGGGCCGTGACCTCGATCAGGTGAGGTGCATTAAGGGGGAGGACGGCAGAGTGTTGATGGAGGACAGCCATATTAAGAATAGATGGAAGTCGTACTTTCATAGGCTCTTGAATGACGAAGGGGATAGAGCTATTGTGTTAGGGGAACTGGAGCATTCAGAGGAGTGTCGGGAGTTTAGTTATTGTAGACGATTTAGGGTAGAAGAGGTTAGAGAGGCTGTTCGCAGGATGCGGAGGGGTAAATCGATGGGGCCGGATGAGATACCAGTAGAGTTTTGGAAGTACGTTGGAGAGGCTGGGGTAAGGTGGTTGACTAGTCTGTTTAACAAAATCTTCAAGACGGCAAAGATGCCCGAGGCATGGAGGTGGAGTACCATGATCCCTCTTTATAAGAATAAGGGTGACATCCAGTGTTGCAATAATTATAGGGGGATTAAGTTATTGAGTCACTCTATGAAGATTTGGGAGAGAGTGGTCAAGGGGAGGCTGAGACGGATAGTGTCTATTTCGGAAAATCAGTTTGGATTTATGCCTGGGCGCTCGACGACGAAGGCAATTCACCTAGTACGGAGGCTGATAGAACAGTATAAGGAAAGGATGAAGGACCTGCACATGGTGTTTATCGACCTAGAGAAGGCTTACGACAAAGTTCCCATGGAGGTGCTTTGGAGATGCTTGAAGGTGAGTCGAGTCCCGATGGCTTATATCAGAGCAGTTAAAGATATGTATGATGAAGCGAAAACTCAGGTAAGGACGGCGGGAGGAGACTCAGAGCATTTCACTGTCTTGACAGGATTGCATCAGGGATCTACTCTTAGTCCTTTTTTGTTTGCTTTGGTGATGGATGTATTGACGCGGCGTATTCTAGGGGAGGTGCCTTGGTGTATGCTTTTTGCAGACGATGTAGTTCTGATTGACGAGACCCGAAAGGGTGTGAATGACAAATTAGAGGTGTGGAGACAAACTCTTGAGTCTAAAGGGTTCAGGTTGAGCAGAAGCAAGATAGAGTATTTAGAATGCAAGTTTAATGACGTGAGGTTGGAGGACGAGGTGGTCGTGAAGCTGGAATCGCAGGAGGTATGTAAGAGGGATAGTTTCAAGTATCTCGGGTCCGTGATACAGGGTAACGGTGAGATTGATGAGGATGTCTCGCACCGTATTGGGGCGGGATAGTTGAAGTGGAAGCTCGCGTCGGGGGTGTTGTGTGATAAGAAGGTGCCGCCCAAGCTTAAAGGCAAATTCTACAGGATGGTAGTCCGTCCAGCCATGTTGTATGGAGCGGAGTGTTGGCTAGTTAAGAACTCCCACATCCAAAAAATGAAGGTGGCGGAAATACGGATGTTGCGCTGGATGTGTGGGATGACTCGAGGGGATAGAGTTAGGAATGAGACTATTAGGGAGAAGGTTGGTGTGGCTCCAGTGGAGTGCAAGATGCGGGAAGTCCGATTGAGTTGGTTTGGACACGTGAAGAGGAGGGACACGGATGCCCCGGTTCGTAGGTGTGAGAGGCTAGCGTTGGATGGTTTTAGGCGGGGTAGGGGTAGGCCGAAGAAGTACTGGGGTGAGGTGATTAGGCGGGATATGGAGCAGCTACAGCTCACCGAGGACATGACCCTAGATAAGAAGGTCTGGAGGGCACGAATTAGGGCAGAAAACTAGGGCCAGTTTGGGGCGCTAGGGTAGGGAAGTATTTGGTGGGGGTTTTATTCCTGTTATTCTTCCTATTCTTATTTTTATTCCTATTCCTATTCTTCTTCTTGTTATGCTTTCGGTGTTCCATGTTTTATTACAAATTTGGGTGCTTTTCGATGTTTCCTACTACTTATGGGTACCGTATTTACGTTATGAAATCCTGTTCTGTGTGTTACTTTATATTTGTGTGGTGTCTCGTGTCTTGAGCCAGGGGTCTATCGGAAACAACCTTTCTACTTCTTCAGAGGTAGAGGTATGGACTGCGTACATCTTACCCCCCCCAGACCCCACTAGGTGAGAATACACTAGGTTTGTTGTTGTTGTTGTATATCTATATTTAACTACTCTTGCATAACTATATTCTCTTGCATCTGCTTCGACTATATATGCAAATTTTTTATTTTTTTCTGGGAATTGTAATTTTGGTAATTCTTTACAAAGTATTTTTATTTTCTGAACTGTTTTTTTATCTTTTTCGTTGTAATTAAACTCTACATCCTTTTTTATTTTTTTCTGTAATGGCTTTAGGTTTTCTGCTAATTTTGGTATATATTCTCTTATTTGGTTTACTAATCCTAAAAATAATTGTAATTTATTTTGTATCTAATTCTTCTTTTGAATTTATTATTTTTTGTACTATATATTGTTGCATTTTTACAGTGCTTTTATGTATTTGTATACCTAAAAATTCTATCTTGTTTTTCATAATTTCAGCTTTCTTTTCACTTAAATTTATTCCCAATTTTTCTATTATATCTGTAAATTGTTCTAATAGTTTTAAATGTACCTATTTAGTTTTTGTATATAATAGTATATCATCTATGTATACTATACAATTAGGTAGTTGTTAAAAATAACTATCCATAAAGTGTTGGGATCTACCTTGTGCATTTTATATCCAAATGGTAACACATTTCATTTATAAAATCCTTGTGGTACTATAATTGCAGTTAACTTTTTAGATTCTTCTTCTAACTTTTAATGGTAAAATCATGATTTACAATCAAATTTACTAAAGTAATTATATCCTTGTATTTGTCTTATTTTTAATATTTTAATTGGTATTGGAAAATTATATGTCATAGTTTTTGCATTTAGGTTTCTATATTCAATAATCATTCTACCTTTTTCTCTTTTTTGTTCACTATGTTTATTTACTATAAATGTTGGACTATTCTGTTTACTTTTTCTTTTTTACATACATTTTTTTTCTAATAATTCATCTATATGCATTTTAAATTCTTTTAAATCATCAAAGTTATATGTTAATGGTTTATGGGTTATTATGCTATTTTTATCTATTTGCTCAGTTTTTGTAGTAGTTTTATGTTTTTTCCATCCTTTTAATGGATCTTCACTGTATAATTGTCTTAATTTTTTCTTTATTATTTCAACCTTATCTATTGAAAATATAGTCATTTCTTCTTTATTTATTGTAATTATAACTAGTTCTATTGTGTCTTTAGTTTTTTTTATTTTTTCTAATTTCTGTGTGATTTTTCACTTCCTTTTATCCAATCAGTTTTCTTTCTTATTTTATTAATCACTCTTTTTGCTCTTACCTTTTGTTTACATGGTGTTATAAACCACCAGTGTGTTCTTGTTATTAGATGTGGGTGTAATTTATCTAAAAATGACACTCCTAAGAGCATATTTTTTTATGTTAGTTCATAATTTTAGATTTCTTCTATTGTTAATATCTTATCTCATACTTGCATTTTTACACTTCTAGCTTTATGAGTAATTAAGCTTCCTTCGTTATTAAATCTTCTAAGTACTATTGGCGTTTTTAATTTATCTCATTACTATTTGGTAAACAATTATATCTACATAAATTGGCTTCTGCTCTTATATGTATCATAGGCGTATAACATCTGTTGTAATATCCTTCTACTATTATCTTTATTAATACGTATATTTTAATATCATGTCAAAGTTCTTTTATTAATAATTTTTCTTTATTATATGTTATGGTTAATTGTGTATGTTCTATATTGTATGGTTTTACTGGTTCTAACCATTTTATTCCTACTATTAAGTCTACTTTTTACATATCTTCTTTTATTTCAAATTCTATTTTTATTTTTCTAATTCCTATTATTATTTGTTTTTCTGCTATATCCTTAATGGTTATTAAACTTCTTGGTAAATCTGGGCATTTATTACTATTAGATTTTATTTCTTCATTTTTTACTAAATATTTTGCTCTATAATTTTCTTTTTGTCTTGTATTAAAGAGTATTAAATATTCTCTTTCATTTATTGTTCCCGTTATATAATATTGAGTTAAATTAATTGTTGAAGTTATTTCATAGTTTGTTCTTTTGGATGATCCTGATGATTGTGGTTTTTCAAAATCTTTTCTTTTTGTTGTACTTATTCAATCATTTATTATTTCTAAATCTTCTTCTATACCTATGTCTTTGTAACTATAATGATTGTTATCAATTGTTTTTACAAATTGTTTGAAAGGACTTACTATTTGTATTTTATTAATTTTATTTTTTTTGTTATTTTATGTTTTTTTTGCTAATACATATAGATTTTTAAATTTTGCTGTTAATATTTTACTTCCAGGGATTAGTTCTATTCCTGATATTTTTCAATATAATAGTAATGATTTATCTATGTTTTTATTTGTTATTGCTACTGAATAATTCGTACTTATTATAAACTAAAATTTTTGGTATATTAAATTTTCTTTTATGACAGTTATTATACTTTTTCTATAAGTTTTATAATTCTATCATCTGCTAAATATAATTCAATTGGTGTATCTATTTTTTCTCTAAAATATGTGTTTATTAATATTTTTGTTCCTCTAAGGTGTATATATTTTATTGGGTCTTTACTTTTATATCATTTATTTCTTTATTAATTATTCTTTTTGCTACCAGTGGTATACTAGCTCTTCCTTTCGCATATCTATAGTCTATTACATGTTGTTTTGGGCTTACTATGTAGTATTCTTCTCTTTGTCTACTAAATATGTTTTTTATTGTTGGTATTTTAAATATTTTTTCTACACTTAAATCTAATTCTTTTCCTTTTATTTTATCAAATATATTATTATCAAATATTATTTTGATTTGTTCCTTTTCATTTAAATATTCTTCCTTTGTTATTATTTTTATATCTTCTTCATTTATTTGATTCATTTTTATACATCTTCAGTCATTTGATTCATCTGATTTACTATCTTTTTCATTATCTGTTTCATTCTCCAAAATTTTATATATACTATCTTCATTTTCTAATTTGTAATCTATATTATCTATTTGCTTATATTCTGTATTTTCTATCTTTATTTCTGATATTTGTTTCTTTTTTTGGAGTTTTTAGATATTTTACAATCTCTAGCTAAATGTCCTAGTATTTCACAATTATAACCAGTACATTCTTTTATAGATTTCTTTTTCCTATATGGTCTTTTACGTCTATAATTTTTTACATAATATCTTTTTCTTGGCTTCTTAGATTTATATGTTGAGTTTCATCATATTAATTGAAATGTTATGTTATAATATTCCTTAGTTTTTTGTTTTAACCTTATTAATTATTCTATATTATTTTTAAGGTATTCTATATGTTCCATATTTTTAGTTTTTATATATTCAAGTAGATTCTCTTTCATAAGTATTTCTATTAATCTTATTTCCTTGGCACAATCTGTTTGGTCATCTGTCATACGGATCAAAATATACCTAAATAAGTTCAAAACGCATAAATGGTACAAAAATGCATCAAAAACCGTGTCAATCACCCCCACATCCCAAAAATATCATAATGCAACTACAGAGGGGTAAAATAGTCAAATCACACAAAATCACAAATTTTACATGTTTCATCAAATTCATAGGTCGTTATATCATCTACCACCAAAAATCTAGTTCATCATCGAACTAAGGCAAAGAAATACCTGAAACTAAGACAAATAAATACTTGAATCAATGAGGAGCTCAGGATAAGAACTACACATATCAGACTCGACCCCCCAAGTAGCCTCATCTACAGCTCGATTTCATCATTGGACATTGACCAGAGGGATCACTCTAGAACGCAGCCGCCTAACATCCCTAGCCAAAATAGAGACTGGCTCCTCATCAAACGAAAACCACTCATCTAACTCATCTGACTCCCAATGAATGACATAGGACTCATCAAGAATATAACGGCGAAGCATAAAAACATAAAATAACTAAATGAACAACAGATAGATTAGTAGAAAAGCTAACTCATAAGCCACATCACCAACTATCTGAAGAATCTCAATTGGACCAATATACCTGGTGCTAAGTTTGCCCTTCTTTCTAAACTCCTCACACCCTTCATTGGTGAAGCTCGAAAGAAAACATGATCACCAATACCAAATCTTAAGGCACGAAGTCTACGATCAGCATAGTACTTCTATCTACTCTGAGCCGCTCTAAGTCTATATTGAATGACTCAGACTCTATCTTAAAACAAAAGAAGCAAGTACGTACCCCCGAGGTCTCATATATGAAACATCAAAACAACCCACTAGGAAGAGAAAAATCCTAACATATAATGCCCCAAAAGGAGACATATCAAAATTGGAATGGTAGATAATATTATATGAAAACTCTGCTAAAGCCAAATGTTGCTCCCACTGGCCACCAAAATCCATCACGCATGCGTGAAACATAAAACTTGGATAGTCTGCTCAGACTGACCATCAGTCTACGGGTGAAATGTTATACTGAGATCCACTCGAGTGCCCAATGCATCCTGAAAATTCTTCCAAAAGTGAATTGTGAACATAGGACCTCGATATGAAGTAATGGACACCGGCACACCATAAAGACACACAATATCACGAATGTAGATACGGGTTAACTTCTCAGCACTGAATGAGGTCTAGACTAGAATAAAATGATCTGACTTGGTCAATCGATCCACGATGACCCAAATACTATAAGAACCATGAAATGTATGAGGCAAACCATTCACAAAGTCCATGGTGATACATTCCCACTTCCACTCAAAAATGGTAACCTTTAAAGCAAACCACCTGGTCTCATATTCTTGGTCTTTACCTGCTGACAACATAGGAAACGAGCCTTAAAATTCAGTACATCTTGCCTCATACCACCCCAATAGTAGTGATGTTTCAAATTATGATACATCTTAATCACACCTATATGGATGGAATATTTGGAACAATGGTCCTCCTCCAAGATCAACCTAATCTAGTCACCCACTCTTGGCACACAAACTCAACTCCTAATCCTCAAAACTCCGTCTGGATCAAGTGAGGCTTCCTTAGTCTCCCCACTCAACACCTTATCTCGAATCCATCTTAATCAAACATCATCAAACTGATAATCTTGAATTTACTCCATCAAAGAAGATTTATCCTCTAGAAAGACCAAAATACGTCAGATTTCAAAATATCAAGCCTAGCTATTTGGTTAGCTAAAGACTAAACCTATAGGGCCAAAGGTCTCTCTTAGGTAAAAAAATGCGCTAAGCTACCCATGCTAGTTGACTTTTGACTTAAGCATTCTCAACCATCTTAGCTTTGCTCGAATAGTAGAGAATAGTTAAGCCATAATCCTTAAGTAACTCAAGCCAATGATGTTTCCCCCATATTAAGATCTTACTAGGTGAAGAAGTACTGAGGTCTATGATAATCTGAGAAGATCTCACAAAAAACTCCATAAAAGTAGTACCTCCACAACTTTAAAGCAACAAGACTGTACACAACTCTAAATCATGGGTAGGATAATTCCTCCCATGAGGCTTTAACTGACGAGATGCATAAGCAATCACCTTTACTTCCTTCATTAACACAACACCTAACCCAACACCTAAACCATCATAAAAGAAAGTAAAACCCATATCAACCTTGGGCAAAGTCAACATAGAAGCTGAAGTCAACAAATACGTAATACTTTGAAAGCTTGCCTCATAAGTATCAGATCACTTAAAGGAAATGTTTTTTTGAGTCAGCTTAGTCAAAGGAATTGTAATAGAAGAAAAATTATAAGACCCCGTAAATTTCCCTCGTAGGCTAAGACTTTAGAGCATGTCAAGTGAAGCCTTTTTCCATTTTTAAAAGATTTAGAAATAATTTCCAAAATTAGTAGTATTTAAATTAGATATATTTTTCCTAATTCTTAATTTTTATCATGTGTGGAAGTGAATTATATTTCCAACGATACCAATTTCGTCAAAATCTGATATCAGAGTGAGAAGTTATGGCCATTTTATTGAGAGCTATCAGAACCGCCCAGGTGCGACGGATAGGTTGACAGACCGTCGAGCTTGTGATGGACTGTCGCTTGAGCCATGCAAACAAAGTAGTAAAACCATCTACTAGCCAAGTGTGACGGTCAGGACGATGAACCATCGAGCTTACGATGGACCGTTGCCCAAGCCATCATTACTAAAATAGTGAGCCCCTATTCTGGTCCAAGTGCGACGGTTGCCAGGATGGACCATCGCATGAGCCATCACAGATCTCATTCAGTATTTTAAATCGATTTTTAAAAGGTATTTTTGGTATTTTTCCATCCTTTTTAACACCTAGATATATCAAAACAAAGCATAGAATTTCAAAATTATCCAAAGCATCAAGAACTAGGGTTTTCTCTGAAAACCTTAAGATTCCACCATAGTTTCTACAAATTGAGTTAAGATTCAAGGTTCCCAAGTCAAAAGCTTTAAGAATCCTCACTAAAGAGTACGAAAAAGAGCCTCAAGAAAGCTTGTTCATTTACAAGTCATAATCTAAGGTATGTGGGGTTTGAACAAGGACACTCCTTTCGTCCTTGTGCCTAAAAGTTGTTTTAATTACAAAGATATATGGTTTTACATATTTTCTTATAAAATTTAGGTATGGGTTTATACCCTATGTTATTATTTTATTGAGATTATGATGTTTTCAATGTTTTAGAAATTAAAGTACATGAGTATGTTGAGGTTATAATTCATATTGCTAAAAATTTCTAGATTTCTATATGATTTATGAATATTTATAATATCGACTATGTATTTTGATACACCTTGATATAAGATTGATATTTGGGCCATTAACCCTATTTGAGATTCTAATTTTGAGAACTTTTATGCTATAAGAACCCATGATTTGAGTATTTTGAGATTATTGAGAAAGTTTTGACCTTGATGGTCAGAGTAGCATTGGAATCCAATTTTCTAAATCAGATTACAAATTTTATAGTTGGGTTCTTTATGAACCACAAGATTAATTTAAAGTGGATTTCCATGAGATGAGCGTAGCTAACTAAAGGGAGTAGTATTTAGCATCGAGTTGGGTAAGTTACTGCGGTTTCATACCCCAAAGCTATGTGCCACCATAGGATTAAGATTTATGGGCCCAAGGCCGAGATAGTGATCACTGAGTTGAGGTTATACTACCTGGCTAGAGTATGACGCCTCTCCCCAATGTGAGGTTTCTTCCTTAGGAGGACAACATGTTTGACTCCATGTAGCTCGTATGGTGTATGCCGGTTAAGAGAACCTCCCTAATAGCAAGATTTTTCAGAGTAGTTTCTTAAAGTAAAATTTTCCCAAGAAGAAAGTAGTTTTCCCTATTAGTAAGAGTAAGTAATCAGTTTCTAAAGTAAAGTATGTTCTTTGAGATGAGATTTGTAATATGTGTCCCATTATTCATAATTTATGAGATATATATTTTGAGATTATTCGAGCTATGTTAGTCAGTTATATTAGCATGCATGATTTCTGTAAAAATTGATGATATTATTATTTTAAGTATCGTATACACCCCCATATACTTAGTACATCCTCAACGTACTTATCCAAATATACGTCTGTGTCCTACATTGTCTTATAATGTAAGTTCAAATGCTCAGTCTCAGCAGCGTCAGTGATCTCCGAGTACCTTGATCTACACCTCTATAATTGGTGAGTCCTCATGGTTCGAGGACCTTTTTCCCCTGATTTTAGTCTTCATAGTGGTTTGGTTATTTGTTTTCAGTTTAATATGAGTCAGTTGAGAATCTGTCCCAATAGATCTCTAGTTCTTGAGTAGTAGAGGCTTTGTTAGACTAGACTATCAGTGGTATTTTAGACTTATCAGCATGTTGCTATTCAGACAGTATTCTTTTGTAATTTCAGTTGAGATATGTTATGACAGTGCCATTGTTTTGCTTTATCCATCTTAAAAGTAAGTGTTAGAAGTAGTAATAGGCTCAAAGGGTTAGCTTAGGGCTATGTGTAGCCGTAAGCACTGTGTGATGTCTCAGAATAAGATTTTAGGGCGTTACCAAAACCCTCGACAAAATATCAATAATCAAGACACATACGTATAGACCCATCCTTCTTCTTTACAAACAAGATAGGCGCACCCTAAGGCGATACACTAGGTTGGACTTATCCAATAACAATTGATCCTTTAATTCCTTTAACTCATCTGGGGCCACCCTATAAAGAGGAATAGTAATGGGCTTTGTGCCTAGCTCAACATCAATAAACAGATAATATCTTGATCTAGAGGCATACCAAGCAAATTCATAGGAAACACATCCACGGAAGAAGGTGGAATAACACTTGTATCACAAATATTGGCAAAGTAAGATAAATATCCCCTCTCAGCCAATTTATGAGCTTGAACATAAGATATAGTCCTCTTAGGACCCAAATAAAACATACACTTCAAAGCTATCCTTGGCACACCAAGCGAAGATCAGTCACAGTATTATCATAATAGTCTAGGACATTATGATAAGGAGACAACAATTCTATACCCAAAATAACATCAAAATCAATCATATCTAATACAAGAAAATCTACCAAAGTGTCATGTCCGGTAAAAGTCATAGCACAAGATCAGTGTGCCTGATCAACCATAAAAGAATTAGCTACTGGGTTAAATACATAAATCGGCGTTGCAAAAGGCCTTCTAACAGAATCAAAAACCCAAAGAAAAATTCATAGACAGATAGGATAAAGTCGATCCGAGATCAAATAACATAGATGCTGGTTTGAAGAAAAATAAGATGATACCTGTAATTGCAGCATCTCAAGACTCCACCTCTAGTCTAGCTGGTATAGCACAACACTAGCCACGATCATGAACTGCTTGGGTAGACCCATGATCTCCTCTATGAGCTCCACTTCCTTTTCCCCTCGCACATTAAGTAGCACCCTAACCTCTCACAGTTGAAATAAGAGTAGCCCAAATAACCTGGTGGGGACAGTCTTCTGCCAAAGAGATAGCCTCTCAACACATCTAACATATCCTTCAACCCACTCCAATCGGAAAAGGAACCATTGGGGCCGAATTGCCACCCTTCACTATTGAACTCGAAGATCTACTACCTAAAATCTCTAAAACCTCCTGTACTTGACTACCATGGTATCCATGAGAACCTCTAAAATCTCTACCTCAAGTGGTTTCACTCCTGAACTCACCAAAACATTGTGCCTTCTTGGCACCTCCTTGAGATGCACTAAGAATACTCTCTGTCATCTTAGCATTATCCACAATACTCTGAAAATAAGCCCTAAACATAACCATCTGAGACGTAACCAACTAAAGGTAGATATCTAAACCCTTTACAAACTTCTGAATCTTCTCAGACTCGGTGGAAATGCTATCATAGAAATATCTAAATAGGATATGAAAATGTTTCTCATACTCAGCAACTGTCTCGAAGCCTTGATCCAAATGATCAAACTCGTACAATATACAATCTCTCAAATTGAAAGGCACAAATCTCTCTAGAAAAGCCTTGGCGAACTGATCCCAAGTTATCTCAGGATAATCACAGTGTCTATAACTGACTAGTGACTTCCACCAATCTCTCGCTGAATCTCTCAACTGATAAGATGTATAAGAACCTCCACGAGACTCGAGCAAACCCAAATTGTGAAACTTCCCTCAACAATTAATCAAAAACTGGTAGGCATTCTCACACACTGTACCATCAAAACTAGGAGTACCCAATCAAGTAAACAAATCGAACCATTTTTGATCCTTAAAAGACATCACTGCATTAGCCACGAGAAGAGACATAGTAAATTTGGTAGAGAACATAGATGATGTTTGGGCACTTGATATCAGAACCTCATAGTTAGATGTCAGTGCTCAGGTGGAATAGGAATCGGGGTCTGAGGAGTATCCAAACAAGAGTTAGGTTCAATAGAAGGATCCACACTCTGAATTAGAGGAATACTCGGCATAACCAAAGGATAAACCTCTAAATGGATCAACAAACGTACCAATAATCCCTGCAACACTGGGCAGACAAACTATAAAGAACTAGAGTAGGATCTACATCTCTAACCTGCTCAACATGAGGTTCAGGGAAGAGTCCCCTAGTACTCCTCCCAGATAGGGCTATACCACGGGGTCATCTCCTCTCTCGAGTCCATACATGACTCGAGGCTTGACCTCTGGTTGAAGGATCTACATTACTACTCTCGCATGACCTAGTCAACACCATCGATGCAGAAAGAGTGAAACATAACTCAAAACACATGATATGAAAGAACTTCGCACGGTAAGGAATAAAAATAAGGGAAGTTTTCTAAACTTATCCTATAGCCTCTCGAAGATAGATACGAACGTATACATTCCGATCAATAGGACTCTATTATACATCCCATTCTTTCACCATTGAGATCAATGAATCCTGGCTTCTCTGATACTTATTTTTCATGACAAAAAAAATACAAAGATCATGATGACACTTATGGCATCATACCTTGACAAGTAAGCCTATCACCCAAACTGATACCCAATGGATAAAAATAGAAATACCCCCAAGTTAAGGCTTCTAGAACAAACCCGAACCATATATGTAATTATAACAATGTAGAAACAACTTATCCAAAAAAACAAACAAGCCCAAAAATAGGTGTCAATAGTGTTAGAACTACTAACACAATCTTGGAGTCAAATACATCAAAAAAATAACCACAAAGAAATAATATATGTCTCTGGATACTAATAAGGACATAACTACTATTGAAATAAAGAGGTGAACTCTGGATGCATGAATGTCCAACTACTATCTTGGAAGCTCCAGAATCTCTCGAGTTAAGCAAGTTGAGGGGCACTCAAGCTAGGACCTGCACCGAAAGCGCGCAGTTGGCATGAGTACGGTCCACTTATACTCCATAGGTATCATACGCTGACCAAATGAAGTAGTAAATAAAGCATACATAATATATACTAAGGGCAGGTCACCTACAATAAAAAATGTCCCACAATGGTAGCCCATACCGTTTGTACTAACAGTTACTCCCTTCGTTTAAAAAAGAATGACCTACTTTGACTTGGCATAAAGTTTTTGAAAATAAAGAAAACTTTTGAATCTTGTGGTCTTAAATTTTAGTTGTGTCAAATGTACCAAAATGTCCTTTAATCTTGTGAATCTAAACATGCTATGTGAAAAGTTGAAATTAAAGTATTGCCAAAAAAGAAAAGGGGTCATTCTTTTTTAAACGGACTAAAAAGGAAAGTAGGTCATTCTTTTCTAAACGGAGGGAGTACATATTATCTATATATAATACAACAACACACAAGATAGCGATACAAATATACACAATATAACATACATGTAGAACAAAAGAGGGACATGTATAACTAAGATCATCAAGTATAATTAAAGGAAGATAGAACAATTAGATGTTAACAAGTCAAGATATAGAACATATAGGTAGATGACAAGTCAATATGGTAATTCAGACACAATATAACAACAGTAAAGTGGGTGCAATATATATGATAATAATGATGATGATAATGCATGGTATTGGCACACAACTTCGATTTGGCACACAACCTCGAGTTTGGCACATAACCTTAAGTTTGACACACAGCCTCAAGTTTGGCACAACCTCAAGATCCCCAATATACACAATTCATCTCCGACACGATCCGTCAGATATGATACCAATATCCAGTATTCCAGTGTTTTTAGTATTTTCAAAGCACATACATAACATAAGACATAAATCAAGTACACATACATGACAAAGTATATATAAAAAAGTAAAATGAACAAGTCAAATGATGTGTATGATGGCATAAGAATGACGATGCAATGTTCACAGCCATTCAGAATGAGTATTTCCACAACCTATCCACATGATGTATTTCCACAATCAATCTACATGATGTATTTCCACACCCAATCCATATGATATATCTCCATAACTATATGAGTCAATATTCACTCATTATTTTCGTTTCATCTATGAATTTCCACATGTCTCATACACAAACAAGTATGAATATATCACAATACAATAATGGTACCATGTTAGGTTATTTTAATAATACAGTATAATTATTCACATCTATTTAGGGCTATCAAATCACATAAGACTCCACACACGAACACATATCACATAATATCTCAATTTCAATAATTACATCATATATAGGTCCCCACACGGGCACAACACATAGATAGACATTTTTCATGATTAGTTCCCACCCTTATCATGCATTTTGTACCATCATTTACTACTTAGCCCTATCCGAAAGAGTTAAGCCATAACCTACCTCAAAAGCCAAAACCAATCCTCTTACCCTTCGAAACCTTACTTTCTATAAATGACCTCAAACTCCAATAAAATATCAAATAGGAAATCCACGCATCAAAATAAAACCAACAACACCTACATAGCTACTTTTGATTCGGAGTCAAAATGGACCTCCGCAATGGATTTTCAAAAAAAGAAGGGCAAAATTAAAACTTTACTTTAAAAATGCATTCCCCATATTTTTAGGAAGATACACTTAAAAACTCAAGTCAAATTGAGTAAAAAAATGAGGTTCAAATCGAAGAAAAACCATTTTTGAGCTTTACTGAGTAGAATCTTTGAAATCCAAATCAAAATCAAGAATGAGAGTTATTTTGAAGGTTAAATTGATGAAAAAAATAGTAATTACAGGGTAAAAATATTATTCAAGTGGAAAAGGGTGAAATTGAGTTTTAAAATCAAGCACTAAGATTTTTGGATTTTGAGAAATTAATCAATAAATTACTAAGGAAAGAGTGAATTATTACCTTAAAACCATAATAAACCAAGAATTATGTGTTCATCTAGCTTACCAAGATCCCAAAAACTTCACTTTTAAGCTCCCACACTATTTTAGGGTTTAACTCCCAAGAGAAAAGATGAAAAACGAGCAAAAATAGGTCCAAAACTACAGTTTATTCCTGCAGATTTTTCTGCACAGATATAGCTGAAAAGCTATTTTTATGTCAATTCGGACTTGACGGGGTGCTCAAAATTCATTTGGATTCTGATATATGCAAATTAACTATGCAAACATACTAAATTCGACATTCCGCACATGTTGGAGAAATCGTATTTTCAAAAAAAAAACATCATTTTCGAAAAGTTGACCCCTGAAATCCAAAATTGTAATTTTCCAAATCGATTATTGAAATGATATTTAAAAGTTGTAAAATCATACCAAACATGCTATCATCCTAAAATCAATATTTCATATCTGCTGGTGAAGTTGACTTTTCCATCTGAGGTCGTTTCAATCAAATGTGGATGCCACACCTATATTTTAAATTTTCCAACTTTCTAACCCATAGGTCGAAATGAGCTCGGGTGCATAAGTACCCAAACAAAAGGTATACCTATCCTAAAATTGATACTCCAGAATTGTTGGCGATGTTCGTTTGGCTATCCACCGCACAGATCAAAAGATATCAATATAAGTCCAAAATAACGCTCTTGAAGCCATCAAAAGCCACAAAATCACATAAATGTTACCAAATTGCATCAGAACCTGTGTCAATCACCACATACCCCAAAAATGTCATAATACAACTATAGAGAAGGGTAAAATAGTTAAATCACACAAAATTATAAATTTTACATATTTCATCAAATTTTTAGGTCGTTCTAACACAATCTCGATGAAGGAATTTGGTTGCACCAGTAGACAGCTGCAATTGCTGCACAACACAATTTCAAAACTCCTAGACGAACCATTAAAATACATCCTCTCATGACTCAATTTCTTAAGTCATGATGGCACCTACTTTTACCCACCAGTAGGTAAGCTCAATAGTAGTTTGTAAAGATAAGTAATAGGCTAAATAGTAGGAGGTTAAAGAATACAAAATTTAGCATACAAGTAGAAAATTAAATAGCATAAATAATAATATCGATGAAACTATTAAGAGATAAGGAAATGAAGGAAATATCCAAAAAGAGTATCCTATGGCCTAGTGTGGTTGGTACAAGAGCCACTAAAACCAAAAGAATAGAGTACTAAACAATATCAAATCAAACAATTAGTATTGGAAATGAAAAACTGCCCAAAAATAGTAGAAGGAAAGAAGATCAACTTTCGCTCTGAAAGCTAATCTTATCCCTGAAATCCTCAAATGCAAAGATGAATGAAAAGTAAGTGGCGACAACTAGTACTAGGATTTACATAGATGCAAAACAGTCGCATGAGTATGAAAAATAACAGGTAATCACCAGGCATGCTAAATCACACTAATAATATAATAAAATGCGAGAATATAAACTCAAGTCATGGATAAGGGTAAATTCAAAATAATACTCCAAATAAGCATAAAGTAGGAAATAGATAGAATAAATAACATAAAATAAATACCTTATAACTATAACCTAAATGGGCCCCCTATAAGCCCAGAAGGGAAGTATTAGAGAGAAATTATTCAACCGAATCCCCCAAAGGCCCAACGGATGCAAACTAGGAGAAAATACTGAATAAAAATCATAAAGTATGCCAAATGTAAGAATATACCTGAAACCATTTATGAACCATACATGCACGACTTGTATCAGAACTAAGAATCAAATCATCATAATAAAGCATTGTATATAGCTCATGATTTTGGACTTGAACCGGAAGTAGTTAAATAAGTTCTCAAAAGTAAACATATCATAAATAAGCCCAATATAGTGAATATCATGGAAGCTACCAATCACGGTCTCGAATAAACATTATTAATTAAGTCAAGTGTCATAAAGTTCAAAGATCATGAATTTCTTTCTACTCTATTTAATATGACTACAAGGTAGCAGGGTCAAATAATTAAGAGATGTAATATTAATAACAAGTCTTCGTGAGGGGTCTAGAGAGATAAAAGTCAGTTTATCTGGGTTTACAAAACAAACCAAAATCAATTAAATTGCCTAAGTCATCCCAAGGTCTATTGTTTAATCTATGTTCATGACTAAAAGGCTTTTTAACTCTACAAGTAGCTAAGCTAAGCATGCTACCTAAAGAAAGACTAATAGGGTCCACTACTTGACCCAAGAATCCATTCTAAATAAAGAACCTACCCAACCTTTTATAAGACATTAAAATTCTATCCAAAGGTTTTAAGAAAGCCTATACTAGCCATAATGTATCAATCTGATCAATAAGGGGAAGGACGGGTCGAATTCTACCAAAAAGCTTTCTAATTGACTAATTAATCCCATAATTCGCTAGATCAACATCTAAGTCATAAATACCAACCCAAAACAAGAATAATACTACACTAATATCCTAATTAATATCAATATATGTAACACCCCAATTTTTTGAACTGAAATGCTACACGGTGCTCATGACCCAGAAGGACGACAAGCTAACTCATGACTGATATTTGTACCTGTATACTACATAATATATCATAAAATAAAGAAACATAAACATGAAAAGCCATAAGGTTCGAACTGAATATACTTCTAATAACAAAATATCTGAAAAAGATATAACAATACCAAAATAAATCATAAATACTGAAAATAATGAGATTTGAATATCTAATCGGACATCTAGTCTGAAAGCCTCTAACTAAACTGAATAAGGATTTGAAGGAACGTGTATCCAACTAACTCTATCTAGCAACTAAATAGTAAATATAACAATAATCATATCGTCCTTGAATGAGAAGGACTCACTGCAAACTTTGAACACTAGAATGCTACTCCTGATTTGGAGATCGTGCCTCTGAACCTATGGTGTAACATAAGAGAAATCACCATAGTGGAAATGCATCAGTACGTCTAAATGTACTGAGTATACGAGTGAGGTAGGATAAATGCAAAGGGTTATATGCATGAACAATGCTAACTAATATGAACGTGAGAATACATATATACATACATAAATAACTGTAACTAAACTCATAGAGATACTGACTGCTGAGTCTGAATACTGACAACATAAGTGTACTAATACTTAGATACTGATTAGATGAACGACTATTTCTGACAGTTTGAATTATGAAGAACTCGTCTGGTTGACTATGTCTGATAGTCCTAAAGATGAATACTAATAACATCAATTTTGATAACTAATATGACTAATACATAAGTTCAGAAAACTGATATAACTGATATAACTGTGATGATCGGCCTAACTGATGTAACTAATACTGAGTGACTGTATCTACAGTCTAAGTTTTGATGGAACTATCTGAGTTCTATTTTATATGGAGTAACTAAATTTGAGATCAGTCCTATCTAGCGGGTGATCTTTATATCTGTTGATTCTGATACTGTTTAACTATAGTTGAGATCAGTCCTGACTAATTGGTGATCTTGGAGTCTATTTATAATGATAATGATTGGTTGTCTCCAACAGTACTGAATCTGTACTACTGAACTGAGTTGACTGTATCTGTTAGTCTTGAATCTGTAACTGAAATTGTGGGATGTGTTCATCCAATCGACATGCCACAAGCGAAGCTGACTAAGGTCCAATCTCTGCCCTAACTGCAAGGGTGTTAGTACCACACCACTAGTAAAGACATCTACTATTGATTCAGTCATAATATAGCAAGTGACTCTTGGAATTAGTCCTATACATATAAATGTTCTAACGGTTGACCCATGAGTGTGTCAGTCCTATCTAACTGGTGACATCTCGTACCTACGCTGGCAACGTAGTTTTAGAACTTAGGGATTGCTTCTAGGGATCTTAGTCCTATTCTAATGGGTAAGTCCCCATCCCTAGGATCACTCAGTGTTGAATCCCACTCCTATCTGAGATACACTAAATTGAATAACATAGATAAACTGAATAACTAAACTAAACTGATTAGCTGAATTAGTACTAGTGGTATTGTTTAGTGGAGCTAAATTGAGTTTACTGAATTCCGATGACTAACAAAATGAACTGAGTTCTGAGGACTGATTGAGAGTACTAAAGTTACTAAGATTGACTGTGAATATTTAAGTTATAGAATGCATACTGAGATCACTGAGATTACTGAACTACTAAGACTACTGATATTTATGAGTTTTCCTGAGTCACATAACTGACTGAATTCTATAGATCATGGCTTAACTAAGATTATCGTGATAACATGACATAACTCTAGGCACACAACTATGTTTTTCGGGTACGAATACCCCCAAGACATGATGGAAGGAAACTGACACACATGACTGACTTGAGTACGTGACCATCATCAACAACCCATAATATCATAACTTGGGGAATTCTATGAAGTGCATGGATATCATACATTTTGTACATAAGTAGGATTTGCAAGTAAGCATGGCATAATCTAATAAGACTAGTTCATGAACAACCTAACAACATTTACAAGACACAATATCAATATGAAAATCATTGGAATATGGGGGCATATCATGAATCCTTCACTTAGTCACAATTTATCTATAATGCATGATTCTAGTCTCTTAGGTATTCTATCAAACACCTTACATGCACAACTTAGGCAAAGGTGTAAATCATACAATTACTCATCATAAATAATCAAACATACATCTATTCAACTCATATGATGTCATAGATTCACAATAACATATAAAGATTCTATGTTGGCATCATTCCACACAAACATGATCAACAATCCTTTCATAACATGAAAACCATAATATATAGTTTTGAAAAGGGTTCTTGAACTTTATGGATGAAAGAAGTCCATGAATGAACACATGCATACCTTAGAAAGGGGACCTTGATGATTTACTGGAGAATTCTTGGATTGGGAAACTTAATTCTCAATTATCTTGGAAAAAGGCTTGAATCTTGCTTTTGAGAGATGAGTTTGATGGAAACCCTAATCTTGTGGTTGAGAACATAAGAGAGGGTTTTTGAGACGCTTAACTAAAGAAAAAAGGAAAAAATTATGCCTTTTTAAGGTTATAAGTCGTGGAAAGTGAAGGAAATGACCAAAATACCCTTGCTAAATGCCCATTAATTGCTTGAAAAATATACTTGACACTATCTGTGACAGGCCGTCAGGTCCGTGATAGGCCATCATGAATGGTCATCATAAAAGGGGTCCAAATTATTGATTTTCTACTCAGGGCTGACGACATCGTTAGAAATTTCATCAGAATATGACGACGTCATCAAAAAGGTTGTCAGAAATGTGATAGGCCATCAAAAACGTCATCATCATTTTCCAGCTTGACATGTTGGAATAAAATGTGGATAACTCTTTGCTCCGATATTGGATATTGGCAAAATTGGTATCGTTAGAAAGATAATTCAATTATATATATGTTGATAGGTCATGAGCTCAAAAATTCCAAGTATAATTAGAGATATGCTCATTTGTAGTTGACTATACCAATATCCTTCTCAAGAATTCAATCGGTAAGGAATATTTTGATTCGTCTGATAGCTAGGAGTTATTTGAAGCCTTAATATAAATCTTACTTACTCATAAAACTATTAAAGAACAATGATGTACTATGAATAATCTTGTTATACGGCTCTAATATTGGTTTGGATTTTTTAGAGTATTACAATATCTCACCCTTGAAAATATTTGTTCTCGAATGATGACTACTTAGGAGGGGAGAAAAGATAAAATGATGCATATATAGCATGAATGACTGATCATGATTTCATTGATAATATGAATGAAAACTGAGCATATCATACTGTAAATGCATACCTGATACATGGGTAAATAATTTATGAATGTAGGACTGACTGTTCTGATAAATTAAGTTTCTCAAACTAAGAATGCATATCTGATGCTTAATTGATAAGTTGAATCCATGGATATTTGATGCATGATTATATGGCTGACATGATACGTGAATGTATGACTGATAGTACTGATAAGATGACCACGCATATTTGATGCGTGAATATATGACTGAACTGACTCATGAATATGCGACTGAACATGCAATGGTAAAGGCACTAAGATTGAACTGAAATATATGAACATGACTAATTCTGCTACGTGACATATGGACTGAACATTATGAACTAAACTGAACCTCTAAATACTTAACTTAGAGCTGAGGTCTAGCTCGAAGGTCAACCTATGGGTACCCTCTATTCTAGACTGAATTCATTTTGCAAGGAGAATTGAAAGATCTAAGGCATGAGAGCATAAAGAGAAAGTGGGGTATATCCCCATGGGACACTATATCCCTCTAAGAATGCTTACCTTATGGAGATACTGGTTCATGCACAGGGCATCTACGAACTAGATTATAACTAAACTTTGGGAGTCTGAAACTAATGTGTGATGCATGAGATGAACTGAACTTGCAACTACTAGGAGGTTCTACCTTGAATTAGTTACATTATCTTAGATTTTGAATAGCATGAATAGATGCAAGGATGAGAAAACAAACTATAAAAAATCTAACTGCTTGATTGCTAAACTGACTTGCTGGCTTTACTAGCTAACTCATACTGAAACATATGCTCAAATGAGAGAAACAGATCTAACAATGCATACTATGAACATGAAAGACTGGTAACATACCTAAATCTAAGTCAGGGAAACTTTCTGGGTTAGGACGGGTCTCGAGTGCATAAAGTCTATTCTGACGATGACCACTATTGGTACCTTGCTGACACAACTCCTTTCCCTTCTATGCTAGAACTCTGCACTCTTGCATCCTGTGTCCTGGATTAACACACCCAAACCATACATCACTACCTACCATATATGCGCCAAGATGATTCTTACCACACTCTTCGTAAAGTGGATAAGTAAGACCTTTATTTTCACTACCCTAGTCCTCAATGCCTGGCGCTCCATCATGATGGTCATTTCTGGACTTAGGTGCTGGTACACATACTTGGAGCATATATTCCAAAACCTAAATAGTACACTCTGACTTTTCATCAGAAAAATGGTGGAAAATATCGCTAAGATTAACCTAAGTGCCCAAATCATTCTAAAATGTCCACCAGAAGCTAAAAGCTTAACCGATCTAAGGTTTTCCCTCTCTTTAGTACCCTTTTGGTGAACTATAGGGAGAGAACACGTGGCCCAATTCTTTAAACACTGAGACCCTATTTGAAATAATGGCCATAGGTACTTCATAAAGGTGAATGATCTCTCAAAAAAACATACAGGCTAACTTCTTGGTGATGAAAGAAATTTCAATAGGAATAAAATAAGCCAATTTGGTAAAACTATCTAAAATGAACCTAATGCTTTCCAAACCATAAGAATGTTGAGGAAATGCACTCACAATATCCATAGTAATATGCTCTCATATTTACTCAGGAATGGATAGTCTCTGAAATAAGTGACAAGGTCTCTGTTACTCGGCCTTATCCTGCTGACAACACAAATAATGAGACTTAAGGTCAGCCACATCCTTCATTATACCACTCGAACAATAATATTACATCTATTATCTATACATCTTAGATTTCATAGGGTGAATATTGTTAACACTCAATTTTGACCTCTCGATATGCCTCTTAGGCTGCTATTTTTACTATAATTTTTAATTTTTGATTTTAATATTTCTTTCATGTATTATTTTGGTATCAAATAAATATTATCGTGTCAACATGATTGTAAAGTATCCATTTTAGTTTATGGAAAGGGACAAATATGCCCTTAAACTTTCTAAAAATACCCAGATATACCCTTTGTTTCAAGTTTAATTCACCAATGTCCTTGTAATCTATGTTTTGGCCCATATATAGCCTTGTTTCCATGTTGTTGTTCATATATATGTCTTTTATCGTTAATTATTTTTCTTTAATTATTCAATCCCTTCCTTTTTTGTAAGAAATTATATTTTCCATATCACTTTTTAATTTCCACATCACGTATAATTAAACTCACCCTTTCTTCTACTTATTAAACATCTGCCAATGCTCCCATCTAATTCACAGTATCTTCATTTCTCTAATTTTTTAAAACCCCTTTGTTGTAGTTTCAGATTCTTATGTAACCGCTCTTTTCTCATATATACATACATACATACATACATACATACAAAAAAATCCTCTTAATTGACAACTTTCTTTTCCTGTCTCTTTTTGGACTGCGTCTCTTACACTTCTATATCTCAATTTCTCACTTGAATTTTCCTTATTCTTTCTTATTTTTTTTTATTGTTGGAATTGACAGTGGCAAAAAAAATGTAGTCGATTGATGATACTCTGAAAGATTTGTCATTTGTAAGTACTCCAATTGATGATTTTTGTGGTGACTGTGCAGTGAGATTTGATGGGGTGTTCTTGAATTTCTTATTTTTTTTACTTGATGATTCTTGGGGTTCCGTAAGAATCTAAAAATACAGTGAAGGGGTTTCAATAAATTAGAGAAAAGCAAAGAGATTGTGAAGTAGATAAGAGCATTTGACGAATTTATAATGTGTACACGAAGGAGTGGGTTTAATTATATTTGATGTGGCAAATAAAATGTTATACGACAAATAAAAATTTCTTAATTTTTAATGTGTAGAAGAAGTGGTGGATTTAATTATGTGTGATGTGGCCATTAAAAAGTGATGTGACAAATATAATTTCTTAAAAAGAAAAGGAAAACAAGGGTTGAAAATTACAGTAAAGCAATTAACAGTGACATGGGTATTTAAGGGCCAAACTGGACAATAAGGGTATATATGGATCAAAACTTGGACAACAAGGGCATTGGTGAGCTAAACTTCAAATGGAGGATATACCTGGATATTTTTTCAAAGTTTAGGGGCATATTTGACTGTTTGCCCTTTATTTTATTAGGTAATTTTATATTTTTATATAGTATATATGATTTAAATGTCATATATTACAGAATTCTGTTAATATTTATTAAATTATTTTCTTAAATACACCCACTCGTAAATTACAAATACTTTGCCTGCTATTATTATTATTATTATTATTATTATTTAATTCAAGATACAGTTCAAGATCAAGAATGAAGGAATTTTATTCAAGATAAAGTTACATAGTCATTTACATCATTCGTGACAATCATCCAAGTGTTTGTGAAAAACTAATATCCAAATTCAAGTCTAAAGACGAAGACTTAAGATCAATCTACTCAAGCCCTTGAATTCAAATCAAGTTCAAGTCCAAGTTCATATTATTTTGAAGAATCAGAGGATTATCATAGAGATTGTAACACTTAGTACATTTGAAATCAAATACTATATTTTGTTACTTCAATTTTTCCGTCTCAATTATTATTTTCTTGACTCAGAGAAATTGTTGTCTATAAATTTTTGCACGCCCACTGGGACATTACCAACATCTCATCTCTTTGCATTAAGCATCTTATTTAAGAACACTAAAATGACATCCAAGAAGTTTTACTCTAAATTTATTGTTGCTTAGCCTACTGACTTTAAGTTTTCCTCTGATGTAGATAACATACTTGCTGCTACCACAAAAAGTATGGGGCCCATCACTAGGTACAAAGAAAACCTACTAGGACAATAAATAGTTGAAGTGTCATCCGTATCAGCTCCTAAATTTGATCTCCAGTCTTCAAAAGGGCAAGATTTTTCCCCAATGAGTTGGAAAAAGGGGAGAATATTAGTGAAATCATTGAGAAAACTTTACTCGACTTAGCCCATTTAAGGATAAGGACCACACCAGACAAGAAGATGATGATGCCTTGAGAAAAAAGTCCGCTCCAATAACTCCGCATGAACAGTTTTACTCAGAATTCATTTTGAGGGAAAATACATGCTTTATTCCTTTATCTTCAGTGGATTTCCGAAAATTGGTGAATAACATCTCAAATATTGAAGAACAACTTATAAGTTTGACAAAGGTGATTGAAGGCCTAACAAAATATGTACTAGATCAGGATAATTGGATTGTTAAGTTGACAGACAGAGTTGAAAGTGTTATGGAGGGAGGCTCAAGTCATGCATCTCGAAAGCACTAGATAGATTAAGACAAAGGAGATTCATTTGTAAAGCAAAGGCATGTTGCTGATAAATTGCAAGTATCTACTAAAGGGTTAATTACTATTCACCAACTGAAGGACTTTACTATTAAAACCATTAAAGACATGTATGATGTTTCTTACAAACAACCTCTCACATATTCTAAGCCATATACTTCAAAAATTGATTGTTTGAAGATGTCTACATGTTATCAACCTCCAAAATTTCAATAATTTGATGGTAAGGGAAATCCAAAGAAAAATATAGCACACTTTTATGAAACATTCAACAATGCTGGAACTTATGGATATTATCTTGTTAAATAGTTCGTGCACTCTTTACAATGAATACATTTGATTGGTATACTGACATAGAGTCTGGTTCCATTAATAATTGGGAACAACTTGAACATGAATTTCTCAGTTGTTTATATAGCACGATATGTATTGTAAGTATGGATAAACTTACAAATATGCACCAACGAGAAGGTGAATGCATCATTGAGTTCATCAATTGATGGAGGAATATGAGTCTTAATTGTAAAGGCAGACTTAGTGAGGTTTCTGGGATAGAAATGTGTATTCAAGGAATGCATTGGGGACTTTGTAACATCCTAAAGGGCATCAAACCCAAGTTATTTGAAGAACTTTCCACATGGTCTCATAATATGGATTTAAGCATGTCCTCAAGTGAAAATCAAAGACCACCTATTTATGAGCCCCAAAAAGGAAAGATAAACTAGAAGTGAAGAAAGATGAGTAATTTTTTGCCAAAGTCTGGGGGTAAAAAGGCGATGAATGTTAATTATGCACCATTGAGGGTCACCATAAAGATATGTAAAAAGAAAAGTATGAAAACCACATCTTTCCAGAATAATATCAGTAAAAAGTTGACCTTAAAGTACATGCAAGAAAAAGAGTCCATTTTTGGACTTAGATGTCCCAATAATTTTTAACGAACTTTATTTTAAACTCTTGGAGTTACATGAAATGAAGTATCTAGATAAATATGGAAGGAATAATGATCCAAACTACTGAAAATATGATAGATTATTGGGTCATCCCTAGAAAAGTGTTTTGTCTTTAATTAAAAGGTCATGGACTTAGCCTGTGAAGGAAAGATACTGCTTGAAAATGAGAAAGTTTGAAGCAAGTATCTGTCACTTTTGGTTCACTTGATCCCATATTTCTTTGCAACTTTATTGAAGCACATCAATGTGATGATGTAGTGGTCGCAACTCCAAGAAAGATGATTAAATTTGGCGACTTTGAACTCATCAATGTTAGCAAGAAACTACTTCTTCCTTTGATGATTGAAGTGATAGTGAAAGAGGAACCATTAGAACAAACGTAATCCCTTATTAAGTACACTGATGATGAAGGATGGATCCTGGTGACTTGGCAGAGACGTCATAAAGTGAGCTCACGAAAAGAGCCGAGCAAACAAGCAACAAGTGGAGAGATGATCAAAAGACCCCAAAAGAAAATGGTGAACAAGAATTTGAGAAAGATAAAAATTTATAAGAATTACTATTCAAATCTCCATTATCTACTGACATTGAATGAATTATTGCCAAGTTGGTTTCATGAGGAAATATCTTATACAGGCATTAAGGCCTCTTACTGCAATATTAATATAGAAGAGACAACCAAAAGAGACCCATCATTGTCGTTAGTCTAGTCATATCAAGAACCCATTAAGTCTCTTTTTAAATAAGTGAACATTTGTGATGCAAAGATCATATTCACTGATGATGACCTCTTGTTGGGTGAGACATCACACAATCATCTCTTGTATATAGTTGTCTATCTGCGTAAGTATAAAGTGAAAATAATTATGATTAATGATGTTTCAGGAGTCAATATTCTCTAAATTCACACAATGAAGATGCTTGGAATCTTGATAAATAAATTGTTTGAATGTCGTCTTATGATTCAAGGATTCTATCAAGGGGGGAAAATCCATAGGTTCTATCAAACTGAAAATCAATATGGGAGATATGTGTTCAAGAATATTAATTTATATGATTGATGCAAAAATCTCATATAAAATCTTCACATCCATCTACCATCAATTCTTTAAGTACTTTGAAAATAGAATACAAAAGAAGGTAGTTGATGATGATGAGCCTTTTACTGAAGCAGAAGCCCATTTTTCAGATGCAAAATCTTACTTTAAGAAATATATCCATAAGAAGGTAAATATTAGTGATGTGGGTCCTATAAAGAAGGTTGATACTGCAATGAAAAATAATGAGCCAACAGGAAAGGAAAAAGTGGTTGTGGAAAAAATTTCAACATTTTTTTATGCAAATGAGGTACATGAGATCAATCTGGCATTGTTAAGTAAGAGGGTGAATCCAATTATCGCTATGTCCCAAAGTAAAGAAGGTCAAAGTACAATCATCAGGTTGCAGCAAAATATACTGGAGGGTTAACCTTGCCTATTAAGCAAATTGATGTGATCAAGTCACCTTCAAGATCAGTGGAAGGTTTTGTCAAATCATCTAATCTTGATCCACATAAAGTATTTCCTAAAAAATGTAAAAGTGAGGGTTTTGACCCAAATGCCTACAAGTTATTGGGAAAAGCTAGATACAATCCTAATTAAGCCTTTAAGCCAGGAAAGCTCCCACATGAAGAACTTAGAGGGTTGAACCATAGTATAAATCCCATTCAGAGAATGATAATAGAGAAAGGGTATGTTGTCAAACAATCACATGAAGGCTTTGGTTACAAACAATAATCACCAGTCCGTATATCTATAAATATGGTATGTATCAACTATATTCCCCCTAAGGAAGATTCTATAACATATAATAAAAGGGTTTCTATTTTTGATTGGATCACTGACCCAAGTCTAAGACTTTGGTGTTTGATAGGTTGGGGCCAATGACAAAGAAATACAATTTCCAAGTAAAGAACATATTTATGCTAAAAAGCCTAATTTTCACTAAAGTTGCTCTAGTTTGATTCATTCTACAATGAGGAAAGAAATAAAAGTCCTAGTTCATATGAAGATGTCCTCAAAGCAAGAACTCATAGTATATCTCATACTAAGGATCATTAGTAAGATATAAAAAGTGTAGGAACATCATATCATATCACAATTTGTGATAAGGAAGGTACTCTCCAACATGTGAATATCAAAGATGAATTTGCCAATATCAACATATGTCATCACATATCTTTCAATGATAGAAATCTTCAATAAATTGAAGATGCTAAAGATGCACCATATGATCTTGAGGAGGGGGTGAAAATACTATTGATGAACTAAAGGAATTCAATATTGGGACTAATGAAGATCAAAGGCCTATGTATGTAAGTGCCTTATTGGATGTAGATGAAGAAAACAAGTATGTTGAGTCATTTATGAAGTATAGAGATGTATTGGAGCTACAAAGAAATTCTAGGATTAGATCCTAAAATTATAGTTTATCGCCTAACTGTGAAGAGAGGTTCTTGCCCTATTAAGAAAGATCAATATCACTTTAGACCTGAATTAGTTTCTTTGATTGAAATTGAAGTCAACAATCTCATCAAAGTAGGTTTCTTCTATAAAGTCAAGTATCCCATATTAATTTCAAGCATAGTACCTGTAATAAGGAAGAATGGTAAAATTTGTGTTTGTGTTGACTTCAGGGATCTTAATAATGCATGTCCTAAATATGAATCTTCTCTTTTAATACCTAAGCTTATGATTGATGCACAACTAGATATGAGGCAATATTTTTCATGGATGGTTCCTTTTGTTATAATAAGATTCATATGGAACCAATAGATGAAGAACTCATAGCCTTTCGCACTTCTATAGGAATATATTGCTACAAGGTGATGCCTTTTGGTTTAAAGAATTCTAGTGCTACTTACCAAAGAGCTATGCAAAATATTTTTGATGATATGCTTCATAAGAATGTTGAGTGCTATGTTGATGACTTAGTAGTGAAACCAAGAAAGAGAAATGACTACCTATATGAGATGTGAATGGTATTCGAAGGACTTCGAAGACACCAAGTCAAAATGAACCCTTTGAAGTGTGCTTCAAAATTGATTAAGATAAGGTGGATGCTATTTTGAAGATGCCTAGCCTAAAGTTATTCATGAGCTGAAAATTTTGAACGGAAATTTGGCATATCTTAGGAGTTTCATTTCAAACCTAGTTGGGAGGTGTCAACCATTCAGTCGTCTTATGAATAAAAATATCCCTTTTGATTGGGACCAAACCTGCACCAATGCTTTTAAAAGTATGAATTTTTATCAAATGAATCCTCCAGTACTTATATCTCCCATACCTTGAAATCCATTGATATTATATATTGTAGCATAAGAAATATCACTAGGAGAACTTCTAGCACAAGAAAACCATGAAGGGAAAGAAAATTCCCTTTATTACTTGAATAGGTTGATGACACGAAATGAGATAAATCATTCATCTATAGAAAAGTTCGGTTTGACACTTTCATTCTCAATTTAGAAAATGAAGCATTACATTCAAGCTCATATTGCAAGTCTTATCTCAAAAGAAAATCCTATCAATTTTGTCATGTACAAGCTTGTATTAAATGATAGACTAGCAAGGTGATACCTACAAGTGCAACAATTTGAAATTATATCTCTCTCAAAAGATAGTGAAAGGACAATAGCTGGAAGATTCTTAGCCGACCATTCGATTTCGTATAATTAGAATTTATCTGATGAACTACCTGATGAAGCTATTATGTTTGTAGAAATCCAATCTCTTTAGAAGATATACTCTGATGGTGTTCCATATTGGGAGGGAGATGGAATTAGAGTAGTATTTATCACTGCTAATTGGGAAGTTTTGCCATATTCCTTCACTTTAACACAGTGTTTTTCTTAAAATGTCTCTAAATATCAAATGCTCATACTTGGACTCAAAATGGATGTCGATATGAAACAAATGCAATTGAAAGTCTTCAGATATTCCAAGTTATAGATCAACCAAGTTTTTTATAGTTATGAAGTCAAGAAGACTAAGTTTCTTCCTTATCGCGATTACCTCAAAAGTTGATAAGTTGTCTTGGAGAGGTAACTATTTAACACGTCCCTAGGATAAAAAATAAAAGGGTTGATGCATTTGCAACTTTAGCTTCTGCATTGGTATCTCCTGATCAAACACAAGTCATGAGTTTCCAAAGATGGGTAGTACCATAGCAAAATAAAGATGAGAGGAAGTTGAAAAAGTTATCACTGCTTCTGAGGCCGATATTGAAGACTCACGACAACTGATAATTGATTACTTATGCTATGAAATTTTACCAAAAAACATTCAAAGAAGGAAATAAATCCGACGTCAATTCCGTCATTTTCTTTACTATAAGGGTACACTCAATAGATGATCATTTGATGGAGTACTCCTACATTGTTTGGCACAGATAAATCAGTTTAAGCTATGCAAGAAGCTCGTTCTAGAGTGTGTGAGGTGTTGTAGTCTAGGCCAAAACTTCATTTACATATAAAAAGGATAGGTTAGTATTGGCAGACTATGGTGAAAGATTGCTTGGATTATACTCGAAGGTGTAAATCTTGTCAATTTTATCCAAATTTCATACATCAACTCCTAGAGATATTATACCTGACTGTTGCATCATGGATATTTAAGGTATGGGTATTGTATGTTCTTGGACCATTACCGAAGTCTTATGGTGGACATTTGTAAATCCAAGTTGAAATTAATTATTTTTTAAATTGGGTGGAAGTTGTTTATCTGAAAGAAGTAAAGAAAGAGAATGTGACAAACTTTATTCGAGTCAATAGTCTCTATCGCTTTGGCAATCCTAGCTATATGCTAATGGATAATGGTAAACCATTTGATAATATGTTCATGACTAAGATATGTGATCTTTTTGGCTTCAAGCAACGTAACTCCTCAATGAATTATGTTGTTGTCGATGAAGCATTCAATAATATACTTTGTAACTTGTTGAAGAAGGTTATTTCAAACTCTAAGAAAGATTGACATGATAGAATGGAAGAAGCTCTTTGGGTATATAGAACAACGTATCGCACACTAACACAGGAAACTCTTTATTCACTAGTTTATAAAGTTGAAGTATTTTTTCCATTTGAGTGACAAATCCTATCATTATGGCTTGCTATTCATGAAAGACTCACTGATGAAAAAAATGCTCGATTAAACCTCGAAGAATTGGAGGCTTTGGATGAAAAGAGGCTAGATGCTCAACAAAGTCTTGCATATTATTGGGCCCGCCTATCTTGATCTTTTAATAAGAAGGTCCACCTTAGATGCTTTCAAGTTAGTGACCAAGTTCTTGTTGTAGGAAGGCCCATTATCACCTCTCATCTATCTAGAAGCAAGTATTCATCTAAATGAGATGGTCTGTATATTGTATAAGAAGTATAATCAAGTGGTTCTTACAAGCTTGTTGACACGAAAGGTTTGCATATTGGCCCCATCAATGGAAAGTTCATAAATAGATACTATCCTTGATGAAAAGAAGAATGCTCTTTAAGGAACGAGCTTAAACTACATGCCACTCCTAGCCTGCAAAATTATAAAGTGTTATGACTCAAAAAAAAATATGCTAGGTTTAAAATCTTGAAAGAGGCGTCCTAGGGAAAAGTTAGGACAAAAAATGAAATAACTAAATAAGCAAACGTATTTCTCTTTCAAAACTATGTTATGACTTGAGACTCTTCACTGAGGTATGTAGGCGCTTAAAGATCTATTCTAAGTTTAGTATCATCAGTGAAAAAAGAATTTTTTTTCACAGTTCCAGAATTCACATACCTAGTTATGAGTTTTCTATCACAAGACATGCAAAGCTGAAAAGTCGAGAAAAGCAAAACCTGAGATGACTTCAAAATACTTATTAGAATGATACAAATGCTCTAAAAGTTTTCATTTTGGATATATTTTAGATTTGTAAGTTTAGTTTATGTTGGATCAAGTGTATTTTAATTTCAGTACTCCTACATCAAGGAATAATATTTTTGTTATAGTCGTGCAAACCTAAAAATGTGTGCCTTGCAACATTTAAACTTGACTTCAAAATATTATTTAGAACGATCCAAATTCTCTAAAATTTTGAATTTTGTATATGTTCTATATTTGGATGTTTAGTTTATGGACAATTAAGACGATATCAATTTCGGTACTCAGATATCAAGTTAATTTTTTTTTAGTGTAGTCGCACAAACCTGAAAATGTCTGTCTGACAATATTAAATCTGGACTTCAAAATACTATTTAAAAGAACAACAACAATAAAAAATCTAGTATATTCCCACAAAGTGGGGTTTAGGGAGGGTAGAGTGTACGCAGTCCATACCACTACCACTAAAGAGGTAGCTTCAAAATACTATTTAGAACGATCCAAATGCTTTAAAAACTTGAATTTTAGATATGTTTTAAATTTGGAAGTTTATTTTATGTAGGATCAAGAGGATTTTGATTTCGGTACTCCTATATCAAGGTATAATATTTTTGGTGTAGTCGCGCAAACCTGAAAATATTTGTCTGACACCATTCAAACTTGACTTCAATGTACTATTTAGAACAATCCAAAATCTCTAAAATTTTGAATTTTGGATATGTTTTATATTCGGAAGTATAATTTATGTATAATTAATCAGATCTCAATGTTGTTACTTAGACATTAAGATACAACATCTTTGGTGTAGTTCCACAAATCTAGAAATGTTTGTTTGGCAGCATTTGAACTTGAATTCAAAATAATATTTAGAATGATCTAGATGCTCTAAAATTTTAGATGTTGGATATTTTTATATTTTTAAGTCTAGTTTATGGATAATTAAGTGTATCTCAATTTCGGTACTTACACATAAAGATACAACTTTTTTGGTGTAGTCGGGTAAATCTAGAAATGTCTGTTTGGCAGCCTATAAACTTGACTGCAAAATATTATTTGGAGAGACCCAAATTATCTAAATTCTAAATTTTGAATATATTTTAAATCGATAAATCTAGGTTGAGAAAAAAAATCATGTAGCTCATAATTTTGATATTATTCCCTCAAGATATGAATTTTCTACCATAAAGACACAAGTTGTCGAACAACAAAACTTAGTTGAAGTTGAGGCATAATATAATATAACCAATTAATTATAAGTAAACAATTTCAAGAGCTAAAAAGAATGAAAAAATTATTGAAAATAATGCACAATATAAAGCCAAGTGGAAGGGGTTTATTAATGTTACTGAATTCAACTGATCAGACAAAACAGAAGGAAAGAAAGCAAAAGGGCTTGAAAATAAATAAACATATCTCCTAAAGCTAATCTAAAATCTACTTTTAATTAACTAAATCCTGGAGATAATCCCCTAAGCCCTGCTTCTTCTTTTCAACATTATCCGATGCATTTTGAGTTGTGAAGGAAATGTCAGCCCACTTGGTGAACACTTTTTCAGCAACGGAAACTTTGGATTCAATTTACTTAGTTTCTTCTTTGGCTGCATCTCAGAGAGCTTTTAACTTCTTTACCTTCTTTCTTTCCTTCTCAAGAGATTGGAAAGAAATAGCTAGTTTGCTATATTTCTCTTCTCTTTCCTTCATCACAAGTTCAATATGCTCCTTGGCTTTTAGATATGAATCTGACTTTTCAATTTCTATGGCATTATCAATAAGGGTTGACCATACTTGGCCATAGGAAGTGGTGATCTCGATTAAAGACTCTAATAAATTTTGTAAAGGATAAATGTCTACACCTATTTCACTTATGGATTTAAGTATTACTTGAAGCTTATCTGTGAGAGAAGAAGCACGGTCCGCAATAAGTTATTCTTACTTGTTGTGGATGCTAGCCTAAGCATTCATAAAAATTTCCTTTCTCAGATCTGAGATAACCTTCCTTTCATACAAAATAAACATGGATATTAATACTTGTTTGTTGAAATCTGAGTCTGTATTTGCTTTAGCTTTCACACTGGGGGTATAAGTGACCTCTTGATCAAATTTCGAGGTAGAACATGATTTTATAGAGTATAGTCTCTCTATAGATTCACCACTGGCTTATTGTCTACAGCAATGGGAAGCATCCATTATGTTGATATTTTTTGTCTATAGACAAAAACATAATTAGTAAAGTAATTGGATAACAATATAATAAGTGAGAAAGCTTGAATCATAACCCCTTTGATAGCCGTCGGTGTACTTGTAGAACTAATATATCACCGGAAATCTCTACTACATGCACATTAGTATTTGAAAGTTCTTATAAGGATGGTCTCACTTTCTTCCAACAACGATCTCCTTGACTGTTAGTGTCTCATTTTCGAATAATCCCTTGTTAGGAGCTTAATGGGGAAGGATTAACATTTATTTTTCTTGAACTTCTTCATAAAAAGGTTCCTTAATATCTTCAATGACTTCTTTAAACTTCAAAATGAGAGGATTGTGGACAACTAATGCCTCTTTCTCACATTCTTAAAGGGCATCAATGCTAGGCCCCACAACTCTTACTAGAAATTGTATGTGGTCTTCTAGAAACTCCCATGCACCTTTTCCCACCAAATTTTATAATTTGATGATGATAAATTCTTTAAGTTGGTATTACTTGGTGTAAATGTTGCGTTGCCATGGATTTAGCCAACACACAAATGTGTGCAAATGTTTGTTGATTTCCTAACGAAGCCTCTAAAAAATTTTGGTCTAGTAAGCCAGGAGAATCTTGGAAAAGCCAAATTGGTGGCTAAATCTGCAGGGACTATAAGGTCAATAATGAAGGCATCCCTAACCCTTAAAGCAAGATAGTTTGAGCGAATGCTCATGAAGAAATTTGACTGGAATTCCTTGGCATTTCTATCACGTAATAGTGATAGGCTTGAGGCCTCTAGATAAATATGCCATCCAAATTAATGTTTCATCCTCCATGTATACATTTTCTTGCTTCTTCCTTACCATATTACCTAGAATCACCTTCGCCAAAATATTTGTCCATGAGAGAATCAGTTGGTCCATCTGTCAAAGAAAAATAAGTATTAAAATAGCGGGCCAACCAACTATATACTTAATAAACTAGGAAGAATGCCTGAACAAGATCAATCCATGAGAATTATGATATTGTATTTTGTCCCCTATAGATACTATCTAAGACAGGAAATGCAGGGCTAACTCTTTGTCTATTTGCTAAGTGACAGGCAACTCTAAAGACTCCTGGATGAATAACATCTTATTTTATCATAGAAAACACAAACACACATAACCAATAGGACAAAAAGACAGCCAAGTATGTATCTTTCTTCTTATGAATCTTAACTCCTAGCTTATGAAATAAGACTTCTTGTTTAAATGACCAATTAACAGCCTTGTTTAGCTCTCCATTTAGGTTATATGATGATTTTAGATGAATAGATTTATTTATCTTATCGATAGAGGTGGCCCATATTTAAAAGCTTTCCTATACCAAAATTGTTTCTATTTGCTCATGGGAACACTCAGATTATCACCAGTCCCTTTATATAGCTGATGGAAGGCATCAAGTAGATATTCACAAGTTTTTTAAAGGAACTTTTTACCCTTATCATAAGTAATAGTAAGTTCTGTAACATCCAGTGCAATAGCCTCATAAAGATTTCTTGTTATCGAAATACCTCAAATGGTGTATAAATTCCAAAGGGATAGGGGCATTTCTCAAATTGAGGTAAGCAACGTATTCTTAATAGGACACCAAGTCTCACCGCAGGCTTGTATGATGTTTGTATTATGGTCATATATAAAAAGTGAACCATATAAAGCATAGTAAATCTTTGCATACTTTAAAGTATGGTAACTCCGACTAAGAACATCTTTATCCCATTCCCTATAGCCAGGAATATAGTGAAACTCACCTCTAAGATAGAAAGTGTCACCCCATCTATTCTCTCTATTTATGACTCTTCATCCCAAACATAGCAAAGTATTGGAAATATTTTTTATATGATGATTGGAATAATAAAGTTCCTACGTCTTAGGTGGGAGACTATAGTATTCAAGATTCCACTGGTCCAAACCAGATATATTTTCTAAGGGTGACCATGAAGCAACATATTGTCTAGCTAATGGTGTACCAATAAGTAGCTTTGTATTTACCTCGCTATCCTTGTGATCTGATATTATAAGATATCGCGGCTTGGCAAAATAAGATGTTGAATCTCTAAAGTAAACCATGATTCAAACTGCAAAAGAAGAAGAGTATTTCATTAGAACTTACTCAACAGTTTTATAATTACGAATTATGAACACTAATTTTAAATATGGTAAACTTCAATTAAGTATTGATCATATAAAGCTATCAACTTGGACAGCGTGATGCCTTCAGCTTAGAAAGTATAAAGTGGTTGCCTCAAATAATGTAAGGTCTTTGGGTTAAACAGTATAAAAGTCTTAGCCACGGACCGTGTAAAGTCTCTACCTTAGATGGTATGAAGTCTTTGGTTCAGACAAGAAAACATTTTGTCTTAAACTGTGTAAAATCTTTGCCTCAGTCAAAATAAAGTCTTTGGCTCAGATAGTGTAAAAATCTTAGTTGCAGACCATGTAAAGTCTTTGCCTTAGATGTTGTACAATCTTTGACTCAAATAAGGCGAGACTTACGATGTCTTATGCTCAAATATTCAGTGTTTTTGAAGCCTCAAATTTACAACATTGAAGGAAAGGTACTAAGCACATTTCTCCATGCCATAAGATCAGTAGATTGTGCTATGGTAAAGCTTTTTCAAGCTGTGACATTCACAATACATATATTATTCTCGGTGACCTACGAACAAAAAGGCGACAACAAAAGAATATTGACAAGAGAAAAGGATGATTGCTTTAATGTTTATATATGCTCATTATCAAAGATGGTATGTCAATTTATGCTCCAAAAAAGATAAGAAAAATAATGATGTCAATGATATGTACTTTATCAAATATTATCTTAATGTGGCTAATGATCTTAAGTTAGCAAGCCATGAAACTCAAAGCAAGCATAGAAATAAAATTTTAATGAATTTACACATGTCCAATGAAGAGAATTCATTAATTAAAGGGGTTATTTATTGTTAAATTAAATGAAAATGCTAAAAGTAAAATTTTGCTACTTTTAAAAGCTAAAAGTTAAAAAGAAAAAAAAAAGAAAAAACAGCTGCTAAGTAAATACCAAATGTGCTAGCCTTTTTAAATAAGAAAGTCAGGTATTTTTTTTTCCTAACCGCATAATAGAGTTTCACAATAGAATAGTCAGTTGTGTATAAGTAGTTGTCATCTACTTATTGGTTTCAGGCAAGAACATGAACACAAATTAATTGTAGTAAAGAGAAAATAGAAATACGTTTGAAAATAACGTATCACGGGAAAATCCTTTGCGGGTTACGACGGTAAAATATGGTGTATCCTGTACAAAATGTGACACTAATCTCATTATATTTTATGAGATACTAAATGTGTTGCTTAACTTTTCTTTATCACACAGTTTGGAGAATACAAAACTAAATGCACATACTTGTTAAAAATGGATATCTCTTTGAGATCCTCTACAACTGTGTTGAATTTTTTTTAATAAAAACTCAAAATAGTGGGCTGAAATTTATGGAGGGGACAAATAAAATATTAGTCTCCTAGTACAACACAAATTCAATATTAGTAAAACCAAATATTCTTGAGATAAAGAACAAAACTGTTTCTTTTCTTATCAAAATCTTATAAAGTTTATTAAAACTATAAAGATAATGGTAAAAAAATGCGGACCCCACTTTACAAGCAATAAATCAACATTTCACTGCTAGTAGAACCTAGCACCACATGGAAATGTTAACATGGACATTTACTTTCTCCCTTTATTTTATTTTATGTGACATATTTTGGTTGGATATGGAATTCAGAAAATAAGAAAAGATTTTCTGATATTTATCAAATTATCCTTATTAAAAAAATATACTTCAATTAAGTGGGATCTCGTGCATAAGAGAGCTTTGTAAGAAGTTTCTTAAAGCTAGAGAAACAAGTATGTACAATGACAAGACATTTAAAAAGAAAATTATATTATTGTCTTAATTGTACTTCAAGTCTAGTTCGTTGATTTATTTTTTAAAAAATAGACTTGACAAGTCTTGAAGTAGAGGACATTTGTGAGTATTCAAATTTCATTAAATTTAAATTCATATATTTATCTGGACTATATTAAGTTCAAGAAAATAGTCCCAATAATATGACTAATATGATAATCATCTAATGTCAAATACACTGGGCTAATTTAATTGAAACGACGAACCCATATTTATTAACCAAGGCCCAAATAGATGCTAGCTCAGCTTAATGTCTCTTGTCATATGATGTGGTAATCCATGTTAAATGATATGAGCCACTAAATGCATGATATGTGTCAATATTATGTGGCAATTTAAGTTAAATTAAATGAGCCACCAAAAGCATGACATATATCAATATTATATGGCAATCCAAGTTAAATAAAATGAGCCACTAAAATAATGCCATGTGTGCATATGATATATTCTAGCCAATAAAATTAGAGTTTTTCATCAAAAGAATGTGATTGGTCAATTTCAAACCAACCCATCCAATGACACAATTGTCTTGCCCCTTCAACTACAAATAGGAGTCCTCATAACTTACAAAAGAGGGGAGAGGGGATTTTTGAGAAACAAGAACCAAGAAGAGATCTCGTGGATCAAAAACTATAATTTCTGTTCAAGTAATAAGTTTCAAACAATCAAGCTCAAGATCTAGAATGAAGGAACTTTTGTTTAAGATCAAGTTACTTATTCGTATTCATTATTCAGGAAATGATCAAAGTGTTTGTGATGAACTAATATCCAAATTCAAGTCCGAAGATGAAGATTCAAGATCAAACTACTCAATCCCTTGAATTCAAATAAAGTTCAAGTCCAAGTTCATATTATTTTGAAGAATCATAGGATTATCATAGAGATTGTAACACTTACTACATTTGAAATCAAATATTATATTACTTAAATTTTTCTATATCGATTATTGTTTCCTTGACTCAGAGAATTTATCATCTACAAAGACAAAATAGGCAGCCTATATCTGACTTCTCATTTGAAAAATAAAAATATTTACTAAAAAATATAAAGAACCTCATTACTCCCTCCTTTCTTAATTTTATATGTTAGAGTCTTGTTAGCCTTTACTACTATAGAAAATTATCCACATGCTTTTATAATTTATATATTATACTTACATATTTTTTCTTTACATGATTTTTACATGCTAAAATAGTTTACTTAATAACATAAAATAAGTTTCTTTAAGAATTTCTTTTGTCTTGTCATAAGACATTCAAAAGAGTTGACACAGAAATTGGAATAGAGGGAGCAACATTACATTGGACTCGTTTTAGACTTTTCATACCTGATGCCCCCTCTCTCTTAATTTTAACTTTATATGTTGTCAATTTATTTATTTTTCATATTAAATTTATCACCAAATTAAGGTGGCACATCTACTAACACATCTCTCATTGTTTATAGTTCATTATTATTTCAATTGAAGCTTGAATATTTATTTTATTAGATGTACTACAAAGAAAAGGAGTTCACGAAAGTTAGTAATCCAAGGAAGACGAGGAATACACAAATTATGATACTTTTTATTTATTATTTTCATCTCCTAAAAGGTTAGTCTTGAATTTCTTATATTTCTCATTATTTGTTTGATACGTACACTAGTTGAGAATGTTCTTTATTACATCACTTAGTTGATATTATGTTTATAAAAATAGTTCACCATTATTTATCATATAGAATCCTTACATAACATATCAATTTGGCTAGGATCCACATTTACGGACCTCAATAGGTGTCTAACACCTTCCTTTCAAGGTAACCTGAACCCTTACCCAATTTTTGGTGAATTAGACGCTGAAAAAAAGTTCGTAATAGAATGGTTCCATAACATACCTTAATTCGTTAGGTGGAGACTTTTCACTTTTAAACCATTTGTAAAAAAACTGTCACATTGAGCCTAATTTTTTTAAGAAAAATGTGGTACAACAAATAAAATACCAAGAAATATGACAATTCTTAAGAATAAGATTAATCAAGTCTACAACTATAAAAATGCGAACATGCCCATAAAATATCAAAGTTCCCGTAGAATCTAAGGTAGACCTACTAGACTCACCTCTCAGCACCTGATCAAATATCATAAAGTTTACTATCCTCAAATTGATGACTCCAAATCAACTTAAACAAGGTAGTCCTAGCCTAAACAATGGCAAGAATCCTCCTGGGGTCTAATATATAATTCAAAACGTCAAGTTAGATAAGAACCAAATTTACAAAACCAAATATCGCTATAAAACTGAAATAAAGGGTAAGATACCAATACTCATCGTTTTTCAGATCAAGGCATCTATTATCACATTCGCCTTGCCAAAATGGTAAAGAATGAGGATGTCATAATCCTTAAAAAACTTAATCTATGGTGTTGTCTAAAATTATTCTCTATCTAAGTCAAAATGCATTGAAGACTAGGATGATCAGTATAAATGTCACAATTTATACCTTACAAGTAATATCTCTAAATCTTATGTTCGAAAACTACCGCGGCCAACTCTAAGTCATGAGTTGGGTAGTTGTGTTCATGCCCTTCAACTGCCTCGACATATAAGAAATCACTTGACTCTACTACATCAGAACACAACCAAACAAACACCAGATGCATCGTGATAAATAATAAACTCCTCACCCTCAATGGAAGATTCAAGATAGGAGTAGAAGGGAGCAAGCCCTTAAGATTTCAAAAGCTCAACTAATATCTCCTGGACTACTAAAATGGAACCACCTTCCTAGTCAATCTTATCATAGGTGCTGTAATAGTAAAAAATCCCTCAATTAACCTCATGTAGTAAACTACCAAATTAATAAAACTACGAATATCATTTGAATATATAGATCTTCACCAATCATGACTAGTCTCAATATTTACCATATCTACCATAATCAAATCCTTAGAGACCACGTAACATAGGAATTTCACTGACTCTAGCCAAAGCTCATACTTTGAGAATTCGAAAAAAAAAACTATGATCTCAAAATTTTTGGAGCATTATCCTTTAATATTGCTCATGATCCTCCCTAATCCTCAACTACACAAGAATATTATAGATGAAAAAAACTATAAAGGATTCCAAATACAGTCTAGAAATATGGTTCATAGAGTTCGTGAACATGGATGGGTAATTGGTTACCCCAAAACACATCATTAAGAACTTATAATAACCACAAAGAGACCTAAAGTCTATCTTAAGGATATCCTCTACTCTAATCCTCAACCTATAGTAATCGTATATGAAGTTAATCTTAGAAAACATTGCCACACCATGAAACCAGTCAATAAATCAACAACCAGAGGCATAGGATACCCACTCTTCACTCTCACCTTATTCAACTATTTTTAGCCAATACATATATTCATAAAATTAGTTTTTCATGGATATGATAGGCATATCCCATGGAAATCCACTTATCCTAATAAAACCCTTACCCAAAAGATCCTGAAGCTGAGAATTTAGATCTTTATGCTTAAAAAAGCCATATGGTAAGGTTCTAGGTTTGGTTCTCAGTTCAAGATCAAAAGAAAACTCAATAGCAGACTCAGTAGAAAGTCTAGGTAGGTCGGTGAATGTCCCAGGCTCTGACCCTTGAAAATTTCTTAAGCTTTGAGATAACTATTTTGTTCACTAATCGAGGTAACAAGTCATATGGTATGGTTATGGGTGAGAGATCCAAGTCACATCCAAACCATTGTGTAATTGGATAAGTTCTACTCTAAGTATGAATGACTCGCTACGAGTCATAAGACTATGTTACGACTGGTAGGTTTGAGTCTTATATTTTCCAGTATCTAATCCCTTTGGGTTCTATCTTTGATATGACAAGACCACACGAGTCCTATTGTCAGGTCACATGTGGGATTATAGATTCATAAGTTGGATCATGTATGCGTGTACAACTCACTGTCTAGGATATGACTGATACATATGAGTCGTATGATGTGGTGATGAGTCACTGGGTTTAGTCGCAACCAATAAAGGCTTTTTCAAACCTTTAAGCTAAGGGTATTCAGGATATTTCGTACTGAAATCCCTTAATACCCCACGTCCATAAAACTTTTATGGATCATTCATTCCACACTTTACAAGATTAAAAATCCTCTTTACTCTCTCAAAATCCTTTCAAGCATAATTTTCTAGGGTTTTTCCTAAGTGTCTATCTAAGGGTTCAAGAGTCAATTTCATTTCATAAATCTTCGTGCTTCAGGAACGTGACTCTTCTCTCACTATTAATTAAAAAAATATATGTATTAAAAAATGTTCATAAGCTATTAATGGAGGTTTGGAAACCTAGATTGAGTGGTTTGAATGCATAATGTTGAATATTGTTTTCCATGGTTTAAAATTATGATTATGTATGTTTTAATGATAGTTTTACAGGTGTGGGTGCATCAAAATTGTGATTTAACTAAAGGGTCAAGTTAATTCTCAACTTGATGATTCTGCCTTAAATTTGGCTGTGGAAATAGTATGCCCTCAACCCGTTTGTGAAATTGTCATTGAGAATGATTTCTAAACAAGTTTAAATATTGATTTGAACTAATGCTTGACATAAGAATCTTAATCATGGATGAATGGATTTGTAAAGGCCTTGATAACCATAAATATATTTGAATTTTAACCTTGGGGTTTGATTGGATAAATGAGTTCGAGCCCACCATTATGAAATTTTTGTTATGGCATATTATACACTTACAAGTGAGGTTGGTATGCCGATATCACCGGGCTGCCTATATGTGTAACGGGCTTAATAAATATTAATGAATGTTAAATATTTAAATTGAGCTTAAGATCGGGATATGTAGTCGGTCCATGAAAGTATAGGTCTAAATAACTAATATTGGAAACCATGCTAGCAGATATGGGTGTCTAATTTACCAAGAGGTTTCAAGTTCCCCAAATTCAATATTTAAATGGAAGGTTCGATTTTCCCATATTATATACATTGGTACTTAAGTCATATTTATTGTGCTGGGAGGTCTGAGTTCCCCATAAAGGCATATATGAACATGGATATTCTCTGGTTCGTGCGGCTACACATACTGGGCCCTTCTATCTAGGGAAGAGTTGGACTCATATAGATCGTGAGAGCCTTATTATATAACGGTTATACTACACAACCCAGTTTAAAGTTGTAAAAGATCCTTTTAATCTTTTTTCCTAGCCCAATATGTGATATTGCATATATATATATATGTTCTTCATATAATGTTATGTATTGAATATTGTATTGGTTTTGAATTATTATCCTGGCATTATTTTTTTCCTATATCCCTGAGTAATATGCTAGATATTAAACCGCTAACCATCTCTAGATTCCTTATCCCCACACAATGTAGGCATTGGACCATCTTCTACTTTTTTTAGTGCAGCAATAAAGTGCTCAGTTTAGTTCATGAGTTGACATTTAAATAGTGAGCTTCTATACACAAGAAGGCTTCATTTTCATGGTCTTTATTTCCTATGTTTTAGAGCTTGTTTAGATTTCATCTTTGGCTATTATCGGGGGCATGTTATGATATTTTATTGACATTTAATTTTGTAGCTGCGGACTTGGGTATTTTAGTTGGTTGTTTAGTGTCAGACGATTGTTTGATACTGGTGATTGGTATATACATTTAATAAATTGTCATTAGTTTTATTATTCACTATCTTGTTATATGTTTGGAATTCATGTAGCACTTGAGGTTATTGAGTTGGTTAGGATAGAGTAAGGGGTGATCTCCGGTCCATATGGGACTTGAGATACTCGTCATGGACAGACCCTATTTTGGGTCATGACAAAGTTAATATCAGAACCAGGTTTATGGTCAATTGGGGGTCTACAAACCCTTGTCTAGTAGATTTTTTATAGGTATGTAGCGCGCCATACTTATAAAGGAGGTTCTATCAGACATTTAAGAATATTTTTCTTTCTTGTTGTCCTAATTTTAAGATATAGAGTCTAAGGTATTGGATCCTTCTGATCTCCATTTGTTCATTTTTTAGATCATGCCTCCAAGAAGTATAATGTTCGTAGAACTCCTTCTATCCTATCTGAGAATAATATGGATTGAGCTCGTCCAACTTTTGGGGTCCAAACCCAATGAAGGGTCGCTACATATAACCGTCTTCGTAGGGTTCCATCTATTCCCCCCAATCCTACATCTGAGGGTGACACTCATACTTAGTCGTCTCAAGGTGAGGTTACTAATATTGAGTTCCGTCGCTCCATTAATCAATTGACTCAGTTAGTGACATCATTACAATAGTCAGGTTCTACTGTGCTACTATGAGTTTGTCTATGGACAGTAGACGATTTATGAATGCTTTAGAGGTTGATGATATAAAGAAGATCTTCTGAGTTATGCATTCTTTGGAAGTTGAAGGCATAGAATTTGATTCTTATCAATTGATAGATATGGCATACCAATGGTACGAAGGTGTAGAGTTTGATGCCTATAATTTCTCTAATGTTTTCTAGATTGCTTATTTCATTAGGATTTTAGGAAGGTGAAGGCATAATAATTTGTTAAGTTGAAGCAAGGGAAAATGACAATCAAAGAGTGTGATTGAAATATAATCAGTTGTCTCAGTATGCGCCTAAGCTAGAATCTAGAATAAGGGCTCAAATGAGGAACTTAACTTTTGGTTTGTTCCGAGGCTTGATTCTAGAGAATAAGACTACCTTATTAAACAAGGATATGAATATTTCTCACCTTGTAGTCTATATGCAGTAGGTCGAAGAGGAGAAAAAAAAAGCAAGTTGAGATTGGTGAGAGGTAGAGTAGGAAATTTTGGTATTCAGAATAGGGTGGAGGCCAATAATAGAGTGGAAAGTTCTCTAAGAAGAAAAGTTGGAAGAGTCCTAACTCCTACTCTATGCTTAGCACGCCCTACCCAAAGCCATATGGCAATTGATATTTTTAAGGCAGTGATGCTTCTAGGGCATAAGGTTCCCAATCTTGGGCCATTGGGGGCCAATTAACACCATTCTACCTTTTCTGAAGATTCTATGGCTAGCACCATCATGGTCAGTATGAGAAAAAAAGGAATCAATATTTCAATTGTGGTTAGATTTGACATATGCAGTGGTAATGTTCCTCTAGTATTTCTTCTAGGGAAAATAACATTCCTATTGACTCCTCATTAGTTTATGCATCAAAGGGTGACACTTCTGGCTCCATCACTGGTTGGAACCACCTTTATGCTCTTACTACTCATCAAGAGTCTGAGGCAGCTCCATATATTATTAACGGTATGTTGAAACTCTTTTCCCATGATGTGTATTGATTACTTAATTTAGGGCCCACTCTCTCTTATGTCACTCCATTTATGGTTGTGTATTTTAGTTTTGGTCTTGAGTGTCTATCAGACTTTTTTTATGTTTCTACCCCGATGGGAGACTTTGTAGTTGCTAGAAAATTATTTAGGGGTTATGTGGTATCTGTTAGTCATAGAGAAACTCTGGTAGACTTGATAGAGTTAGAAATGGTTGACTATGATATTATTTTAAGGATGGACAGGATGAAATCGTGTATGCTTTTTAGACTTTCGAACCCGTAAGGTCATGTTTAAATTCCCTAATAATTCAATTAATGAATGGGAGGGAAGTTTTCTTTCACCTACATAAAGATTCAAATCATATCTTAGAGCCCAAAATTTAATTTCCAAAAGTTATTGATATTATTTGGTCTGGGTTAAAGACTCTAACTAAGAGGGCCCTTCCTTACTTTTTGTTCCTATGGTATATGAGTTTTTTGAAGTCTTTCCTGATGATCTACCAGTGTCCCTCTCAATAGGGAGATTGATTTTTGTATTGACCTTATTTTGAACACTCATTCTATTTTGATTCCCACGTATAGTATAGCTCTAGCTGAGTTGAAGAAACTTAAGGAGCAGTTGAAGGACCTCTTAGCCAAGGGTGTCATCCATCTTAGTGTGTCCCTATAGGGTGCACCTGTCTTGTTCGCGCGTAATAAGGATGGTTTTCTTTATATGTGTATTGATTATCAATAATTGAACAAGGTGATGGTAAAGAATAAGAATCCACACCCGAAAATTAATGATCTTTTCAATCAACTTCAGGGTACCAAATTCTTTTCTAAGATTGATCTTCGCTTCAAGTATCATTAGTTAAATATTAGGGAGGAAGATATCCCTAAAACAGCATTTTGTACCTGGTATGGACATTTCGAGTTCCTGGCTATGTCTTTTGGGTTGACTATTTCTCTGACGGCATTCATGGAATTAATAATAGGGTCTTTCGATAGTTTATGGATTTTCTCGTGATTGTCTTCATCTATGATATTTTGGTGTACTCTAAGAATGAGGAGGATAATGTCAATCACCTCTACCTTGTGTTGCAGACGTTGAAATATCACCAGTTTTATGAAAATTTCTCTAAGTATGAGTTCCGGTTGAATGACATAACTTATATGGGTCATGTTTTATCTAGTGAGGGGATCATGGTGGATCCTCAACAGGTTGTAGCAGTTAAAAAGTGGCGTAGACCAATGTAGTGCCCCGAAAACTAGTCCCGAGACGTCACACGGTGCTTAACGATATAAGTAGCCCCAAGCTAACCCTTTGAGCCTGATAACATATCTAAACACTTAAATAAAGATGTTGAAAGCAATATCATGAAAACCCATTGTATCAAGTCTAAATGAATTGTGGATAAGTACTGTAAAAGTAACAAAATATGGAACTTCTGACAATTCTGACAAATCCAGCCTGACAAATGCGGATAAGTACTGTAAAAGTAACAAAATATGAAACTTCTAACAATTCTGACAAATCCAGCCTGAGAAGCCTCTACTACTTGATATAATATTGAGCCATTGGGATAGACACCAACTGACTCAAACTCAAAGGAACAAACTTAATCAACTCATAGTAAAACTAAAAGTCTAAATAACACGTCCTTGAATCATGAGGATTCACCACTGCAGAAGATGTAGATCAACGTTCTCGAGAATCACTATCAAGGCTAGGAATGAGCACCTGAACCTGCATTACCAAAAAATGTAGCCCACATATGAGTATATGGATCAGTACCATGGAAAATGTATCGAGTATTTCGGGGTATGTGCAATTTGAATAATCAAATATCATAATATTTATAAGAAACAAACATGGTAATATAAATAAGTCACTTAGCTTGAATTAAACCATCATAATCATGGATGAATAATACATGTAAAGTAAAACAAGTGAGTCATTACAATAAATTCTCAATTCACTTTCTTCTCGGTTTCAAACATGTAAAGTAATCAAGTCTTAAAACAGCTCTCTTTAAAGCATACATTTTAAACTTTCGGAAACAAGAAACTTTCTCAGAAATTATAGTTTTCAAACCATACACACTTATCTTAGATAGAGTTGAGACAAACTATGGAAATTTCTCATAACCGACATAAACCATATGAGCTACAACGAGTCCAACGTCCAACCCACATTAGGGAGAGCCGTCCTATCCTTGCTATCGGAGTAGGACTTTAATAATTCATTCGTTCACTAGTGATCACTATATCAGCCTCACGCTCACATCCTATAGGGGCACGTAGTTCTAGGGAAGTACCACACTTCCTCACTCGGTGCTAAATACTACTCCCGAACTTAGCTCAGAATTTTTAAAAGACAGTCCACCTTACACAATTCAATACTTTGCATTGGGAGACAATATGCTACCCCTTTTATCATAATTAAATCAAATGGTGTGGATTTCTTTTCTTACTTGGGTTTAAAATCAACTCTTTCATGACCAAAAAGGTCATATATTTCTACATCATATAAATTTATTCAATTCTCAAGATGCTTATAACACATGATTTCTCAAAAATAACAATCTCAGATAAGGTTCAAAGATCCATATATCAATATCACAATAAAATCTTAAGGATTTACCCTTTATATCGTAGACATATATATAAATCACTTTAAATCTGAAAAGTTCAGCTTTATGTATAACCATATCAACATTTTCATGAAAACAATATAAGGTATAAATTCATACTTCAAATTCATAGGAAAAAGTATGAAATCATGTATCTTCGTAAAAGAAAACCAACTTTAGTCACAAGAACAAAAGTGTGTTCTAGTTAAAAAACCCATATGTTCTAGTTGAAAACCCCCACATACCTTTATGGTAACGAAATTGTTGAAAGATTAGACCTTCAATCTTGATTATGTAACCCTAGTTGTTTTGCTCCTATCGTGCTCTTGGATGATTTGCTTAAACAGATAATAGGGTTATGATGGGATTAGGTACAGCTAAATTTGTAAGGTTAAGTTTAGGTACATGTAAGGAGTGTTAAAAGACTTTGTTCTCCTCGAAATAACACAAAAATAGAGTGTTTTCATTGCTGGAACCCTAAGTGTGCGTCGCACACCTCATCGCATATGCTAGGGTATGCGCTGCACACCTTTTCACATAAGCTAAGGTATGCGCTGCACACCTTATCACACACTTGAGGGTGTGCGTCGCACACCTATTCCAGTAGCCATGTGCGATTGGTTAGGCAAGACACTCCATTTTGCAAAGCCATAAATTCTTATTCAGGTGTCGAATTTTTGTAAAATTGGTATTATTGGAAAGCTAATCCAATTCTCTACAATTTTGTGGGTCGACATATACAAGAATACCACATATTCATCAAGTTATGCTCGTTCAAAGATGACCCTTGCAAAATTGAACACAAAAACTTGATGAATTCAAAAACTCTTAGCTTGCATTACCTTAATGACTGATATGAATTCATTTAACACATCATAAGATTGTTCTCACTAGGATACTCATGGTAAGTCATGTGCTCATGAATTATAGGAAAGGAGGTTTCACATGCAGGAACAACGGTTCGTGTTCTAGCTTAGAAATGTACGGGGTATTACAACCCATGACACCGACTAATATTTTAAGCTTCTTGGGTTAAGCAGAACTCAAATGAAACGCAGAACTCAAATGAACTTGGGTGACCAGACCCTTCTGAAAAGCCTTCCAACACTAAAAAGTGAACTGAGTACCCTTATACAAAATGATAGACAAGGGAACTCCATGCATCCTGACTAACTCCCGAATATAAAATCTAGCATAGTCCTTAGTTGAATAGGATAGATATACGGGCAAGAAATGCACTGACTTAGTCAGTCTATCAACAATAACCCAAATACATTCATGATGGCATCGGGAAAGAGGTATACCAGTCATGAACTCCATATTATTCTCTTCCCACTTTGAAGTAGGAATACTAAACTCTTGCATCACACTACCAGAACTCTGGTGCTACACCTTAACCTGCTGACATATTTCACACTTCTCCATAAACCTAGCTATATATTTATTCATACCACACCATCAATGATTTCCCGTAAGTCACGGTACATCTTGGTAGCACCGTGATGAATAGAATACCGCACGCCATACGCTTCATCCATGATTCTCAACCTTAGTTCATCAACATTCGAAACACATAACCTACCCTGCAGCCTTAACACACCATCTCCCCCTTTGGGAGAAAACCTCTACCTATTGATCTTTAACTGACTCTTTTAGTCTAACAAAGCTCACATCTAAGTCCTGCTTCTCCTTTACTTCCGAAACCAAGGTTGATTCGGAACTACTCTGAACTAACATACTCCCCTCAGCAAAATCAAGTAGCGTAACACCCATCCTAGCCAAATAGTTCACATCACGAGCCAACTCTTACTTACCTTCCTTAATATCCGAAACACTACCCATGGACACCCTTCTAAGGACATCTGCCGCTACATTGGCCATGCCTGGATGATGCAACACGCTCATATCATAGTCTTTTAATAATTCTAACCACCTCCTCTGTCTAAGGTTCAACTCTCTCTAGGTAAACACATACTGTAGGATTTTGTGAACAGTAAAATATCTACATGTACACCATACAAAAAATGTCTCTAGATTTTTAAAGCAAACACTACAACAGCCAACTCTAAGTCATGGGTCAGATAGTTCTTCTCATAAGGTTTCAACTGCCTAGAACTGTAGGCTATAACTTTCCCCCCTTGCATCAACACACAACCCAAACCCACTATCGAAGCATCACAATATACTAGAAAACCATCTACACCATCAGGTAAAGTCAACACAGGGGCGGAAGTAACTCAAGTCTTCAACTCCTAAAAACTCTTATCGCAGGAATCAAACCAGAGAAACTTTACTTTCTTTTGGGTCAACTGAGTTATGGGAGACGCAATAAACGAGAACTCTTCAACAAAACAATAGTAATAGCCATTTATACCCAAGAAACTCCTAATATTAGATGGAAAGATAGGCCTAGGCCAATTTCTTACAGCTTATGTCTTTGGAGATCAACTCTAATACTTTCGGAAGAAATAATATGACCCAAAAATACAACTGACCTTAGCCAAAATTCATACTTATTGAACTTGGCGAACAATTGATGATTTCTAAGAGTTTGCAAGACGATTCACAGATGGTCTGCATGGTCATCCTTATTGCAAAAATATACAAGAATATCGTCAATAAACACAATAAGGAACATATCAAGATATGGCTTGAACACTTGATTCATGAGGTTCATGAAAGCTGCGGGGGTATTGGTTAGCCCAAAATACATAACAAGAAACTTAAAATGACCATAGCGGGTTTGGAAGGCTATTTTTGGGATGTCACACTCTCTAACTTTAATTTGGTGATATCCGAATCTAAGGTCTATTTTGGAAAAATAACTTGCACTTTGCAACACATCAAAAAAATCATCTATTCTCGGAAGGGGATACTTGTTTTTGATAGTGACTTTGTTAACCTGAAGATAGTCAATGCACATATGCGAAGAACCATCTTTCCTTCATACAAACAGCAAAGGTGCACCTCAAGGAGAGACACTGGGCCTTATGAAACCTTTGTCAAATAGATCTTTGAGTTGCTCTTTCAACTCCTTAAGTTCCATGGGTGCCATATGGTAGGGAGGAATAGAAATGGATTGGGTGTCAAGAAGAAGACTAATCCCAAAATCTATCTCTCTACCAATAGGTATCCCTGGAATATCTTCCGAAAACACGTCAAGAAACTCATTAACAATGTTGACTGACTTGAGAGTTGGAGTCTCAGACTTAGTGTATTTGACTCTAACCAAATGCTATATGTAACCTTTGGAAATATGTTTTCTGACTTTGAGATATGAGATAAAATGACTCTTAGGGGATATGGAATTTCTGGACATTCTAAAACTTGCTCGCCAGGAAGCTAAAATTTGACCACATGGGTACGACAGTGTATAGATACATAGAAAGAGTGAAACCAATCCATACCTAGGATAACATCAAAATCCGCCATGTCTAACTCTATAAGATCAGCAAATATGACTCTACAAAGGACTGTAACAGGATACTTTTTATACACTTTCTGGGAAACAATAGATTCACCCACTAGGGTATAAACTAAGATAGGCTCAGGAATATTTTTAGGATGCACTTCAAAGTTCACAGAAACCAGTGGGGTTACATAAGAAAAATTTGACCCGGGATCGAAAATCACATAAACATCAAAATAGAAAACATGGAGCATACTAGTAACAATATCTTGAGAGTCCTCCTTCTCTTGGAGGGATGGCAAAGCATTGAAACGATTCTGGCGCTAACCGCCAGCGGTACTAGAAGAAGCGCCCTGAGTAGGGGCTGGACGAGTTACCAGAGATAGAGCACTAGCAGTTTGAGTTTAGGGTGAATATTACTTTTCCCCTGCCTGGTATGCGGACACACTCTAAGTCTATAACCCAGGTCACTACACCCAAAGAAACCTCTTTTCTCACCCCAACACTCACCCGGATGGGTCCTACCACACTTACCACACATAGGATAATTAGGCCTACTACCAATACTATAATGAGACCTAGACATAGATGGCTTAATTTCTTTCTCCTTCCTACCTCCAAGCGCGGGAGCGCTAGCTAACGACGGTGCAAGCATAGATGAACGGCTCTGAAACTGAGGGTGATTCCCTCCTTGAGTCCTGGTCTCACCATAATCGTGTTGGTTGGATCTAGCCCTCTTATTTCCCCTTACTCTGTCTCTCTCCCTGAGCTTGTCTACTTTAATTTGCTGGGAATAAAGCATCAACCTAGCCAGATCCATATCCTTATTTAACATAGCAGTCCTGCACTCCTTCAACACTATACCTGAAACACCTATCATGAACTTGCTTATTCTAGAGCGAGCATCAGCAATCAAGTTAGGAGCATAATTGGCCAGTTTGTTAAACTTCAAGTAGTACTCCTTAATAGTCATGGAGCCCTGCCTCAAATTCATGAACTCCTCTATTCTCGCCTCCCTCATCTCCAATGGAAAGAACTTATCCAGGAATGCATCCTGGAATACCTACCAAGTCATAAGGGAAACACCCTCCTCTCTCTTTTTCTTCCACGTAACAACCCAATCAAAAACAATGTCTTTCAACTAATAGGATGTTATCTCAATACTTTCTTTCTCAGATACGTGCATCATCCACGTAATCTTCCTCACCTCTTTAAGAAATAAATGTGGGTCTTCACCTACCTAAGACCCATAAAAATCCAGAGGATACATTCACATAACATCAGAAATTTTAGCAGCATCTGAGTTACCTCCCTGCTGAGGTAGAACTAGGGCCTGATTTGCATGAACATTGGCGATGACAGCTTGGTCCAGTGCCTGAAAGGATGCTCGAAACTCAGCGTAGGATACATTTATATTAGGCAGATCAGCGAGCTGAGGTTGCTAATCATTGTTATTTCTACGAGCTCGTTGAGAAGGTATTTTCTCAAGTAAAAGAGGATGAATCAATATATGAGAGAGACAAGTTTTAGCATGATAGACTTGAAAAAAATAAATAATTTTTTCCTAAAATGTCTCGTAACCTCTAGCGCATAGATATGGTGCACTACACATCGATGATGAAGAATCTACTTAACGTGACTTTTCAGACTCCCTAGGACTCCTAAGACCTTAGGCTCTAATACTAAGTTTGTAATGCCCCGAAAATGGGTCCCAAGATGTCACATGGTGCTTAAGGCAATAAGTATCCCTAAGCTAACCCTTTGAGCCTACTAACACATCTAAAAACTTCAATAAAGATATTAAAAGCAATATCATGAAAACTTATTGTATCAAGTCTAAATGAAATGAGGATAAGTACTGTAAAAGTAACAAAATACGGAACCTCTGACAATTCTGAAAAATCCAACCTAACAACCCTCTACTACTCAATGTACTATTGAGTCATTGGGACAGACCCCAAATGACTCAAACTCAAAGGAACAAAAGTAATCAACTCATAATAAAACTAAAACTCGAAATAACACGTCCTCGAATCATGAGGACACACCACTGCAAATATGTAGGTCAACATGCTTAGGAATCACTATCGAGGCTGGGACTAAGCACCTGAACCTACATTATGAGAAAATTTAGCCCACATACGAGTATGTGGTATAGTACAACAGAAAATGTACCAAGTATATGGGGTTGTGTGCAATTTCAATAAGCAAATATCACAATATTTATAAGAAATGTGCATGTTGATGTAAATGACTCACTTAGCTTGAAATAAACCATCATAATCATGGATGAATAATACATTTAAATTAAAATAAGTGAGTCATTACAATAAATTCTCAATTCACTTTCTTCTCAGTTTCAAACTTGTAAAGTAATCAAGTCTTAAAATAGATCTCTTTAGAGCATACATTTTAATGTTTTGAAAACAACAAACTTTCTCAGAAATCATAGTTTTCAAACCATACACACTTATCTTAGATAGAGTAGAGACATACTATAGGAGTTTCTCATAACTGACATAAACCATGTGAGCTACATGGAGTACAACGTTCAACTCATATTAGGGAGAGTCGTCCTATCCTTGCCATCGGAGTAGGATTTTAATAATTCATTCATTTACTAGTGATCACGATATCAGCCTTAGACTCATATCTTACAGAGGTACATAGTTCTTGAGAAGTACCATAATTCCCCACTCGGTGCTAAATACTAATCTCGAACTTAGCTCAAAATTTTTAAAAGGAAATCCACCTTACACAATTCAATACTTTCAATTGGGAGCCAATATGCTTCCCTTTTTATCATAATTCAATTAAATGGTGAATATTTATTTTCTAACTTGGGTTCAAAATCAACTCTTTCATGACTAAAACGGTCAAATCTTTCTATATCATGTCAATTCATTTAATTATCAAGCTGCTTATAACACATGATTTCTCAAAAATAACAATCTCGAATAGGGTTCAAAGTCCCATATATCAATATCACAATAAAACCTTTAAGATTTATGCTTTATATGGTAGACATATATATAAATCACTTTAAATCTGAAAAGTTCAGCTTTGTGTATAACCATATCAACATTCTCATGAAAGCAATATAAGGTATAAATTCATACTTCAAATTCATAGAAAAAAGTATAAAATCATATATCTTTGTAAAAGAAAAACAACTTTAGGCACAAGAACAAAAGAGTGTTCTTGTTGAAAAATCCCAAATACCTTTATGGTAATGAAATTATTGAAAGATTGGACCTTCAATCTTGATTGTGTAACCCTAGTTGTTTTGCTCCTATCATTCTCTTGGATTATGTGCTTAAACTGATAATAGGGTTATGATGTGATTAGGAACAGTTAAATTTGTAAGGTTAAGTTTAGGAACGTGTAACAAGTGTTAAAGATTTAGTTGTCCTCAAAATAACTAAAAAATGAAGTGTTTTCATTACTGGATCCTTAATTGTGCATCACACACCTCATCACATATGCTAGGAGGTGCGATGAATACCTATCGCACAAGCTAAGGCATCCGACGCATACTTTATTGCACACTTGAGGGTGTGGGTCGCACAACCTTTTACACATCTATTCCAGTAGCCATGTGAGATTGGTTATGCAATGCACTCCACTTTGCAAAGCCATAACTTCTTGGTCGGGTGTCAAATTTTGGTAATATTAGTATCATTGGAAAGATAATCCGATTCTCTACAATTTGGTGGGTGAAAATATACAAGAATACCACATATTCATTAATTTATGCTTGCTCAAAGATGACCCTTGCAAAATTAAACACTAAAACTTGATGAATTCAAAAACTCTTAGCTTGCATTACCTTAAGTGACTCATATAAATACATTTAACACATCATAAGATTCTTCTCACTAGGATACTCATGGTAAGTCATGTTCTCAAATACAAATTACAGGATAGGAGGTTTCACATGTAGAAACAACGATTCATGTTCTAGCTTAGAAATGTATGGGGTATTACAACCCATGACACCAACCGATATTTTGAGTTTCTTAGGTCAAGAAGTTTTTATAGGAGGTTTATGGAAAGTTTCTCCTCTATTGTTGCCCTATTGACCAAGTTGACTCAAAATAAGGTGAAGTTCTTGTGGTCTGATGCTTGCGAGGATAGTTTTAAGTAGCTGAATGATAAATTGACTTCAGCTCTATTCTTGACTCTGCCTGAAGGCACTGAGGGTTTTATCATCTATTATGATATATCCCAAGTTAGTTTGGAATGTGTGTTGATGCAGAATGGCAAGGTGGTTTCTTATGCCTCTATACAATTGAAGGTTAATGAGAAACACTATCTAACTGATGACTTGAAATTTTTAGTCGTGGCGTTTACGCTGAATATTTAGCATCATTATCTTAATGGAGTCCATGTTGATATCTTTCCTGATCATAAAATCCTACAGTACTTGCTCACTCATAAACATTAATCTAAGGCAAAGGAGGTAGCTTGAGTTACTAAAAGACTATGATATGAGTCTTCACTACCACCCAGTTAAATCTAATATAGTTGATGATACTTTTAGTAGGTTGTCCGTGGGTAGCTTATTGCATGTGGATATGGATAAGTAAGAATTGGTGAAGGGTATTCATTATTTAGCTAACCTTGTATTTTATCTCTTGGACTTAGAGGATGGTGGTGTGTTTATGCAACAGGTGGTACAATTATCTCTTGGTTCTAAAATAATAGAGAAATAGGTATTAGACCCTTTCGTATTGAAAATCAAGGATGATGTGGGTAAGGAGAAGGTGATGGGCTTCTATATCAGTGGTGATGGTATCTTCAGGTACCAATGGAGGTGTGCATTCCCAATGTCAATGAATTTTTAGGCATGATTTTGGTTGATACCCATGAATTATGATAGATGATTCATCCCGATTCAACAAAGATGTATCATGATCTTAAGGATCTATATTGGTGGTGGAATAACATGAAACGAGACGTAGCCAACTTTGTGGTGAAGTGTATAGTATGTTAACAAGTAAAGGTGGAGCACATGAGGCCCGATGGGCTACTTTAAGAGATTTAATTACCGATATATAAATGAGAGGTAATTATTATAGACTTTGTTAATGGCCTTCCACGGTCATGAAATTAGTGTGACTCCATTTGGGTCATAGTGGATAGGATGACTAAGTTGACTCACTTCATGAGGTGGTAAAGTTGTATGGTGCACCTATCTCAATTATTTTGGATCATGGTACTAAGTTCTCTTCATATTTGTGGAACAATTTCCGCGTAGCTTGGGAACTAAAGTGAGCCTTAGTACTTCCTTTCACCATCAACTAGAAAGACCCATTCAGACTTTAAAAGATATGATACGGGCATGTGTAATTGACTTAGGTGGTAGTTGGTTTGACCACATGCCTCTAATTGAGTTTTCCTATAAGAATAGTTATTTCTAGCATTGGTATGGATCTATTTAGGCATTGTATGGTAGGAGGTGTAAATCTTGTATTGGGTGGTTAGAGGTTGGTAAAGCTAATATATTTGGTATAGATTTGGTTCACTAAGCTATAGAAAAGGTAAAGCAATTCAGGATAGGCTTATGACCATCCAAAGTCACCAAAAGTCCTATATGGATGTTAGGTAAAGGCACTTGAAGTTTGAGATTTGAGATTGTTTGTTATTAAAGATGTCTCCCATGAAAGAAGCAATGTGGTTTAGGAAGAAGGGAAAGCTCAGTCTCCGGTAAGTTGGCCCATACTCAGTTTTAAGAAGGGTTGGAAATGTTGCCTAGGAGATGGATTTGACCTCTAGTATGAGTTCTATTCACCCAGTATTCCATGGTCCATGTTTTGGAAAGGGATGGGTAATCCTTCATTGGTTAGTTCCTTGGAGAACATTGGTATTTCAGATTCTTTGTCCTTTGAGGAGGTCCACGTGAGGATCATAGATTAGAAAGTTTGTAGGTTGCGAATGAAAGATGTTACATCAGTAAAGGTTCTATGGAGGAACCAAAAGTTTGAGGAAGCTACTTAGGAAGCTGAGGAGGATATAAAGTTCAAGTACCCATTCCTATTCCTTATTCTAGAAATTCATACTTGAGGTATGTATGTTTTTAACATATTTATTTTCTAGCTTAGATAAAGATAGGAGTAGAGAAAGGTGGAGTCCAAATCGTGCTTATATTGACTTGTACCATCATTTAAGGATGAATGATCCTGGGGGGAGAGACTGAAACACCCCATGCTTTGACCTTTGAAAAATTCTTAAGCTGTGAGCTCACTGTCTTGGTCACGACTAGAGGTAACGAGTCATATGGTATGGTCACCGGTCCAGGAACCCAAGTCATAACTAAACCAGTGTGTAATTGGTTAAGTATTACTCTGAGTACGGGTATCTCACTATGAGTTGTAATACTATGTTATGAGTGGTAGGGTTGAGTCGTATGTGGTACAGAGTCTAACCCCTTTATGTTCTATCTTGGATATGACAAGACCATATGATTCATATGGTTAAGTCATGAGTAGGATTGTGGAGTCGTCAGATGGACCGTGTATAGGTGTGCAGCTCACTAGCTAGGATACAACTCATGGCTATAAGTAATATGATTTGGTAACGAGTCACTAGGTTGACTCGTAACCAATGACGACTTTTTATAGCCTTTACGATGAGGGTATTCAGGACATTTACAACTCTAATCCCTTAAGACCCCACGTCCATAAAACACTTTTGGGACACTCATTCCACATTTTATAAGATTAAACATCCTCTTTACTCACTCAAAATCCATTCAAGCAAAATTGGCTACGGTTTCTCCAAAGTGGCTATCTAAGGGTTCAAGAGTCAATTTCTTTTTGTGAATCTTCATAATTCAGGCAAGTGACTCTTCCCTCATTGTTAATTTAATAAAATCATACATTTTAAGAATTGTTCATGAACAATTAATGGTGGTTTTGAAACCAAGGTTGAGGGGTTTGAATGCATATTGTTTAATATTGTTTGCCATGATATAAAATTGTGATTATGCACGTTTTAATGATGGTTTTACATATGTGGGTTCATGAAAATTGTGATTAAACTATGGGGTCATGGTTAACCCTAAGCTTGATGATTTTACCTTGAATTTGGCTTCGGTAATAGTATGCCCTACTATTTGTAAAATTATCAATGAGAATGATTTTGTCAAAAGTTTAAATTGTGATTTGAACTAATGCGTGGCATAAAAATCTTAATGATGGATTAAAGGATTCACAAAATCATTGATGTCCATGTATTTGAATTGTAACCTTGGGGTTTTATTGGCGAAATTGAGTTCGAGTCCCAACTATTGCATTTACATGATTTCTTTATTTTGATAATGGTTTTGAGTCCCAAATTATGAAATTATTATTATATCATATTATACTCTTGGAAGTGGGGTTGGTATGATGATACCAACGGGGTGTATATATGTGTAACGGGTTTAATAAATGCTGATGCATGTTAAAAGAATAAATCAGGCTTAACATTGGTATATGTAGCCAGTCCATGAAAGTGTGGGTCCAAAAGACTAACACTATGGCCCGAAAGACTAACACTAGAAACCGCGCTAGCCGGTGTTGGTGTCAAATTGATCGTGTTTTTTGAGTCTATCAAGTTGAATATATAAATGGGACGTTCAAGCCCCCATATTTTATAGATTGGTGCTTAGGTCACCATGATTGTGCAAGGAGGTTCGAGTCCCCTGTAAAGGCATTTACGGATATGGATATTCTCTAGTTTATGCAGTTATACATACTAGGGCCCTTCTAGGTAGGGATGAGATGGTCCCATATACCCCATGGCTTCTTTGTTATATGATCGTTATGTTACATAACCCATATTAAAGTTTTAAAAAAGCATGCCAATCTTTTTTCCTACCCAAGCATGTGATATTGCATATATACATATATATGTTTGTGTGTGTGTGTTTTATATGATATTATGTATTGAATAATGTATTGGTTTTGAATTATTATCCTTGCATTATTTGGTTCCCCTATACTTGAGTTACATGCTAGCACTCCAACCTCTAACGGTCTACCAACACTATATTCCCACGCATTGCAGGCTCCGAACGTCTTTTACTTTTCCGGCATAGTGATCAAGTGCTCGAGTTAGTTCATGAGTTGACATTATAGTGATGAGATTTCATACTCCTGAAGTCTTTATTTCATGGTCTTTATTACCTATGTCTTATACCTTGTTTAGAATTTGTTTGTTGCTATTGTTAGGGCCATGTTCCGACATTTTATAGACATTTATTTTTGTAGAGGATTTGTTGGATTAATATGGACTTGGGTATTTTGGTTCTTTGTTTGTTTATGGACTGTTATCCAGTTACCGATGATTTATATAGACATATAATGAATTATCATTAGTTGCATTATTCGCTATCTTATTATATGTTAAAAATTTATCCGACTCTTAAGCCTTTTGAGTTGGTTAGGTTAGAGTAAGGAGGTGATCTTCGAGCCACGTGGGACTTGAGATACACGTCATGGTTAGGCCCTAGTTTAGGGTGTTACAGTCGATAGGGCAAATATCAAAGAAATTACCAACAATAGGGACAAGTTATGTGAAGGAATCACTATGATAATATCACAAACATAAGAAAGATAAGACTCACAAACCCTCAACATTAGTCTCCTAGCCCAGACATAAGAAATAAACCATGTCAGTGCATAACTAAAAGAACCCAACAACATAATTAGGGATATTTCAGGCATTACTAAAGTAATGGTGTTGGCAAAATAATCCAAGACTGCATGATAGGGGGATAACCATTTCATGCCTAAAATTACATCAAAGTCCAGCATATGTTGCGCAATAATGTTAACCTAAGCACCAAACTCTCGAATGGTCACAACACCTGATTTATAAACTCGATCCACTACTACATAATAACTTTTGGGGTAGCAACAACTAACAACGTAGATAAAGCCTCCTAACATAACTCTAAACATGAGTCGTAATAAGAAGAACATATTAATAAGTGGAACCTAGATAAAACAAAGCAATAACTAGCTAGTAGTATACTAAAATTGTACCTATAATAATAACATCTAAAGACTCCACCTTCAGCAAAATAGCTACAACATAAAAATGACCGTGTGCACCTACAGAATTGGTACGTAATTGACCACCTATCCTACCTACCTAAGGACCTCTTCTAGTACTCTGGGCACTATTTGTGTGACCTTGAGCACCACCTCTAGCTGGAGGCAACACTGATTCAACCAAATGAACACTTTGTGCTTCAGGTTGAATTATCCTACACCAGAGACACTCTCAGAAGAGATGGCAAATAACCCCACAACCATAACATGCCCCAGGTACTCTGCTCTATCCAGGCAATCCAACTGCCCCAAAATGGTCACCTCAGCCTTAAGACCCTGATTAAGAACCTCTAGAAGACTGACCAATGTTCTGATCACTATAACCACTATAAATGGGTAGACCTATCACATATCTATAGTGATGTTTGATTGGGTCTACTAGACTAACCCTGTTGTAGTTAAAATTGATATCAAAGGACCTCTCTAAAATCATTTACCTCTAAACTGTGAGCTAATGCAAATCCTACTAATACTACCTTGGTGATATGGCCTCTTATTGATGCCCCCTTAGTCCCCGAAATCTATCTCCACTATATTTTAGGTATGATAAAAAATCTCAACAAATGACTTCTCTAAATTCACCAAACCCTGATGAAGTTATGAGGTTTCTTATTCAAAAATACATTATAAGAATAACTAACATTACTCATTTCGATCGTATGACCTACCCTTATGATCGCAATGGTTAACATTACCTAACACTAAGGCAGTCACTATAATTTTTGAAAGATCCATATGATCAAGATTCAACAAAATCCCACAACTTGTAAACGTGGTCTCTTACGTCGTGATTAGGATGAACACCCAACTCAACTATTGAGATCACGACTAAATGCTACCCAATCACAATGAAGGAGTTTGGTTGGACAAGTAAAAAACTACAATAGTTGAACAACACAAGTACAAAACTCCTAGAGGAACAGTCAAAATACATTCTATCATTATCAAATTTCTCAAGTCACAATAGCACCTACTTTAACCCATTAGTAGGTAACCCAAATGGTAGTTTGGAATGGTAAGTAATAGGCTAAATGATGGAAGATTAAAGAATACAGAATTTAGCATGCAAGAAGAAAACTAAATAGCACAAATAATGATGAAAGTACTAGAATATAAGGAAAATTGGTAATATATAAAAAGTATCCTACGACCTAGTATGGTCAGTAGAAGAGACACTAAATCCTATATTAGATATTCAAGCGGTCTCAAAAAATAAAGAATATCCTAAAATAGTTGAAGGAGAGAGGATTAAATCCAGCTCTAAAATCTCAACCTATCCCTAAAATTCCTAAAATGCAAGCCCAAATGAAACGTTAGGGGCAACAGCTAGTTATCGAATCTACATTAGAAAAAGATTCAGAAGTGTAGTATGAGTACAAAATATAACAAGTACTCAGTAGGCATTATCTTCTAACTAAGCTAAATCACACAAAAGATATAATAAAATGTGAGAATATAAAGTCAAGTCAAGGATAAGGGTGAATCCAAAATAAAACACTAAATCAGCATAAAGCTGTAAATAGACAGAATAAATAACTATCACCTAAATAAATACCCTATAACTATCACCTAATTGGTCCCCATAAACCTAGTAGGCACAGATAAGATAGAAGTAACCCAATTGAGCCCCCATAAACCCGACAGATTCAAACAAGGAAAGAATATCGAAAAAAAATTTAGAGTATGCTTAGAGTGAGAATATGCTTGAAATCCTCTTTGAACCATAAATGCTAGACTTAATCCAGGACTAAGAGTAAAATCATCATAATAAAGCATCGTATATATATCATTATTATTGGACGTGAACCAAAACTAATAAACAAGTGCCCACAAGTAAACATGCCACAAATGAGCCCAACATAATGAATATGAAGGGAGATACCAATGGGGGAACTCGAACCAAAATTAATAATTAAGCTAAGTGTCATACATTTCCATGATCATGACTTTACTTCCGAGAAAATTACATTCTCAATCTATTTCTTTTCTTGACCGTCAAAATATTACATGTCACGGTCCTTCGTTGTGAGCTCTTCAAAGTAATATTTAAAACAACCTTGTTCTCAAATGTTTAGAAGAGTGTATTCGAAAAGTTTGTTTACTTTTTATAAGAAACTCTTTGCCTATGTTTATAACTTAAAATTACTGGTTTTGTTTCTCCCAGAAGTTTGATGAGTTAGAATTCCTTATTATTGCATTAGCTACTAGCTTTTACATACAATTTTTTTTCATTTTTTTTCATTAAATGAAAACAAAAAAGGTATCGTGATATTATTATCTTGGTATTCATAAAAAAAAATTATGAACAAGTCTTGTTTGTTAACTTGGATCCATGCGTTAATATTTCTTTTATTTAGTTATTTTCTTTTAGTTTGAGACTATGCCTCTCTCTTGAAGAAATTAAATCTGATTGAGTATTTTGGGTATTTAATCTAGCATTATGATACATTATTATAACCTTTAATTTATTTTAGATATGTACGAGCATTGGTATAGTTGAAGTGCTATATATTTTGTTAGAGCGAAGAAGTTTTGATGATTGACATATGTGAATGAAATATGTTAGTCATGTTGGTCCTCACATGTGAAGAACGTTGAAGTAGATGCAAGGCTGATGATTAAATAATGCGTAAAGTCAGGAGTGAAGAAGTAAGAAAATTTAGATATGCTTTCAACATTTATCACATACAGAAAATAGGTTGAAAGGAATATATACTTAACACTTGAAGATTGAGCAAATAAAGAAGTCCTACCCAAGATGTTGAAAGGAAGATGAACACAACACTTGAAGATTGAACAAATAAAGAAATCCTACCCAGTCAAGGAATACAATGCAACAAGGAGTGAAACTATCTGATAAAGTCCTATTGAAGAAAGAAGATTAGATCATCTGCAGGACTTCATCAGAGCTGGCTTAAATCGAAGAAACTATCTCAAAGAGTTTCACTCATGCACCTATAAGAAAATCATCAATAAGGAAATTCAGTCACTAGCTTGAAAAAGAACCTGGTCCTTTACTTAGAGAGTCGTACACTTTGAGTAATAGGTTGGTTCTTTGAGTTGTAATGAGTTTTAATTCTAGTCTCAGTGAAATATAAACTAAGTTAGGAGTTGTGTCTTCAAGTTAGGCAACTCGAAGACTTGGGAACACTTATCTTGTAAAGATTTGTGTAATTGTAGAAATAGGAGTTAGAGTTTAATTCCTAGTTTACAAGATTCTTGTAATTTGTTGATTGTTGAGGCTCAAGACTATTAGTGAAGTTGGGGTTAAATCCTGTAGAGGTACAGGTCGTAGTTTTTTACACATTTCTTGAGCTGAATGTTTTCCACGTAAAAATACTATTTTCTCATTTAATCTTCGTAAGTGAACCACATTAGCGTACTTGTTCCACTGATAGGCAATTAATAGAGTAAAACAATAAATTAAGTAGGGTATGCACTCTAACGTATTTTGTGTTGTAGAGACGAGGATCAAAATGTCTAAATATTTCCATGCTTATAGTTTATTTATTTTTCTCAGTATTGTATAAATTTCAAAATAATGGGAAGTTTCTCCTATTTTTGAAGACTAATGGGCATAGATTTCTATAGTATTAGAGCTACCGCGTATATGCGATCTCTTTGTTGATCAGTTGATATGTTTGTCTCCATTTCACTACTTTTTTTTAGTTGCTTTTCTTTGTGAACAAGTGGTTTATTTTATTTATTTATTCATTTATTTTTGAATAATGATCCGTAACATGTTGCTTATGTTTATTCTTCACTACACATCGTATTTAAATCCGCTTATATTCTTATTTTGATCAAAGATTGTTATATTTTTTTTTTGTTAATTAGTTAAATATCAAGAACAGACATCCTCTCACCTTTCTATTTTATAAAAAAATATATATAAATGTATATCATAATGAGACGATATCGCTTGAAACGAGGAGTGAAGGACTCGGCATGCGAATGAGCTCAAATGGAGTAGTTGCCCCCAAGCGGGAATCAGGTACGTTTTGAAAAATGATGACCAAAAGGATAGGCTATATCTGACTTCTCGTATGAAACACACATAGATTTATTAGAAAATATAAAATACCTCTTTACTCCCTTCTTTTCTGATTACATATGTCACTCTTTTAAAAGTCTCAAGCACTTGTTAACTTTTACTACTATAGTAAATTATCCAAATGCTTTGATATAATTTATATATTATACATTTATATTTTTCTTTATTTGACTTTTACATGCTAAAATATTTTGCTTAGTACTCTTAAATAAGTTTCTTTAAGAGATTCTTTCATTTTGTCTTAAGGCATTTAAGAGAGTCGACATAGAAATTAAAATAGATGGAGTAATATCGCATTGGGCCCATTTTAGCCTTGTAATACCAAATCCCTCCCCTCCTCTCTCTCAATTTTAACTTTATGTGTTGTCAATTTATTTATTTTTTTACATTAAATTTTTCATCAAATTAACGTGACATCTTACTAACACATCTCTCGTTATTTGTAGATTATTATTATTTTAATCTAAACATGAATATTTTCTTTATTGGATGAATTACAAAGAAAAGGAGTTCAAAAGAGACTGTAATTCGAGGAAGACAAAAATGCACAAATTATGATACTTTTCCACTTATTGTTTGCATGTACCAAAAGGGCATTATCACATCTTTTGTATTTTTCATTCTTTATTTGATATGTACACAGTTGAATATGTTATTTATTAAATCACATATTTGATATTAAGTTAATAAAAATAGTTGAACTTTATTTGTCATATATAATCCCACGTAACATATGAATTTAGTTGGGATTCGTATTTGTAGTCCTCAAAATGTGCCTAACACCTTTCTTTCAAGGTAACCTGAATCCTTATTCGATTTTTGATGAATTATAGTAAGAAATAAAATAAGTTCATAATAGAATGGTGACCTAACACACCTTAATTCGTTAGGTGGTGACTCTTCAATTTTAAACCACTTCTAAAAGAGTTATCACGTCGAATCTCAATTTTTGTTAGAAAAATGGGACGCGATGACATGTCGAATCTATTGAAAATACTTAGGGTCTAACCAATATGAATTTTTGTGTTAAGTGGAATTTTATTTGTTTGAACTTTATTTTTTGATACTTCTTTGTAATTTTTCGATTTGCTTTCTCTTTATTTGTTGTTTTGAGAATTTTGATTTATTACTACTATATGTTAATTCCCTTTTTTTTTTTGTATTTAGTTCAAGATTATGTCAGTCTCACTTTTTTTTTCTTTTTGTTTGTCTATGTATCATGTATTATTTTTTGATATCTCTTTTATTAAGCATTTATTTATTTTCTCTATACTATTCAATATGTTACTGCTTTCATTAGTGTTACTACTTTATATAACTGACATTCCATTAATATTTTCCTCTACTTGAAAATCTCTATTTATTTTATTTTTAAGAATGGTTGTGTGGTTTCACAGACGTTTATTCCTAAAACACTCTATAAAAATATCTCATGAATCAATCAATCAGCAGTGCTTTGACAGTCATGAGCTCTTTCGCTTTCACGTTGTCCGCTTGAGGGGGGCTTGTAAAGAAACCATTCTTATTCTCTAGAGCTTAATCATATATTTCTTTACTAAGGAATATGCATCGTGATAAATTTGTGGTTTCTTCATAACTTATGTGCATATATCAAATTTATTATTTTTTTATTTGTTCTTACATTCGTATTTGACAATCCTCCTATATTATTTCATCCATAATTCATCTCCACTTGCACGTTCTATTAGAACTTCTATAAGTCTCAAGTTTAAACGTTGACCTGATTCTTTTTGTAACAAGATAAGTAGGCAATTCTTTATACGGATACAATCTTTTTTTTTCATTTCTTTTACAAAATATCCTAGTATTTTAAACGTTAAGCAATCTCTATCATTCAAATAGTTTTTCTACCAAATCATAATCCTCTCTTTCTTTCGTCTTTCCACAAGGTCAAAGTGGTGAAAACTAGAACCTTTTTAAATTATTCAAATATTGCAATCTTTTAAATTCTCAATTGTTTCGTGGTGAATGTCTCAACTAAACTAATTGTTTCAAAAATTATAAAAATTTTCAATTCTTCTACCTCTCACTTTTCTAAATAAAATTTCTTTAAATATTTTATGTCTTCTTTTAATATCATATCATTATTTACTTTTTCACCCCATCAACATCAAATATGAACTTAGTACTTAGATCTTACTTAGAGCCTATCTTCTATCTTTTGATATCAATTCACTTCTCAAGCTTAAGTTTTATCCCACTCAATTTGTCCTAAATTTTCTCTTTGATGAGATGACTCATATTGTTATACTATATTTTTTCTTATTAGATTTACTACTACAATTTCATACTATTCTGGTTGAAGAAAAAAAAACTTAGAGCCTACTCTATCTTTTAATCTCAATTCGCTTCTCAAGCTTAAGTTCTAACCCATCCATTCGTCCTAAAGTCCTTTTTGACAAGATGACTCATATTATTATACTATCTCTTTTCTTATTGGGTTCACGAACTCTTGTTTTTTTTAATTTACTATTTTTATTTAATAATTTTTTTGTATCATTTGAACATCGACTCAATTGATAATCTGCAATATGACAAATATGCTTAATAGTCAAATCTATGAATTATGTTTGACCTGACTTCCATTTGGACATACAGTGACACTACAAGAAATCTGATTTTTAGTGGCGACAAAAGTCGCCGCAAAAGAACCAAAAGTCGCCTCTAAATATATTTAGCAGCGACATTAGGGTCGTTGCAATTACTTACGTAACTAAAAGTATTTTGTGAAGACATATGTAAGTCACCACAAAGCATACATTCTGTGGTGAAAAAAGTTTCCACAAAAAAGCAAGAAAATACTCCACAAAATAATGATTTAGTGGCGATCTTTTGTCTCCACAAAAGGTTGAATTTTTATTTTTTTAAAATAACTTTTTGCAGTAACTATGGGTCGCCATTAATACTCCCTGTTTGTGGCGACTACGGTAGCCACTAATACTCACTTTTTTTGTGGCAACTATAGGTCGCCACTAATACTCACTTTTTTGTGGCAACTATGGGTCGCCACTAATACTCACTTTTTTTTCCAAAAAAATATAAATTATATATTGTCTACTTCGTTGCCAATAATACAACTACAGTACTTAAAGGTACAAAGATGATATTAAAATATATTTCTCAAGAAGAGAATTATATAGTTTTTAGTGGGTAACAAATCAATGTGATATACATATGAGAAAGAAAATCACAAAATATCTTCAAACTTCTCAAGGCTAACAATTTCCATCATGAAATTACATGTCCCTGAAATAAAAAATAAAGTAAAATTTCAATTCTAACTTGTTAAAATGCAAGAAATGATTTGAGAAATCTTAATGTTGTTTTGTAAAAGAGATGACAACAATATCCTTGAATTAAAATACTACGGAATACATTAAAGATTCCAGAATGCACAAACTAGTTTACCCCCTGTGATAATTTCCCTCAATACTCATCTTACAAATGGGGATAAAAACATGCTTATCAGACTGGCTTTTCCAAAATGATAATACTTTTAATTCCTCAAATGATGAATTACATTAAGAAAGATTAGGAACTTTGACTCAATAAAAATTTTGCCCTTTTCTATTTTCTAGGAAATGAACTTCTTTTTTAACTACTCTTAGTTAAACCAACATAGACTAAAAGGACAATGAAACCAACAAAAAGATTTGGCCAGTAAAAAGGAAAAATCTCAATTCAGCTAACACAACCAAACTTATTCATGCTAGGCACATCAATTCCTAACTTAGTTTTTCTTAAGGATTTACTTAAGAATTATCTAAGACATGAGATCAGTTACTTAACTTTCACTTAATTTTATCCATTATGTGGTCCTAAAATTCTGTTAACTCTCTAAATTTTCAAAAAAAAATTCCAAAGTTTGCTTTGTAAATAGGCCTATCAAAAACCTGTCAGCTAACCAGAATACATATAATACGCTTCACAGAGCATTACAACAATGGATATTGTAATGCCGTATTGATACGAGACTATGTGTGTATCAACAGATTCCAACCAATACAATAACAGGAAGATGAACAACAAGGTACTAGTGAATCGAAAGTGGCCTCACACGGCTTCACTAGACTTTGAGTTTCAAGAAAATTAGATGAAAGACAACATAACAATTCTAGTGAATCGAAATAGGCCTCACAAGGCTTCACTAGACTTTGAGTTTGTGTTTTGTAACAAGGCAATAATGCTAGTGTCGAAAGAGTCTCACGCGACTTTACTAGACTATAAATTCGACAACACGATGTTAAAACGATAAAAATTGCTCAACAGAGTACTTACAAAATCTCTTTTGCCACTTCATTAACATATGATCCATCTTCTTTAGTATTGAGTTATTTACACTGAAACGAGATAAAACTCAGTGGGGCAATAAACTTGACAAGGCTACCAAAATTTGCTTATATATTATTATTCTATGCAAATTGATTGCAGAAATGAGGAAAATTTCTTAAACTAGATATGAATCTTCTTTACTTTTACAATCTGTGCAAATGAAAATTATATTTTTATCAAAGGATAAGAAGCCCCTCCACACCCCTCCAGCCACAACCAAAAATGAAGTTCTAGTTTGCTCATTCCAGACTAAACCAGTAACAGTAGACCAGATGTGAAGAGCTGAGAATTAGCCTTGTAGCTAAGCCTTCTCTAGGTAAGCTATTATTCAATGAAGAACCAAGGTGAAAACAGTTTTTCAATGAAATTAGTAATGTATCCAACTAAGTAAAACCCACATGCCAAATTGAGCAAAACAACATTAAAACAACATCCAAATCACAAAAAGTTCACAGCTTTCAAGAATACCTTCTAAAAAAATATTGAAATAAGAAGACTTTAATGGTGTGATTAGACCTTAATATGCTATCTTTTTTTCTGTTCAGTTACTGAATCAGTGCACTGCCAAAAATAACTAAATCCGACATGCCAAAATAAACTAGATGTCATTAAAACAACACCCAACAAATCACATAAAGTTCAAAGCCAAAACTAAGCAAAACCCACATGATAAAATGAACAAAAAAATGGTAAAATAACATCCAAATCCCATTAAGTTCACAACTTAATGTTGAAAATATAGAAACAAAAATACTTTGATGGTGTGATTAAGCCTTAACGTGCTAAAACTAAGTAAACCTCAACAACACCCAAATCAAATAAAGTTCACAACTTCAACAATACTTACTAAAAAATATAGAAAAAACAAAATTTTGATAGTGTGGTTAGGCCTTAATATTCCAAAACTAAGCAAACCCCAAATGTAAAAATGAACCAAACAACACCCAAATCACATAAAGGACTGCAAATGGAAATAACTCCTAAGCTCGGGAAATGTAAGCGCGGGCATAGCTTTCTGCAGGTCAGACAGAAAAAGGTATACATTATAATTCATTCAAATCCAAGATACCATCAGTGTCCAGTGAACGCTAGGATAGTGTGTTATTTCAACATCTGTGAAGATAATTTGATCTGGTTACAGGCCTTGTGCAACAGAATCTGTATACCCTACCTGACCTATCATTTGTCTACCAACTTCAACCTATCGTTATACTATCTCAAAATGAATAAAAATAAAATCCACAAAATATAAATTTACACACCAAAATATCAAACAATTAAAATTAATTGTGAGAGAGATAAGAAATGGACCTTAATTTATTTCAAATCCAACTTGTTCGACGTCGCCAACGGAATCTCGAACAAACGTCAACAAAATGAACAAATCCAACTTTGATCTAATGCTCATTGCATTGCCTTGCCAATATGGAACCACGAATCACAAACTGAAAAGACCAGAACCCATCCCGTATCATTTTTTGATGGATTTTTTATGAATAGTCGCTGAAAAAAGAATGGGGTGACTATTCTTGTTGAATATTGGCAAGGTTTTTTCGAGTGGATTTGGAGTGTGTTGAAGCTGGTTACGATCGGGTTTTGGGAAAGGGATGTTTCTAGCGATGGTTTGATCAAAAGATATTGGGAAGGGGGCTGGTGGTGTTTCTCGACGGTGGATGACCCCTTTTCTGGTGAGATTCAGGCGAAAACTCATCGGCCTCAGACCCCTCTCTCTCTTTCTTCATCTCCAATCTCCCCCCTCTTACTGTTCTCTCTTTACCTCTCTCTTTCTCAATTTCTCTCTCAAATCTCCATTTATACACTCTTTTTTTATTCTGGATGTAGATGAAATGGAAAGATTATATGAGTTTGTTGCTGCCTATTGTAACTACCCTTTTTAGTTTCTTCTTGTATGTTATTGACCTTTTTTTCTATTTTATAATTTTAATAAACTAGGACAAAGAAAATATTTTTTACTAGATACCCAATAATTGTATTCATCAAAATTTAGGTAAATAATAAATAACGTAATACTTCTCTACAAAAATTAAACACAAGCAAGAAAAATTGGATAAAAGTGGCTGCTAGTTTAATAAATATAATAATCAAAATAATAATGAGATTTCCTATTAAAATAAATTAATGTTACGTCAAAATTATTATAAAAATTATCGATAATAATAACAAGAACAATAACAATTATAGTAAATATAATTAGACAATATATTTGTAAATTATGAGTGTGAACATTTACGTGAAAAAAATTAATAAATATTAATAAAATTATGTAAAGTATCGTATTTGAAATAATAAATTTGAAAAAATGATACTAAAAACTACCAGAATAATTTGTACATTTTTAAATCATGAATGTGGATTGTTTTAATATAAAATATATATCCAAAATATATTTGCATATAACTCAATTTATTTTTTTAAGTGAAAAACATTGCAAAATGAAAATTTAAACTTTTGATTTGGTTTACATTTTGAACTTTTCGGCCTTTTAATTTACATCATTAATTATTCTGTATTTTTATTATTATCGTAGATAATTTTATTTGTAACTAATGTAGTAAAATATCTCAAGCTGAGAGCCTTATCAGTGGTGACTTTAATGGTCACCCCTAAATCTTAAACCGTTTGTGGCTACCTACGCCTAGTTGCCACTATATAGTAACTATTAGTGGCGACTTTAACGGTCGTCCCTAAATCTTATACCTTTTGTGGTGACCTACGCATAGTCGCCACTAAATATGTCACTATTCTTATACCTTTTGTGGTGACCTATGTCACTATAAGGGGTGACTTTATAGTCGCCACTAAATATGTCACTATTCTTATACCTTTTGTGGCAACCTACGCATAGTCACCACTACATTTGTCATTATTAGGGACGACTTTAACAGTCGCCTCTAAATCTTATACCTTTTGTGGCGACCTATGCATAGTCGCCACTAAATATGTCACTATTAGTGGCGACTTTGACGGTCACCCCTAAATCTTATACCTTTTGTGGCAACCCTTATATGTCGCCACAGAAATGCTAGTTTTTGTTGCAACTGTTTGTGTCACCACTGAAAGTCATCACAAAAAACTGTATTTCTTGTAGTGTTAGCCCACTTTTGGGTTTTCTCTTAGTCAAATAAATTTTTTTTTTTAACTCTATATCCAATTCAAAACTTTTCTTAGATTCATACACCTCTAAAGTATCAGGTTAATAGCCAACTCATTAGCATATAAAGACAAATTCAAATTTAGATCATGATGTTCAAATGTAGGACAACCATTTCTCTAGAACTAATATTTTCTTTGAGTGAAACAGGAATATAAGACTCAAGAATTTAAAATCGTCATAGAATTTTTAGGGTTTCCTCAAATATTTCACAAGGAAGATATATATCGATTCATAAGGACATACAAAGGGAATTTTTATCCTAAACTAGGGCAAATGTTTTTGAGGAACATAAAAAAATTTCACCACGGTGGAGTGCAAGTCCCATCCATCCATGAAATAAAAACAATCACAAGGAGACAAGCCGAGCAATGGTATGAATCAACATTACTTTTCGACTTACAATTTTCTTTGAGCACAGGAATAGAGTGATATGTATAAATATTGAGTATGCTATACACCAGGATATAAGCACGGCTAAGCATTGTTATTTGTATTTTAGGCAAGTTAAGTATTATCCTCTTATCAAATTTATCTATCATTAAGTATTTCCTTATGAATGTCGTACGTTTTAAGCACTATCCTATCTTAAGAAATTATCCAAAGCTAAGCATTGTTCTCTAGAATTTGATACGGTTAAACATAAATCTACTAAGAAACCATATGAGGCTAAGCATTTTCCTTAGAAAGTTAATTGGGTTAAGAACTATTCTATCTTGAGAATTTATTCAAACCTAAGAACTGTTTTCTAGAATTTGATGGGACTAAGCACGACTCTGTCAAGAAACTATTTAAGGCTAAGCATTGTCCTTAAAAATTCGTATGGGTTAAGCACTACCCTATCTCTAGAAGCTATCCAAAGTAAAGTATTATCTTCTAGAATTTGATGTTGTTGACCACTACACTATCAAAACTTGTCTGAGGCTGAGCATTTACCTTAGAAAGTTAATTAGGTTAAAAACTACCTTTTATTGAGAAATTATCCAAACCTAAGCATTTTTTTCTAGAATTTAATGGTGTTAAGGACGACTATTTCAAGAAACTATCTAAGGATAAGCATTATCCATAGAAAGTTAGTTGATTTAAGTTTTATCCTCTTTTGAGAAGTTATCCAAAGATAAGTCTTTATGAATATAATTAATTACTCTATCAACCAACTATCTAAGGATAAACTTTAACATTGGAAAGTTAGCTGAGTTAAGCACTTAGTCATTATTAAGGTCACCGGAGGATAAGCATTGTCCTTTGGAGGTTGACTTAGTTAATCTCATCATATTCATAAAGGAAATCAGAGGCTAAGCATTGTCCTCTAAAAGTTGCTTGGTGTAAGCACTACCTTATTCATAAAGATTATCGAAGGCTAAGAACTATCATTTGAAAGTTGATTGGGTTCAGCACTACTCTATTCTTAAAGATTATCAAAGGCTAAGAATTGCCCTTTGGACGTTGATTGGTTTAAGAACTACCCTATTCTTATGGAATAAAAGAGACTAAACACTATCCTTTGAAAGTTGATTGTGTTAAGCATTACCCTATTCTTAATGCTTATCGAAGGCTAAGCACTGTCCTTTGAAAGTTGATTTGGTTAAACATCACTCCAAGATGAATATTGTCTTTTAGATGCTGAACATGATAAGCACAATTATATCGATGTGATTTAAGGCTATGCATTGCTTTACTAGATATTGTGTGCGTTAAGCATGGCCTCTTCAAATTTATTCAAGCAAAACATTGCTTACTCATAATAAATATGTTTACTTATCCCCTGTTTTAGTTATTATTTTAAGAACTTCTACTTTTCACTACCTTAGTCTATAATTCTTTTTATATATGAGCTAATTATTTGATCAAGTTGGGTTAGAGTTGCAGGCAGCGAAGTTCCCAAAGCATAAGAAAAGACATTTTCCTCTCGATTCTAATTTTTTTCCAATATCTCAACCTATTTATATTCCACCTATCAAAATTGCTCATACTTTGACCATGCAAACACTTTCTATCCATTCAACAAATTTATTAAGGAATCTCATTCGTTCCTAAATTAGAACTACATCTGACCTGATTCCCATTTAAGAGAGGGGTACATAGTCACTCCTATGGATTATACTATGCAGTGCTCGGTTCATGTATCAATCATGGGTTAGCTTATGGTCCTTTGGGATTACGAGCACCCTATAGCATCCATGGTACCAGACTCGGGGCATTACAACCAAACTGTGGTACTCAGTATGTAACTACCGACTAAGCCCGAAAGGTAATGCAGATATATATAACAAATAAATAGAATGGGAAACAAAACCTACTCCAACAACAACATAAGATAGCCAATAACTAACACAATAAGAGTAAGGAAGTATTAAGGATGAGCTATCCTATTCTATACATATTCATGAATATCAACACTAAAACATATATCATCGATGACCAATACACAAATAAAGGGCGTAAGAAGGATACATAACAGTATACAAGGTAATGAAATGGATAAACAATCTGAATAATAAAGGAAGGAAGGGATATATGGTAATACCTTAGCTACATGTATATATATATATACCAAAATCAAACCTCAATCTTAATACTGAATCAATAAAAAATATTCCAAAAATTAGTCATAGCAATGATCATAATAATAATAATGATAATGATAGTAACGACAACGTGAGTAACCCGTTATACCGAACAAACAATAACTAACTGAGCCTTCAATGAACCCCCACCACCCCAAGTGCAGAAAGTTAAATCAACATACAATAAATCACAAGTGATACTCTTCACCTATACCTATGACACCCCCATAAAGCTGATAGATTTAGGTGCATACTGGTGAAAGGCAATGCATATACAAGGATGAATTCAACTGAATCCATAATACCATAACAGATCCAAGTATCATAATATGTATTCAGAATCAAATCAGTAAGTATAATCAATATCATAATCATAACTATCACCATTATAACCATCATTATAATCATCCTTTGGCCTTGACCAGTATATAAGAATATGATAATTGTCATCCTTTGGCCTTGATGGGTATATAAGCATATCATCATAATGATCCTCCATCCTTTCTGGGTATATAAATATATCATTATAATCATCCTTCGGCCTTATCGGAATATAAGAATATCGTCATAATCATCCTTCAGCCTTCCTGGGTATATAAGCATATCATCAAAATCATCAACGTATATATATACCATCAATACTAAAATCTATCAGAGGGTATAACTCAAAATCCATTTCATCAATACCATTATCTTCCTCTATTCCATACCAAAGAGATGGGAATGTAGATATATAATAGGTGCATAGACTTAAGTCGTGGCTAAAAAGAATGTAAATTCATAAATCCATTGCTCGGGGTATACTGCAGGACTAAATCATTGTGAACGTGTATAAAGGATCAGAATCTCTCACAACCAGAGTAATTGTGGTATCAAATTATACATCAAAATTTATCTCAGTCAAATCTTTATAACATTATTTTTCATCTCTTTATGCATAGGTTATTCATTAAGATAGCAAGTATTGTTAAGAAAAAATCTATTTTTAAGGTGAAGAGTGGGCTTTAACCCCTATTTAGGAAAATAGTAACAAAATCATATTTTAGTTAGAATTGTATCATTTACCAATTTAATATTCATGAATGTACAGAGTCTATGTATGCAATCACCAGTATTAAAATAATGAAACCATAATCATGAATATATCTATAAACTATAACCATATAATTTACAAGGATAAACACTTCCCGGATGTCCAACAGATATCATAACACGACCTTGGGCCAAAAAATATGGCTAGAATAATTACAACATCATAATCATGACCTTAGGCCCAAATACAAATCCAAAACCCATGTTGATAATCATATTCGTTAGCCATCTAGTATCTATAAGTCATAGCATATCTATGAGGCACTTCAAATCTAGGAGGCAAAATATATCAATAAGGTGTCTCACATCTATGAGGCATATCAAATATATAGGCCATAAATCATCTCTATAAGGCATCTCGTATCTATGAGGCATAACATATCAATAAGGAGTCTCACATCTATGATGCATAATGTTTCAATAGGCCATAAATCATATCTACAAGGCATATCACTCCTATAAGGCATCTCATATCTATATGTCATATATCATAACTATGTATATGCCTATACTATTAAGCATGTCGGTGGACCCTAGCATAAACCAAATCCAAAAGTCATATCATAGCTACAAGCCATTAATTACAATCCAGGAAAACCATTATCATTAACGAGGTCATAAATTAACCTTTTACTAAAGGCTCAATAGTCTCAACTATGTCTAACATGTATAAATAAGTCCACAAGGGCTAACATAAGTTTTGGCCTAAGGTGGGCCGGAGGAACCCACTTCTAATCCTCGAATCCTATACTTGGAAAATTTCTACCCCGGCCTAAGACAAGGTATCTAAATTTACTTCTAGATGGTACATAAGCCTTAGTTGGCCCTAAGATAGGAATTCCACCAAGACATGAGCAATTAAGTCAACTCTACCTAAATTATGGTTTCAAGTTATCTAAATAGCTCACATAAGGATATTCATACTAAGCATTCTTCCAAAACTTAAGATATATCCTAAATATAGCATAATGGCACCATCATTCTACAAATTAGCTCAATATATGAAGAAAGCAATAAGATTCTAAATGTGTAATGTCCATTTTACCTTAAGCATCAAAACCTTAATCGAATCCTGAAACATAAATAATCAAGACTAAGTCATTCTACCCATAATCAATCTTATCATTCATATTCTTCACATGCAATATATAACATACATCATATTTCTAAACAGAGTAGACTGTAGCCTACCTCAAACCTGAATTGCAAATTCTTAGATAATCCATAAAACATCTATCTTTACTCCACGATCCTAAAATGCCATGACACTATCAAAATCGTTATATTTGTGTCATCAAAAGTCAAATAAGACCTAGATTGCCATATAATGGGTCGGTTCAAGAATGGGCCAACGAGGCTTGCTAATGGAATTAAAAATTGAAACTGTCATGAGGTCCCTCGAAGGATAAGAAAGTTGTGCTCAAAAGTTGAGCACAAATGGACCGCAAATCGGGTCTCAAATCAAGCCTTAAAGTTTAAGAATCAAAACCATAAATTTGAAGAATTTACAAGAAAATTGAAGAAACTTACCAGCTTTAATTTTAAGCTCTCACTTTATTTTAAGGTTTATCGCTTGAGGGGAAAGATGAATAATGCCAAAAATATGGAAAAGGGCTTAATCATACCCAATCCAAATACTCAGAAGTCACTATCACAACCCTAAGATATGTAATCATACTATCTTTGCCCTACCATACTGTTCATGATCATGATATGCCAATGGCGATCACACTCTCTCCCAGCCAAGAATACCGCAATCGCGGTCCTTAGCTGGCTATCGCAGCCACGTCAGTTGTCAGCTGAAACTTGAAAGTTTTTCCAAGTTTCAGTCAAGCCCATAAGATTTATTTCAAATCCCGTATATGCAAACGAACTATGAAATCACACAAAATTTGATGTTTCAGACTTAATGGCATAATCAGATTATCCATCCAAGGTAATTTTGACCAAATTTGGGTCCCATACCTAATTTCTAATTTCTTAACTTTCCAACTAATAGCTCAAAATGAGCTCGAGTATCTTGAGACCCGAACAAAAGGTCCACCTAACCTAAAATCAATGTTCTGGAGCTACTAGAATTAATGAAATTCACATCCAAGGTAATTTACTAGGAATTTTGGTCTGAGATCAAATCATAAATAGCGAAAACTCCAAAATAGGGAAATAACCCTAAATTCCAAATGAACTATCTGATCACCAAACCGATAGTTCCAGTAAGTCATAAATAAACTGTAGACATTGTGGGAAGGCTCAAGGTGCCAGAAGCACATGAAAATTAAGGAAATAACAGGGAGGTTCATTATAATATCTACTACTATAAGGATTTTCATCCACAAAAGTCAATGGATAAAAAGGTCTCAAAAGCTCGAAAGGATGAGATACTGGGTCCACATGGTCCGAGCATTATTTCCTAGATAACCTCCACAAAGAGATAACACTTCCAAGGAATTTTGTCACATGTATCCCTTTTTTAACAAGCTATTTCACTTTACTTCCCAAACAGGCAAAACTCCATCAAACCACAAATTAGCCTCCAACTAAATCCAAAAAAGGATAATTCTTACAAATCTAAACCACAACAAACTAATACAATCTCAGTAACCGCACAAATAAAAAAAAGTCTTATCCAACAAAAAAGCAAACCTAGGAATGAGTTATACAGCCAATTCTAAATCAAATATAACCTTCTTTTACCATTTCACGCCTGTTATTCACCATAAATGTAAAGAAAAATCACCTAAGTATTTCTTGCACAATCTCATCATAGATAACTCAGAGAATTAAAGCTGATTTGTTGAAAGTCCATATGGAAAATAAGATAATAATCACATAAAGTGCTATCCAGGCACACAAATGGAGATAATCAGGGAATAGAATCTATGCCAATATAATATCTAGTCCAGATAGTGATTAAAACTAAAAGCCAAAAGTTTAATGCATCACTAATCATCAGTAAACGATCCTCTCCAAGATGTCTAGTCAATCAAGAATCAAACGAAGATGAACACAACTTAAGTATTCTACTCCCGCTGAGTATATTATCCAAAAATCTTTTAGAAAATTGAACACCCGAGGTTAAAGCTAAAGGAACCAATACCGGGTCCATAGGCTATTGTAATAAAAATATTGAAATACATAACAATAATATAAATTTAAATAAGATGAAAAGATACTGTAAATTTAAATATTGAAATACGTAACAATAATGTGTCTGAAATATCTGATAGAATATTGGAACTAAACTGTTTGTCAAAAACACCTGATAACAATGACGAACTGACTGTCTATATAACTGATTATCTGAAAGCATATGAACAACATAAATTGTAGATGGGACAAACCCCTAACTAACTCTGAATTACTGAACATAAGAGAATACTAAAATAATTATAAAAGTATATCATGTCCTCGATGGATGAGAACTCACCTCTGCTACTGCTGGACAACACTAAGCTAACTAAAAATGGTCGGGAAACTAAGCATCCAAACCTATATTATAAGACAACATAACGTCAAGGAAAAATATGTGGTCAGTACTTTTAATATACTAATATGTGAGAAAAGAAGTCACTGAAATACATGAGATGACTAAGCATGAATGCATGAACATGCAATATCTGCTAATACAAGTCTAAGCATAAATATGCTACTGAGATAATCTGTAATCTAAAAGATTGAAATCTATATTATTTAATAACTAAAAATCTATACACTTGGTCAAGGAAACCTGAGCTGAGATATACGGAAGTACTAACTGAAACTGTGGGAGGTATCATGTACCTGATATACCTCATTCATGCGGTACTAAGTCCTACTCCCAACTAAACTGACACTGGTACTAAACTAAACTAAGTATAACTAAATATAAGTTCTTATAGTGCTCATCATAATTATATCAACTGGGTAAATCATAATATTCATGGTTTAACTGAATCATTACATAAAAATCTAAAATCATGTAAAACACATAGGTATTGGGTGTTCATAACCCGCCAGCACTGAATAATGATAAAATACTATAACGATGCTTTAAAACGGTAGTATGGAATCTTGGTTAAAAGAACCAAGACAAATATTTCATCAAATATGTGAGAAACATGAACTTGAAATATGGGAATATGTTAATCATGAGAAAACAACATCTTTACATGGTTTAATTCACAACTTAAGGATTTAACATGAAATAAGTTAACATGACACGGAAATTGAAATTCCAAAATATGTAGTATCTTAATTCACATGGAAACCCAGGTAAACATGACTTTTATTTGAGAAAATAGGAAGTTCATGGATTATTTCATGAGTTTTATAGAGGATTCATAATGTAGGATAAGATTCATACTTTAAAATAAAGATAGGTTTTTTGGGCTTAATGGGTGAAAGAGACCCATTGATGAATACTTTCATACCTTGAATTGCTTTACTTTTAAGGAAGACTTGAACTTTGAGGCCTAGCATATGAATTGAGAGAAAACCTAATCTTGATGCTCTTGAGAATGAACAAAAATTAATGTCTTCGAAAATGGACAAGTTATGTCTAATAAGGCCTATTTGAAGATTTAAGTCATGGGGGGTAGGGTTAGAGGTACGGAAAGTATGAAAATACTCCCTTTGAAACTGAATAAAATTTATAGAATATCTTTAGTTGATAGCCTGTCAACTAGTTGATGACTTGTCAGCCTAGTCGTCACTTTCTCTTTATGATCTAGTTAAGGTTAACGACTTGGTTGATGTCCAGTCAACTAGTTCATGAATTGTCAACCTCGTCCTCACATTTCTTTTATAATTTGGTTAAGGTAGATGACTTGGTTGATAGCCTGTCAACTAATTGAGGCCTTTTCAACCTTGTCGTCATCTTTCCTTCAAGGTTCTTGTTAAGGTTGAAGAATTGGTTAATAGCCTATCACTAGTTGATGGATTTTCAGCCTTTTCATCAGCTTTTCTTTAGTGATGCAGGGTGTTTCTGGTTAAGGATGATGACGAGGTTGATATCTGATCACTTAGTAGATGGATTATCACCTCAAGTAGTCACCTTGATGACAGATGAACATGATAAGGTAAAATGGGTATAACTTTCCACTTCAATATTGGATTAAGGTAAAACCAGATGTACTGGAAAGAACACTCAAAGACCTTACATTTGATAAATATTAAGACATCTAAATAAATATATTTTGGAAGATACACTCATTTAAATTGGACCCTAGTTGGAGCATTCATCAAAACTCTAATGATAGAAAAGTCTTGAACTCGTCTTTTAGTTAGGAGGTTCTTATGACCTCGACTCATTTACAAAGATATCACCACACCATAGATTTGATAAAAACATACATATATATATATATAGATAGATAGATTAATTGGGTTAAAGTCTGTATACATAGGAACAATAGTTTAAATTCTAACCCAAATATATAGGGTCTTACATTATCTCCCCTTTAGAATCATTCATCCTCTAATGAAACTGATTAGGCTGATAGTACAAAGAAAATTTAGATCGTAAGTTAAATGCTTATGAAATGAAACCTGATTAAATAATTGAGTCTTATACATGATACATGGGCTAAAAAGAATTTATAAATATATGCTATGTCATAAAGATAGTTATATGTCTAAGTTATAAATCATGAAAATAGATTATGTGAAGCCATTACCTCAAGCTAAATTGGAATTTTATAGAAAAGATGGGGATATTTGTTTCGCATATCTACTTTTTCTTCCTAAGTAGCTCATTCAACTGATTGATTTTGTCATTGAACTTTAACTAAGGGAACTTCTTTGTTCCTCAATCTACGAATCTGGTGGTCAAGGATATCAGCTGGAACCTCTTCGAAAGAAAGGCTATTCTAAACATCCATATATTCAAAAGGAACAAGAATAGCTGAATCACTAATACATTTCTTTTACAAAGAAACACGAAACACTGGATGCACCGATTCCAAATATGCAGGCAACTCAAGCTCATAAGCTACCTTCCCAAAATGGTACAAAACCCTATAAGGGCCATTATAGAGGGAACTAATCTTCCCTTTCTTGCCAAACCACTTCACTATCTTCATGGGAGAAATCTTTAAATAGACCAAGTCACCAACCTTGAACTGAAGATCACTTCTCCTTACGTCTGTATAAGATTTCTGATGGCTTTGGACTGTCTTCATTCTTTCCTGAATTAACTAAACTTTCTCTAATGTCTCAAACACTGAATCTGGATCTACCAAAGAAGCATCACCTTTTTCAAACCAACCAACAGGATATCAATATCTCCTTCTATAGAGAGCCTCAAACAGAGCCATCTGAATACTGGAGTGATAACAATTGTTAGAGGAAAACTCAATCAAACCTAAGACCTCATCCCCACTACCTTTAAAGTCAATAACACATGCCCTCAACATGTCCTTTAAAGTCTAAATAGTCCTCTCTTCCTGATCATATTTCTGAGAATGAAAAGTTGTAACGATATGAGATTGGGTACCAAGACCCTTTTGAAAATCCTTCCAAAAGTGAGAGGCAAACTGAGTACCTCTATTTGAAATGAGTGACAACGAAATCCTATGAAACTTAACCAATTCCGTAAGATAGATACTAGTATAATATTTAGCTGAATTCAAAGTTTGAACTGCCAAGAATTAGGTTGACTTGGTCATTCTATCCAAAATGAACCATATTGAATCTTGTTGATGATACATGCGAGGCAACACTATAACAAAATCTATGTTCACTACTTCCTACTTCCTAGCGAGAATGTTGAACTCCTGCAATAGACCACCAGGACTTTGGTTCTTAACTTTGACCTACTGACAATTTGCACACATACCCGCAAACTCTGCAATATCCTTCTTCATCCCACTCCAATAATAGATTTTTCGTAAGTCACAGTACATCTTAGTGGATCTGGGGTGAATAGAGTATCTTGTACCATGTGCTTCTGCAAGTATTTTCTATCTCAAACCATCAACACACAAAACATATAACCTTCCTTTACAATGAAGCACAACATCTCCCTCCTTGGGATAAACTTCCACCTTCTGTTCTGTAACCCTCTTCTACACCCTAACCAAACTAGGATCCCAGTCCAGTTTTTTCTTTACTTTGGCAACCAATGAAGATCCTAAACCATTTTGAACCTATATACTAACCTCAACTAAATCAACCAACCAAACTCTTAATTTAGCAAGTTGATGAACCTCACAGATTAACTTCTTATTATCTCCCTCGCCATGAGTAACACTAGCCATAGATAGTCTACTAAGGGCATCCGCAACTACATTGGCCTTGTCCAGAATATACAACACACTCAAATCATAATCTTTCAACAACGCAGGACATTTTCTCTAGAGAAGATTTAGGTATTTCTACGTGAACTCATATTGTAAACTCTTGTGATCAGTGAATACATCAACATAAACCCCATAAAAGTAATGATTCAAAATCTTTAAGGCAAAAATAACAACTTCCAACTCAAGATCATGGGTAGGATAATTATTTTCATAAGGCTTAATTTGTCTAGAGGAGTAGGCTATGACCTTGACTCTCTGCATCAAAATACAACCAAGACCGACTATGGAAGAATCACAGTAAACTATAAACCCATCTGTGCTATCTAACAGAGTTAAAACTGGGGCAGAAGTGAGTCGAGTCTTTAGCTTCTAAAATCTCTTCTTATATGAATCTAACCACTGAAACTTGACCTCCTTTACAGTCAATTGAGACATGGGGAAAGAAATAGAATAAAACCCTTTAACAAACCATCTGAAATATCTAGCCAAGACCAAGAAACTCATGATTTCTAATGGAGAGATGGGTCTAGGCCAGTTTCTCAATGCTTTAGTTTTTTGATAGTCAACTCAGATGCCATCACCGAAAATAATATGTCCAAGAAAAGTTACTGAACTTAGCCAAAATTTGCACTTACTAAACTTAGAAAACAATTGATTATCTCTAAGGGTCTGCAACACGACTCTCAGATGGTTTGCATGATCATTCTCACTATGGGAATAAACAAGGATATTATCACTGAAGACTATTATAAATGTGTCCAAGTACTGATTGCGCACCTTGCTTATCAAGTCCATGAAAGATACAGAGGCATTCATTAGTCCAAAGGACATAACTAGGAGTTTGAACTGACCATACCGAGTTCTGAAAGTTGTCTTCAGAATGTCACATTCTCTGATACTAAGTTGATATTAACCAGATATGATGTCTATCTTAGAGAAATAACTGGCACCTTAAAGTTGGTTGAACAAGTCATCAATTATAGGGAATTGATACTTATTTTGTATAGTAACTTTATTCAACTGACGGTAATCGATGCACATTCTGATAGAACCTCTTATTCATGAACGAGACTGGAGCGCCCCATGGAGAAACACTAGTCTTGATTAAAACCTTATCTAAGAGATCTTTTAATTGTTCCTTTAATTTTTTAAGCTTAGTTGGAGCCATTCTGTTAGGCAGACTAGAAATTGGTTGGGTATCTGCAAAGAGATCTATTCTGAAGTCAATTTTCCTTTTTGGAGAAATTCTAGGAGATCTTCAAGGAGCACATCTGGAAATTCCCTTACTACTGAAAATGACAAAAGACTCGGAGTGTCATAATTTGAGTCTTTGACTCAGACAAGATGGTCAACATACCCCTTAGATATCATCTTTCTTGCTTTAAGATAAAAAACAATCCGACCACTAAGAACTGAAGTACTACCCCCCCCCCCCCATTCAATGACTGGTTCATTGGGAAATTGAACTAAACGACTCTATTTCTACAACCAACTGAGGCATGTTATGAGTGGATCTAATCCATGCCAAGAATGACAACAAAATTGTTAATCTCTAACTCCACAAGATCAACTAAGTTAATTTTTTGAGATATTATGATCGGGAAATATCTATATACCCAACTGACTATAATAGATTTACCCACTGGAACTCCTAAAAAAATAGCAAAATCAACAACAAAAAATCAACTACATATGGTTGATTTTCCTTCATTTGCGACAAAAAAATCGATCAAAATGTGTGATCGAAGAAAGCATAGTAGATTTTTTAAAACCCAACCACGTGTGGTCATTTTTTAAAAATATATTTATATTTAAAATTTTATTTTATTTTTTAAAATAATATTTTTAAATAAAAATAAATTTTCAAAATAACCGACCACAAGTGGTTAGTATTTTAATCTAAATTAAATAATTAATTTATTAAAAAACAACCACATTTGGTCAATTTTGTGAAAAATAATTAATTAATTATATTAAAAATGACCACTAGTGGTGGTTTTTTTATTTAATGATTTATTTAATAAAAACAATTTAAGTCATTATAGTAAACCGACAACATGTGGTCGATTATTAAAAAAATTTACAAGAAAAACCGACCACATGTGGTCGGTTTTTCAGGTAATTTTGTAAAAAAAATTAACACGATACTACATTGCATAATACAATACAGCCCACCAACCAACTAATATACAATCAACCACCATAAGAATACAAACATTAAAAATCACATTATTTACAAAATTTAGGGAGGTTCCAATTCCAAACTACAAATCATATAACAGACTAAAAATCAAAATACAAGTTCACATTTCAAGTACCTAAATTCAAAACAAAAGTCACTAATTCATAATTCAAGTAACTACACTTAAACATTTCAAGTCACTAATTTATTTTACAAGTTACAAAACTAAACTAAATTCAAAAAATAAAATGTTCACATTTCAAGTACCTACACTTAAACCATTTCAATTCACTCATTCACTTCACAAGTTTCCAAACTAAACTAAATTCAAAATGGAAAGTTCACATTTCAAGTACCTACACCTAAACATTTTCAAGTCACTAAGTCACTTCACAAGTTACCAAACTAAACTAAATTTAAAATGAAAACTTCACATTTTAAATACATACACCTAAACATTTTCAAGTCACTAATTAACTTCACAAGTTACCAAACTAAACTAAATTTAAAATGAAAACTTCACATTTCAAATACATACACCTAAACATTTTCAAGTCACTAATTATCTTCACAAGTTACCAAACTAAACTTAATTCAAAATGAAAAATTTACATTTAAAGTACCTACACCTGAACAAAGTCACTAACTCACTTCACAAGTTAGCAAACAAAAATTAATTCAACTTGAAAAGTTCACCTTTCAAGTACCTACACTTAAACATTTTCAAGTCACTAATTCACTTATCAAGTGACCACACTTTACTAAAATCAAAACACAAGTTGACATTTCAAGTACCTAAATTCAAGCAACGTCACTAATTCGTAATTCAAGTAACTACACTTATACTTTTTAAGTCACTAATTCACTTCACAAGTTACCAAACTAAAGTAAATTCAAAATGAAAAGTTCACATTTTAAGTACCTACACTTAAACATTTTCAACTCACTAACTCACTTCTCGAGTGACCATACTTAACTAAATTCAAAACACAAGTCCACATTTCAAGTACCTACACTTCAACATTTTTAAGTCACTAACTAACTTCTTAAGTAACCACACTTAACTATATTCAAAACACATGTCGACCTTTAAAGTAACTACACTTAAATATTTTCGGCTCACTAATTCACTTCTTAAGTGACCACACTTAGCTAAATTCAAAATATAAGTCCACATATCAAGTACCTAAACTTAAACATTTTCAACTCACTTATTCAATTATCAAGTGACCACACTTAACTAAATTCAAAACACAAGTACACATTTTAAGTACCTACACTTAAACATTTTCAAGTAACATACTCATTTCTCAAGTAACCACACTTAACTATATTCAAAACACAAGTCCACCTTTCAAGTTACTACACTTAAACATTTTAGAATCACTAATTCACTTCTCAAGTGACTACACTTAATAAAATTCAAAAACCAAGTACACATTTCAATTACCTACACTTAAACTTTTTAAGTCACTAATTCACTTCACAAGTTACCAAACTAAAGTAAATTCAAAATGAAAAGATCACATTTTAAGTACCTACACTTAAACATTTTCAACTCACTAACTCACTTCTCAAGTGACCATACTTAACTAAATTCAAAACACAAGTCCACATTTCAAGTACCTACACTTCAACATTTTTAAGTCACTAACTAACTTCTTAAGTGACCACACTTAACTATATTCAAAACACAAGTCCACCTTTAAAGTAACTACACTTAAATATTTTTGACTAACTAATTCACTTCTTAAGTGACCACACTTAGCTAAATTCAAAATATAAGTCCACATATCAGGTACCTAAACTTAAACATTTTCAAGTCACTTATTCAATTCTCAAGTGACCACACTTAACTAAATTCAAAACACAAGTCCACATTTTAAGAACCTACACTTAAACATTTTCAAGTCACTAACTCATTTCTCAAGTGACCACACTTAACTATATTCAAAACACAAGTCCACCTTTCACGTAACTACACTTAAACATTTTAGAATCACTAATTCACTTCTCAAGTGACTACACTTAATAAAATTCAAAAACCAAGTACACATTTCAATTACCTACACTTAAACTTTTTAAGTCACTAATTCACTTCACAAGTTACCAAACTAAAGTAAATTCAAAATGAAAAGATCACATTTTAAGTACCTACACTTAAACATTTTCAACTCACTAACTCACTTCTCAAGTGACCATACTTAACTAAATTCAAAACACAAGTCCACATTTCAAGTACCTACACTTCAACATTTTTAAGTCACTAACTAACTTCTTAAGTGACCACACTTAACTATATTCAAAACACAAGTCCACCTTTAAAGTAACTACACTTAAATATTTTTGACTCACTAATTCACTTCTTAAGTGACCACACTTAGCTAAATTCAAAATATAAGTCCACATATCAGGTACCTAAACTTAAACATTTTCAAGTCACTTATTCAATTCTCAAGTGACCACACTTAACTAAATTCAAAACACAAGTCCACATTTTAAGAACCTACACTTAAACATTTTCAAGTCACTAACTCATTTCTCAAGTGACCACACTTAACTATATTCAAAACACAAGTCCACTTTTCACGTAACTACACTTAAACATTTTAGAATCACTAATTCACTTCTCAAGTGACTACACTTAATAAAATTCAAAAACCAAGTACACATTTCAATTACCTACACTTAAACTTTTTAAGTCACTAATTCACTTCACAAGTTACCAAACTAAAGTAAATTCAAAATGAAAAGATCACATTTTAAGTACCTACACTTAAACATTTTCAACTCACTAACTCACTTCTCAAGTGACCATACTTAACTAAATTCAAAACACAAGTCCACATTTCAAGTACCTACACTTCAACATTTTTAAGTCACTAACTAACTTCTTAAGTGACCACACTTAACTATATTCAAAACACAAGTCCACCTTTAAAGTAACTACACTTAAATATTTTTGACTCACTAATTCACTTCTTAAGTGACCACACTTAGCTAAATTCAAAATATAAGTCCACATATCAGGTACCTAAACTTAAACATTTTCAAGTCACTTATTCAATTCTCAAGTGACCACACTTAACTAAATTCAAAACACAAGTCCACATTTTAAGAACCTACACTTAAACATTTTCAAGTCACTAACTCATTTCTCAAGTGACCACACTTAACTATATTCAAAACACAAGTCCACCTTTCACGTAACTACACTTAAACATTTTAGAATCACTAATTCACTTCTCAAGTGACCACAGTTAATAAAATTTAAAAAACAAGTCCACATTTCAAGTACCTACACTTAAACATTCTCAAGTCACTTATTCACTTCTCAAGTGACTACACTTAACTAAATTCAAAACACAAGTCCACATTTCAAGAACCTACTCTAAAATATTTACAAGTCACTAACTCACTTCTCAAGTGACTACCCTTAACTATATTCAAAACACAAGTCCACCTTTTAAATAACTACACTTAAATATTTTTGACTCACTAATTCATTTTTCATGTGACCACACTTAACAAAATTCAAAATGAAAAGTTCACATTTCAAGTACCTACACTTAAAAATTTTAAGTCACTAATTCAATTCACAAGTTACCAAACTAAACTAAATTCAAAATGAAAAGTTCAAATTTCAAGTACCTACACCTAAACATTTTTAAGTCACAGATTCACTTCACAAGTTATCAAACTAAACTAAATTCAAAATAAAAAATTCATATTTCAAGTACCTACACTTAATCACTTTCACGTCACTAAGTCACCTCCCAAGTTACCAAACTAAACTACATTAAAGATGAAAAATTCACATTTTCAACATTTTCAAGTCAATAAGTCACTTTACGAGTTACCACACTAAACTTAATTCAAAATGAAAAGTTCATGTTTCAAGTACCTACACTTGAACATTTTCAAGCCACTAATTCAATTCTCAAGTGACCACACTTTACTAAAATCAAAACGCAAGTTCACATTTCATGTACCTAAATACAAAACAAAAGTCACTAATTCATGATTCAAGCAACTACACTTAAATATTTCAAGTCACTAAGTCATTTCACAAGTTACCTGACTAAACTAAATTCAAAAAGGGAAGTTCACATTTCAAGTACCTACACCTAAACAATTTAAAGTTTCAAATTCACTTCACAAGTTAACAAACTAAAATAAATTCAAAATGAAAAGTTCACATTTCATGTAACTACGCTTAAACATTTTAAGTCACTAATTCACTTCACAGGTTACCAAACTAAACTAAATTCAAACTGAAAAGTTTACATTTCAATACATTCAAAATGAAAAGTTCATATTTCTTTGGTGGCGTGGGAAGTTCAGTCACTTTCCTTGCGCCCAAAGCAGCATAAAAAGGTGAAAATATTTCCATTATGTGCTCTAGAGCAACAGAAGATGTCAAAATTTGGGTTTTCAACTTGATATCAAGAAAATCTCAAAGAACACAGTTGTTTTTCTGATTTCAGATTAATATTCCGCTAGTACCTTAATTATTATAAAATTTTTGCATCACAATATAGTGAACATAGTATACCAAGCTGAATCTTGTTTTGCAACACAATGGAAAAGCAACCAAAAGTACCTTGACAAAACGGCCCGTGCCTCCAGTTACTCATCATCTCTGTCAATTAGATCAACTTCATCCTGGAATAAAAAAGTGTGGATTGTTATCAAGAAGACTAAGGTATAATTGACATTATTAAAGCAAGTATTGGAAGAATGTAAATACTTGTACAAAGAAAAAGAGAATTGATCTTTAGCGAGTAACCGTGATTTCTCCAGTCATGGTGGTGGAAGGCAGTGCCGGGTTTCTCCATCTGTGGTGGCTGGCTGATGGCGGGAGCCATAATTATTTATAGAGAGGGAAATAGATATAGAGAGAATGTAGAGAGTGGTGGAGGCAAAATTTTTTGGAAATGGATTAGGTTTAGGGTATTGTTTGTTTAAAAGGAAAAGAAAGTGAAACTGATCTCAGCCGTTGGATCAACTTTGATCAACGACTGAGATAAAAAAAAATAAAAAATAGGTGAAAAGTTGGAATTTGATTTCAGGGCCAAATTGATGTAAATTTTGACCATAATTGACACAAATTGAGTACAACAATGGCTAGAAATTAAACTACATAGGGGAGTAAATTGAAATTGACTGCTATTTTAATAACTATAACAACAACAACAACAACAACAACAACAACAACAACAACAATAACAACAACAACAACAACAACAACAACAATAATAATAATAGGCAATGTATTTGTAAATTGTGAATCTGCACATGTACGTGATAAAATAATTTAATAAATATTAATAAAATTATGCAAAATATCGTATTTGAATTAATAAATTTGTAAAAATGATACTAAAAATAATAAGATACTTTGTACATTTTTTAAATCATAAATGTAACTTGTTGAAAATTATTTGATACCAAAATAATGCGTAAAAATATTAATATTAAAGGTTAAATTATTTTGACAAAATAGTAGCCTAGGAGAGCATCGGAAGGTCAAAATTGGGTGTCAACACTTCCAAATACGTACTATATACATCGATCACATACACAATTTTACTACCCCATAATATACAACAGTTAGTTTATCTTATGTTATTATACCTTCAACATTATACTATGTATCACCTTGATCGATCGCATGATATCAGTAAATTCAATATATAACTGGATATATTTTATTAGCTTTAATTTTGACTACGTATTACGTACATCACTACACAAGAGATACGTATATATATATATATAAGTGTAAGCTTCGAGCTACAAACTACGTACATCACTATATAATATATATATATATATATATATTTATATATACATACATACACATATACACACATACACACTATTGACTATCAAGTTTTAAATATGTACTATATACATCGCATACGTACACGAGTATATTACCCATAATATAATGCAACATATTTCAGATCCATACTTTGATGAGTTACCGATTAATTTGTGTATTAGCTTACAATAATATAACTTCAACGTACAATATATTGTTACTTCGATCATTTTAAATCAAGGTATTCAACATGTTTGGATAGATTCTTCTAGTTTTTGTCTATATAATTCATCGATCACTACATCATATATATATATATATATCAGTTCTTAAATATGTACTATATATATCACATAAACGATTTTACTAACCCATATGTATAAAATATCATATTTGAATTGATAAATCATAAAAGAAGGTAATAAAATAATTTGTTTATATTTTCAGTTGGATAATCGGTTCATTAGATTCAGTTATTTATGTTTTAATTACTGCATACGTCACTACACGAGATATACATATATTCGATTGGCTATTATGCTTCCAACTATGTACTATATACATTGATCACATACACCATTTTATTGACCCATAATATACATCGGTTAGTTTATCTTATATTATTATACCTTCAATAGTATACTATATATATCACCTCGTTCGATCGCATGATATCAGTATATTCAATATATTCAATATACATCACTACATAAAAGATACACATACATATATATAAATGTAAGCTTCGAACTGCGAACTACGTACATCACTGCATAATATATATGTATATATATATATGTATATATATATATATATACTAGTTTAGGTGTACACGCCTCCATTGTGTACTTCACTTTATTGAGTTCAAATGTTTCACTAAATAGGAAATATGTTTAAATAATAAAGATGAATACAATAATAAAATTCAATAGCTTTTGGCGAATTTATTTAATTAAATCTAACCTTTACCAAAAAAAATTCTCAAAGCCGATCGACATTCACTTGCTACCTGTAAACTGCTACAAAACAATATGATGATAGAGACATCAAAAAATATAATTAAATCTAATCTTTACATAAAAATTTCCTCAAAGCCATCTGACACTCATCTATCACCTGTAAACTATAACAAAATAATATGACTATAGAGATATCAAAATACTACAACTAAACTTTACCTTTACACACACAAAAAAAATCTCAAAACAAAGATATAAAAACAACACTGTTAAACCTAATCTTTACCTAAAAAAAATCATCAAAGCCGACTGACATTCATCGACTACCTATGAATTCATCTACGACCTGTAAACTACAACAAAATAATTCAATAGTGATCACAAACCTTCGGTTTTGATGAAAATAATTCTTGTCTGAGCCAAATTTTCTCTAAAGAATGACTTGAATGAAAATGAAGAAGATATATATACACACACACGTTGAATAATTCTATTATACTAATAAAAATAGTGAAGAAGTCGAGAATGAGAAAATTAAGCATCCATCAATCTTGACATGCAACCGAATCAAGTTAGATGAGCATCAATCATATTTTCATAATAAGTAAACTAGTTTCTTCTCTAGTTTAACGTGCATCTCAATATTTCCTTAGCAGAATCCTATTTTAGGAGTATTTTTCTATCCTATTTTAGGAGTATTTTCTAATTGATCAGTAAAAAAAAAATATTAATTGATTCTCCTTCCATATATTTTAGGTGTCTTATATATTTTAGGAGTCTAGTTAATATAATAAAAATAGTTAAATAATAAATTAAAAAAATAGTAAAAAGTCAATTTTGTCTAAAGGAGTAGATTATAGATATAGATTAACTATTAACTAAATAAGTAAATGATTGATTAAAGTAACAAATATTGACTAATTGGAGAAATTTAATTGAAAGCTGAATTTTTATTACAAAACAATTCCTTAGACATATTTGCTACTTTGTCACAATTTGGAAGACGTTTCTAGTAATTATTTTTAAAAATTTAATTGATACTTGTGTCACAATTTGATACTTGTGTCAAAAGTTTAGGTATATAATTCAAATAAGGTAGATTTTATATGAAATTTTAGGTATATAATTCAAACAAGGTAAGGTTTAATAATCAAGTTTTAATTTTCACATATTTGAAAAAAATAGTAAAAGACGATTTTATCGATTGCAGAGATTTTTAATGAAGGGCAAAAATTTCAAATCACTTTTTTAAGGGTTTTCACATTTATATATATATATATATATATATGTATGTATGTTTCTATATGTCAACTCTTGAATACGTACTATATACATCACATCCAAAATTATATTACCTCATAATAGAACATATTCATTATATTCTAATGAATTATCAGTTATACTTGTATATTACATTATTATAACTGCAATAATAGCATATAATATCATTACATCAACTATATGATATAGACATATTCATTATACGAAGATTATGTTTAACGTCATTTAACGTATATACGAAGAAAATATTTATTTTATATATTGAAACATAAGTAAAAGATAAAGATTATGATTAACGTAACTTATTTATTTTATTTGATATATTTCTTACTAAATTGTTTTTACAAAAACTAAGCTTGATTGATATTTATTATTATTATATTGGTTATCGAATACGTGTGATCAGTGTAATTTCAAAAAAATATATATTTTATTTTATCTATAAATAATTTTTAATAAAAACCTACCACAAGTGGTCTCTTTTCTAAAATATTTTTTTTTAATACAAAGGCGACCATAAGTGGTCGGTTTTTTTAAATTATTTTATTTTTTATTTTTTTAATTCCAAAACAGATCACTTGTGGTTGCTTTTATAAAATATTTTAAATTTAATATTTAAAATAAAATCGACCAAAAATGTTTGCTTTTTAAAAATGCTTTTAAATTATATTTTTTAAATAAAACCGACCACAGGTGGTCGGTTTTTGAAAATAATTTTGCTTTATTTCTTTAAGATTCTAAAATCGACCACTTGTGGTCGCTTTTACAAAATACTTTAAATTTAATTTTTAAAATAAAATCGATCACATGTGGTCTATTTTTAAAAATAATTTTTAATTATATTTTTTAAATAAAATCAACCACAAGTGGTCGATTTTTTAAAATTATTTTCTATTTTTAATTAAAAACTGACAAGTTGTGGTTGTGGTTGGTTTTTAAAAATAGTTTTCAATTGTTTTTTAAATAAAATTGACCACAAGTGGTAGGTTTTTTAAATTTATTTTCTTTTATTTTAATTAAAAATCGACCACTTATGGTTGATTTTATTTAAAAATATAATTAAAAACTAATTTTAAAAACCGATCATATGTGGTCGTTACTTAAAAATACTTTTTAATTATATTATTAAGATAAAACTGACCTCAAGTGGTCGGTTTTAAAATTATTTTCACGTTCCAATTTTAAAAATCTAAAAGCGACCACAAGTGTTTGCTTTTAAAAAAAAACAAATAATAATTAATATAAAAATTATTGAAATGATTATGTTGAAATTTTAAAACATAAAAGCGACCACATGTGGTCACTTTTTTAAAGAAAAAATATTTTTTAAAAAGAAATCATGTGGACAGTTTTTTCCGACCACAAGCTATGGTCGGTTTTTTGTTGTCAATTTTTCTATTTTTTTAGTAGTGTAGGTTAGATACTAAGAAAGACTTTGTTAACGTTTCAGGACTAACACCAAAATTGATTGTTATACACGGAGTCACAAAAGAAAGTGAAGCTCCGGGGTCTAATAAAACATAAATATGATGATGAAAGACCTGTAACATACCCATAAAAACATTAGGAGAACTCTATTAATCCTGTCGAGTCTGCAGAGCATATAACCTATTCTAGTGCTACCCACTGGTGGCACTAGACATGCACCTTGATAAATCTGGCGACCTGCGGGTGCTGCTGAAGAATTTGTCTGGACCTAATTGCGATCACTTCTACCCCTCTGAGCTAGCATTGGACTCTCCTGGATCCTGTGGCCTGGCTTGCCACATCCAAAACATACATAACTACTATCTCTACAATAACCTTGATGGTTCCTACCATATTTTCTACAGAGCAGATTTGTATGCTAACTATTCACACTAACTTAGGACTTAGAGCTTGGCGCTCTATCCCAACATTCATTCATGAACTTGGGGACTGGCGCACCAGCTGAAGATGGAGTTAGGGATAAAAATTTCTAACGGAACTTAGAATGGTTACCCATTCTAACCGTCGCTAAGAAAAGTTAAAACTACATATTCTAGCCCTCTTGTTCTCTCTTTCTTTCTTCTTAAGCTTCTCTTTCTCAATCTGCTGTGTATGAACCATAAGGATAGATAGGTCCATCTCTTTAATCAATATGGTGGTCCTATACTTCTTGACCGCACTATCAGATACACCAGATACAAACTTACTTATGTTGGACCTAGAGTCAGCCACCATAGTCAGAGCATACCTTGCCAACTAAGTAAACTTGAGTGAGTACTCCTTCACACTCATATAACCCTGCTTCAAGTTGATGAAATCCTGAACCTTTGTGTCCTTCAACTCTAGGGGAAAGAACCTATCTTAGAAAGCTGTGGAAAACTCTTCCCACTCTACAGGACCTGGATCAACACCTTGATCCTCCTTCCACTGCTGAAACCAGGTATGAGATACACCCTGGAACTGATATGCAGCCAAGTCAGCACTCTCACTCTAAGTGACTTCCATGATATCTGTCACCTTCTGCACAATGTCCAGAAACTCTTGTGGGTCCTTTTTAGACTTCGATCCAAAAAATAGAGAGGGATTCATCCGAGTGAAATCCCAAATCCTAACTGGAGCTATAATTGATATTGGATTGGCTTGGGCAATAACTTTATGGTTGTTTTGAGTAGTTACAAAATAGTATAAGGTCGTAAAAGAGGCCCTAAATTTGATGTGAGAGACATACTCATTCAGGGGGTTTTCCTGTACATGCGGTGGTGTAGGTTGATCCGCGTTCCTTCTTTCGTTGTTTCTTCTGGGAGCCATTATCTGTAAATAAAACAAAGGATGAATTAGAAGGAGGAATTAAATAGAGCTCATTCTCTTTCTCATGACATGAACATTAAAAGAAACTTTCCTAAAACATATCATAGCCCTTTGTCCATAAGTGTGTCACGCTTCACACCCATGCACAAGACCCTAATTAATGCAGCTTTCAAACCCCGTTGGGTATTTTAAAACCTTAGGCTCTAATACCAAGTTTTGTTATGACCCGAGGCTACCCCTAGTTGCGACAACGATGCTTATGGCCACTAGTGACCACAAGATAACCCACGAGCTCATACCTGTTGTGAGCACTGGATAAAATAGTAATATAACACATGGGCGAAAGATAAATTGATAAGATACTATAAATTTAAATACAGAAATACATAACAATAACATAACTGAAATATTTGATAAAATATTATAACTAAACTATTTGTCTAAAACAACTAGTAACACTAATTAACTGACTAACTGTGTAACATATTGTCTGAAAGCCTATAAATATCGTGAGGTGTTGATGAGACAAAAGCCCAACTAACTCTTACTGACTGAACATAAAAGAATACTAATAATACTGAAATAGCTATAAAAGCATATCATGTCCTCGATGGACGGGGACTTACCACTACTTCTGCTCGATAACACTGAGCTATGTAAGAACGGTTGGGAAGCTGAGCATCCAAACCTATGTTATAAGATAACATAGAGCAAAGAAAAAGTATATGGACAGTACTTTGAATGTACTAGTATTTAAGATATGGACTGACTTAAATACATGAGATGACTGATCATTAATGCATGAACATGTAATACTTGAGAATGCAAGACGAAGCATAAACATGTTACTAAGATAATCTGCAATCAAAAAGACAAAAATATGTATAAATGAATAACTAACAATCTATACACTTGGTCAAGAAAATATGAGTTGAGATATACTAAAGCAATGACTAAAACTACGGGAGGTATCATGCAACTGACATACCCAACTTTGATCTAATCGGGATCCAACCTATAACCCTCGTTAGAAGGGTGTAGTACCATACCATGGGTACTAATACTGGCCATCTAGAACCACTAATCGTTGTCCCAACAGACCATGGTGTCAAGCCTAAATAACGGGTGACCCCTGGAAGAAAGCCAAGCGTAAACTAATGGGTGATCGCTTGTATTTTATGCTTGCTACGTAGTTCTAGAATTTAGGGACTTCTACTAATGACTATGCCTAAATTCATGGGGGAGCCGCCACCCCTACATTCACTCAATGCTATCCTACTCCTAACTGAACTAACAGTGATACTTAACTAAACAATAATTTTTATAGTGCTCATCGTGGTTATATCAACTGAGTAAATTGTAAATTTATGGGTTAACTGAATCATTACTTGAAAATCTAAAATTAGATAAAACACATAGGTATCCGGTGTTCATAGCCCATTAGCACTGAACGATGAAAAAATATGATAACGATGCTTTAAAATAGTAGTATGGAATCATGGTTCAAAGACCCAAAACATAAATATTTCATAAAATAAGTGAGAAGTATGAACTTGAAACATAGGAACGTGTTAATCATGAAAAAACACTATATTTACGGGGTTTAATTCATAACTTATGTATTTAACATGAAATAAGTTAAACATGATATGGGAATTGAATTTAAAAAACATGAATTATCTTAATTCATATGGAAACACAGGTAAACATGACTTGTATTTGAGCTAATAAGAAGTTTATGAATTATTTCACGAGTTTCATGGAGGATTTCATAAAGTAGGATAAGTTTCATACTTTTAAATAAAGATAGGCTTTTTAGGCTCAATGGGTGAAAGAGATCCATTGATGAATACCCACATACCTAGAATTGCTTGACTTTTAGGGAAACTTGAACTTTGAGGCTTGAGAAATGGCATGAGAGAAAAACCTAATCTTGGTGTTCTTGAGAATGGAGAGAATTAATGGCTTCTAAAATTGACTAGTAATAGATAATAATGCCTATTTGATGATTCAAGTCATGGGGGGGGGGGTTGATATGAGTAAAAGACCAAAATATCCCCTAAGAAATTGAATAAAATTGATAGAATTTCTTTAGTTGACAACTTAGTTGATAGCCTGTCAACTAGTTAAGGCCTTGTCAACCTAGTCATCACCTTCTCTTCATGATCTGGTTAAGGTTGACTACTTGGTTGATATCCTGTCAACTAGATGACGGCTTATCAACCTTGTGTCACCTTTCCTTTATGATTTGGTTAAGGTTGACGACATGGTTGATAGCCTATTTACTAGTTGGCGGCTTGTAAACCTTGTCGTTACCTTTCCTTTAGTGATCTAATTAAGGTTGACAACTTAGTTGATAGCCTGTAAACTAGTTGACGGCTTGTCAACTTTGTCGTCACCTTTCCTTCAGTAATGCAGTGTATTTTTGTTTATGGTTGATGACGAGGTTGATAATTCAACACTTAGCTGACGACTTATCACCTCGAGTCATCACCTTGATGACAGATGGAGACGTTGGGGTAAAATGGGCATAACTTTTCACTTCAATATCAGATTAAGGTGAACCAGATGCATTAGAGATATGACTCAAAGATATTTCATTTGATATATAGTAGGACACCTAAATAGATAAATTCTAGGAGATACACTCATCTAAATTTGACCCTAGTTGGAGTATCTGTCAAAAATCTATCAATAGAAAACACCTGAACTTGTCTTTGAGTTAGTAGGTTCTTATGACTTCGATTCATATACAAAGATATTACCACACCATAGATTTGATAATCACACACATATATATATGTAGAATATTTTGGTTCTAGTCTGTATACATAGGAAAATGGTTTGAATTCTAGACCAAAAATGTAGGATGTTATGGCTATTATCAGAAAATCTATCAACCATAATCCATCCAAACTCAAGAAGACCGAATAGGTAACCATGAAGTAGGCTAAACCAGCCTATAAAGGAAATCTGAAAAGAGATAAATTCCAACACAAAAGATGCACTCAAGATTTACAACTACAATCTAAAATCTCAACACTAAGGATGAGTCGCTCAATCTCAAATTTCAAAACCAAACCTGAAGACGGGTAGGCATCCATACTTATAATCTGTCAAACTTCTAAATCTCCATTACAAGGCGTCAAGTCTAAACTGATCCAATAAGTCTATATTAGTGTCAGCTACTCAACTTGATCTTAGTACCAAAATATGACATATCTGAGCTAAATCATTCCCAGCCAACATTGAAACATAGTTGAAGAACAAAATCATCACAAGGATAAACCATCGACTAAAAATGCAAACAACCAACTCTATATCATCTAGAGGGCACAGATGTAGCCGAAAACCAGAAATAATTCTAAGGATAATCACCGGCTGAAAAATGCAAATAACCTAGTCTATATCTATTAGAGGTCATAAACCACCAAAACATACTCAAAGACTCCCCAAGCCTGTAAGAAATGCTAGTATTAGTAAAAACTCTAGCAAATTAGAGAAATTAAACTTTGGCTGAAAACTAAACAGTCCAATAATCCATCTTCGCAAAGAATAGCCATATAGACATATAATCAAGGAGAATCACTCCACCAAATCTTATAAGGCCAACCAATTCTGAAATAGGGATTTCATGAATCCACCCAAGTATGGAAATTATAACTTAATCAGGCCATAATTCATCTTGCCAAGGAAAAAAAGTACTAAGCTTGACAGTTATGTTAAGGTCAAGATCACTTATTAGAAAATGAACAAAGAAACTCAAGATGAAGAATTTCTAATTTTCCAACTGAAGAAGTGATCATAGGAAAGACCATTTGCCTCTAACTCTCTAACTCCACTTTAGACAAAAAACATATCACGATAAGAAAAGAGCATCCAATATCCACACTAGCACTAAGAGCAAACTATTGCTAGGAGATGAATCCAACAAATCTAAGAGATGAATCCAAGAAATCTCGACATTAATATCAAAACCACTATCAAGCGATGAATCGGTCACAAGTGAAGAACAGGTCCAAAACAAGTCAATATCAAAATGCGCTATATAGAAAGGAATAGCCAATGCAACAACCTTTGCAACTAGGAGGCAAGTCTAAGAATCCAAACTCAAGAATGACAATATAACTAAATTGTCAACTCTAGAACCATAATAGAACAAAAGAATGTCAACTTACCTTCGATACCATAATTCATTCCTAATTAATCTAGCACAACTAATCAAGAGGAAAAAAAATCTTCCTCACAATAGGAAAGGAATTATCCACCCAATCTATAGCTGCTCAAGCCACCAAATAAGAATAACTTAGAGAAGGAAATTCTAACTAGATAACACTAGTTTAAATAACTACCTAGAAAAGATCAATTGCATAAAATAATATTAATAAAAACAACAATTACAATATAATCATCAACATAATGAATAGGAAGTACAAAAATTAAAACCAATAGTAAGTATAACTCTAAGGCCATAATAAGGCCAATATGTTGAGTTAAATGGGACTCGAACCCAAATGCTACACCCATTGAGAGAAAATATCAATACAAATCTACTTCATCCACTACTAAAGGAAATAAACCACAGGGGTAGTCATATAATCATGAATTCAATAACAAGGCACATAATAACCGATATGAGATTATTAAGGCATATAATAATTAATAGGTATGAAAACCCTAATACATAAATGAAAAAGGTAAATATAGGAAATAAAAGTACATCTATCATGGCAAAATACGCAATCACATGTCTGACATGTCTATGGGAGGATAAATTTGAATGAGTCCAAACTCAGACCCACCAACTAAATCATCAACTGAGGCACCAAGTGCACAATCTATAACTGAAGGTGCCACAAGATCACGAGGTTGATTTGAATTAGCTGAATAACTAGTTATCCCATGCCAAGGGAACTCTCTAAACTAGTGATCGATCTCTCTATAGTCGTAGCAAACTCTTGAAGCCCTAACTTGTATAAAAAAATAGGTTGAGCCCAAATGGCTAGCTGGACAACTAACTTTAAGAGAATTATGTATTTACATGATCATCCTTCCAAAAATCATATATTGTCTCAAGAAGTTTAGGCTAGCGAAGAAAACATGCTAACTTTGTCTAATGAACTAACTCACATCTACGACACTCTTTGAACAAATGAACCATCTCACCACAACCATAACAAGACCCTAGAATACTTTACGATACTTTCTCTCCTAATCCAGAATGGTCACTATAGCCTAATGGCCTATAGCAAAAGCTTTGCAAGGTCTGATTAGAACTATTCATATTGTGATCACTATAACTAATCTGAGAGCTACTCGTAGTCTGATATGCTACATTCATAGAATTGATAGATTGCAAATAAAGTTTACCTTCATTGCAACGATACTCACTCAAAGATGAAATATAAATAGCACTATACTGATGGCATGGTCTCTTTCGGCCACCTCCATAAGTCTTAATACATGCTCTCTCAATAGTCCTTAAATGATCAATAATCAAAAAGAGGGAAGACTCAACTACTATTGAGTACTCCAATGACAAATAGAGTCGCAATGCTAAACCTTTAATAAATCAATGCACCAGGTCTGTATCAGAAGAATATAGCATAAGAATATGCCTAGAACAGGCTAAAAAACCTATCTTATACTTCAAAAAAGATAAAGAACCTTGATGAACACAAGCAGAACCTACTTCGATCTGTGAACTACTCGATGAACCGAATATCATCCCTAGCTGTGATGTATCCATAAAAAGACTTAGATCTTCAATGTTGAACCTCGAAGTATTAAAGTAGTTGCAAGCTCTACTGGAGGCTGAGCTAGTCCTAAACCATTTGGATGATACTAAAGATCTTGGATATCCATCTTTTACTCGATAGTCTAACACTGTGCTAAGCTCTAAACATACGTGTCAAGTATTATCTGTATCTATCGACCATCTTGCATTATCTATTTAGGATAGAATAGGATCATAGAATATGCATGAGGCTCATAGAAATACTGACAAATGATAAGAAATCAAGAAATTAATTTCGTAATAATGACTTATAGCCTCCAAAAGATAGGTTATGGAATCAGCTGGACTACACTTAACACCTTGTTTTTTCTACTATATCGGTGAACCTGGCTAACATAACAATTTGTAATGACCAAATTTATAAAGTCATGATGGTGCCTACAATAACCCACCAGTAGGCAAGTCAAATCCCATAGTCTGGAAGTACTAGTAATGGAATACCAAAAGAATAGAAGGAGGAGTCCAAAATAGATGAAAAAAAGACTATCATACATAAGATAATCCCAAAATATGGTGGAAATAGTACAAGATCTTCTAACATAATTACGATACAAAGAAGGTACCAAAAGAATATACAGATACAACTATTCCTGATTATAACATAGCGACTACTCTAGCACATAAGAGGAAGGAAAGTAATACTTCAAATGTTAGGATCTGACTCTATATCTCTAAACCATGGCTTCTCCATATGACAGACTAAACATCGGTGATAACCCGTACTATGATCTACAGATTGTAGAAGTGTAGAATGAATGCCAAACACATGGTACTCAGTAGGCAATTGTCGACTGAGATCCAAAGGCAATAAACTATATATATAACATATAAAAAGAATGGAAAACTACACCCAAATATCCCTCAACCACATAACATAAATAATGAGATAATAATGATAAACTGTCTTATTCATGTCCAAGAAACTAACATAATAAGAGTAAGAAAGTATTAAGGATGAACTATACTATTGCAACCATATTTAGGAATCTCAACACTATGCCGTATATCACAGCTAATCTATGAATAAAGGGTGTAAGAAGGATATAAAATAGTATACAAGTCCAAGGAATGAATATACAATCTGAATAATGAAAAAAGGAAGAGATATACAACAATGGATTATATATATATATATATATATATATATAACCAAGGTAAACTTGAAGTACAATTATAGAAGGAACTAGTTTTAGTATACTTAGGGTTTCTAATCCATACATCTAAACATAAGATAATGTTGCATAATAATGTAATCATAAGGAAAAAGATCTAAAATCATACCTTAATATATTTGCTAAATCAAGAGGAAAGCTTCCACGAATTAGCCATAACAATCATAACTATAATAATGATAATGATAGCAATGATACTGTAAGCAACCAGATAGCCCAGACAATGAATACCAAACCGAGCCTTTCACGAAACCCCACCACCAAGGATTAGAAAATTCAATCAACATATAATACACCATAAGTCATACTCATAACCTATTCCTATGCAACCCTCTATAAAGCTGATAGATATAGGTGCATACCGATGATAGGAAATGCGTTTGTAAGGATGAATGCAATAGAATCCACAATGCCATACAAGATCCAAGTTTCATAATATATATCTAGACTAAAACCATTAATTATAATAAATATCCTAATCAACTTCATCCTTATAATAACTATCATAACCATCATAATCATGATATTTTTCATCCTTGTTGGGTTAATAAGCATATCAACATAGTCATCCAGCAGCCTTGCCCCTCATATAAGCATATAATCATAATCATTATCCATCTTTTCTGGGTGTATAAACTTATCATCATAATCATCCTCCAGCCCTGTTGGGTATATAAGCATATCATCATAATCATTCCCCTACCTTGCTGGCTATGTTAGCATATCATCATAATCATGCTCTGACCTTGCCAGGTATAGAAGCATATCATCAAAATCATCAACACATATATATAACATCAATACTAAAACTTTTTATTGAATTTTACTAGGAATTCATATCATCAATACCATCCTCCTCCTCCACCCCATACTAAAGAGATGGGTATGTAGATATATAATAGGTGCACGGACTAGAGTCGTGGATAAAAAGAGTGTAAATTCATAAATCTATTGCCTGGCATAAACTACGAGACTAAGTCATTATGAAAGTGTAAAGAGGGTCAAAATCTCTCATGACCAAAGTAATTAGTGGTATCAAATCATAGACTGGAATCTATCATGGTCAAAATTGTAAAAAATCATTTTTATCTCTTTACACCTAGGTTATTCATTAAGAATACAATTATTATTATGAAGAAATACGTTTTTAAGATGAAGAGAAGGATTTAACCCATATTCAGGAAAACAGTAACAAAATCATATTTTAGTTGGAATAATATTTTTTATTGATCTAATGCGCACGAATGTACCATGTCTACACATTCCATATCTAGTATTTAAATAATGAAACCATAAATATTAATATATTTATAAACTACAACCACAACCTATACAAGGATAAACACTTACTGGATTTTCGTCCATGTTTTGTCTACTAAATAATTACAACATTGTAATCATGACCTTTGGCCTACATATATATTTGGAAGCCATATTGATAATCATATTCATAAGACATCTTCTATCTATAAGACATAGCATAACTATGAGTCACATCACTTCTAGAAGGAATAATATATCAATAAGGCATCTCACATCTATGAGACATATCATATCTATAGGCCATAAATCATCTATATGAGGCATGTCACATCTATGAGGCATAATATATCAATAAGGCGTCACACATCTATGAGGCATAATATATCAATAGGTCATAAATCAAATCTACGAGGCACATCACACCTATAAGACATCTCATATCTATAGGTCATTTATCATAACTATTTTTATACCTAAATTATAAAGCATGGTGATGGACCCTATCATAAATAATTTCCGAAAGTCATATAATAGATACAATCCATTAATCAAATTTTGGGAAAACCATCATAATTTATCAAGTCATAAAGTAACCATATAATAAAGGCTTAATAGTCTCAACTATGTCTAACATGCATAAATAAGTCCACAAGGGCTAACACAAGTCTTTGCCTAAGGTGGGATGAAGGAAACCCCTTATAATCCTCAAATCCCATACTTGGGAAATTTCTACCACAACCTAATATAAGTTATCTAAATTGACTTCTAGATGGTATATAAGTCATAATTGGCCCTAAGATAGGAATTCCACCTAGAGATAAGCGATTAAGTCGATTCCACCCAAATTACAATTTTAAGGTCACTAAATAGCTCACATAAAGATATTCATACTAAGAATACTTCCAACACTTATGGTACATATCGAATCTAGCATAATGGAACCTTTATTCTACAAAACTATCTCAATCTATAAATAAGGCAATAGGATTCTAAAAGTGTAATAAGCATTTAACCTAATGGGTCAAAACCCCAATCTAATCCCCAAATATAAATAATCAATACTAGGTCATTATACCCATAATCAATATTAAAATTCATATTTACATCCAATATATAACATACATATTCTTGAAAAGAAGATTAGACAAAAGCTTTACTCAAAGCCAAACCACAAATCCTTGAATCATCTACAAAATGTCTGTCTTAACTCTACGATTCCAAAATGTTGCTATGCTATCAAAAAAATAATCTACACATCATCAGGAGTCAAATGAGACCCATATTGCCATACAATAGGTTAGGTTAAATTTTGGGTCAAGAATGAGCCTACGAGATCCACTAATGAAATCAAAAATTGAAACTACTACGAGGTCCCTAGAAGGACAAAGAGGAGGTGCTCAAAAGTTTAGCACAAACCAAGAACAAATTTTGTCTTAAATCAACCCTCAAATTTTTAGAATTCAAATCCCTAATTTTTATGAATTTATCAAGAAATTAAAGGAATCTTACCATGAATACAAAGGAAAATCAAGAAACAATCATTAACCAAGCTCTCCAATCAACTACAAGCTATAATTTTAAGCTCTCACTCTATTTTAGGTTTTCTATCCCAAGGGGAAAGACTAATAATGCCAAATATCTTGGAAAAGGGATTAATTTATACCCAATATAAGTATTCGGGAGTCGTTGTTGCGACCCCGAGGTGTGCTATCTCACTATATCTACCCTACCACACAAGTTAGGATGGCGACATGCACATGGTGATGCACTATCTCCCTGCCAAGTGTAATGCAATTGTGGCCCTTGGCTAGCAATCATAGCCACATCAGTTGGCAGCTAAACTTGGTAGTTTTTTTAAGTTTCCGTCAACCCCTTGAGATTTATTCAAATTCTTATATATGCAAATAAACAATAAAACCACACTAAACTCAATGTTGTAGACACAATAGCGAAATTAGATTTTCTATCCTAGATTGTTTCGACAAAATATGGGTCCCACACCTAGCTTCCAATTTCTTAACTTTCTAATTAATAGCTCAAAATGAACTTGGGTGCTTGGAACCCAAATTAAAGCTCCACCTTGACTAAAATAAATATTATGGAGTAGCTGATATTGTCAAAATTCTTATCCAAGGTCATATATTAGGAGTTTTGGTCCGAGACCGAATCCCGAACAATAAAAACTCCAAAATAAGAAATGAGCCTAAGATCCCAACAAATTATTCGATCATTTAACCAAAAGTTCTGGAAAGTCATAAATAATCTGTAGCCTCTGTGGGAAGGCTTAAAATATCAGAAGTGTATGTATATTGAGAAATTACATAGAGGTTCATTACAATTGGATATATTAAATTTCCTAATTCATTCCAAGGTTCAATATTTAATCTATGTTCATAAGTAAAAGACTCATTAAGTTTACAAGGATCTAAACTAGTCATACTATATAGAGGAAGATCGGTGGGGCCCACTACTAGTCTCAAAAATCCATAGTAAAGCAAGCACCTGCTTAACCTAGATTAAACAAGTACCTACCTAACCTAGTCTAAGTCATTATAATTCCATAACTTCAAAAATCCAAGCAAAAGCAAGAACCTGCTCAACATAGATTAATCAAGTACCTACCCAACCTAGACTAAGTCTTTAGAATTCCATAAAAAGGTTCTAAGTAACCCTAAGGAAGCTATAATATATCAATCTAATTTAATAAGTGAAAGGACGGGTCTTGTTCAACCCAAAAAGCTTTCTAATTAGCTAATTAATCCCATAATTTACTAAACCATTAACAAAACCATAAATACTCACCAAAATCTCAAATGGCCTACAAGCAATTTTGTAATTAATCTCAATCTATGAGAAAAATAAGCCTAACCTAGTTTTATGTCACCAAAAGCATGAGACAGTCTACCACACGATGGATTTTCCCTTTTGAGAAGCCTATTGTGCCCATGCATACACACAAGTGTACGTGGCCAACCAAGTAGTAAAGTGGAATTTAAAATCCAAGTAGCAATCCCACAGGAACTTATGCTTAGCAATAATCTACTTCTAGTATTAAAACAAATACTAAACAAGTGCAAGAGTAAGTACTAATGTTTGGGAATTAAAAACTAAAATTAACTGTATATAATTTGATAATATAAAGTGATTGAACAATAATAGGGAGAAACCTATAAGGCACTATGGACAATCTTATTAAGCTATAAATCTCATCGGTTTAGTTAATTATCCTAGTTTTGGATTCACAAGGTCAATAACATGATTATGGTGTTTTGAACCTCTAATCGTCTATCTAATTAGCCCCATACCTTCATCGTTGAGCGGGAATGCCAGTACTAAGTTAAATGGATTTATATTTTATCTTTTTTATGAACCTACTTTATCTTGTTTAGATGATTATAAACTAACAACATGGGACTAGGTCTTTAGGTCGTTATGAGTTCAGTACTTTTGCCACATGTCTGTGCAGTTCTATCTATTATTGTAACAAACTGCGTAGTTGAGCTGTAAACCAATCAGGACACATAGCCCAATCAAAATTCTACCCTAATCATTATCCTACTAGAAATATATAAAAATTCTTTTCAATTAAATAATTTTCAAAAAAAGAATGAATCAAGAAATGACGAAAATTCATATTGCTCAAGTTCCAAATTTGTGTGTGCGTGTGATTATGTTTTGTTGTTCTTGAGTCAAGTAGTGATCTATAATTCAATTACTGATCTTATAAGAGTAATTCTTTTTATTTAGTTTTAGACTACTTAGGTAGAATTACCTGAGGTGATATTGATTAGAGTTAATAAATATTTAACACAGTTGTCAAGAGGAGAGTTTATAATATAGTTATTACAAATTAGTAGAGCTTAGATTTATGTTCCAATGGAGTCTGTAATCATTAGTTTGATTATTATGGCTTGTTGAGTTCTAGTGAGGGAAGGCAATGGTGTTTACTCCTTATATCAAACAGGTTTCCACGTTAAACCATTGTGTTCTTTATATTCCTGCAAATGTTTTATTTCCCTACTACTTTACTGCTTTATTTTATGTGTCTGACTCTAAGGGACTTGTTCCCTTGTAAGGTGGTGCACCCCCATGTTTCATCAATTGGTATCATAACCAGAACACTCTAAAAGGTTTATACATAGAGTGATTTATTGATCATGGTTTCTCCACCTAATCTAGAAGAAGACAATCTACCACTAGACCACCCCGCTTTAGTGGGCAGTACTATGGCAGGTGGAAAACTAGGATGAATGACTTTATAATCGCTGAGGACAATAAAATGATGGATGTAATACTTGATGGCCCTTATGTGCTTATTAGAGAGGTAAAATAAGGTGACATAACAAGGATAGTTGTCAAAACTAGGAGAGAATTTGATGATGAAGATATAAAAAAAGTTGAAAAGAATTATAAGGGAAAGAAACTGTTTGTCTGTGGCATAGGACTTAATGAACATAATAGGATTTCTACTTGTGAATATGCTAAGGAAATTTGCGATTACTTGAGGGATAATCATGAAAGAACCACTGATGTGGAGGATTAAAAAGTTGATATGCTGACTACTTAGTATGAAACCTTCACTATAAAAGAAGGAGCAACTATCCAAGAGATGTATACTAGATTTAATTTAATGACTAATGAGTTGTACTGCTTAGGATATGTTATTTCTTTGTATAAAAAGGTGAGAAAAATTATAGGTGTTCTTCCTATGTCCCAGGAAAGCAATGTTGATGATATTAATGAGGCAAGAAACCTGAAGACTATCACTATGGATAAGCTTATTGGTAGTCTAAAGACTCATGAACAAAAGAAGCAGTACGCGCAAGAAATGAAAGAAGAAAAAGGAGAAAAATCTCTTGCATTAAAGGCTACAAAGTTTGATTCAAGTGATAAGGATACAGATGTTTCCTTTTTGGAAAAAATAATAGTTAGAGCCATGAATAAAAGTGGTCAATTTAAAAGGAGAGGGATTAATAACAGGGAGGCACTATTCAAGTTTGTCACAAATGTGGATGTCCTGAGCATTTCATCAAAGATTTCCCAATATACAAACTAGATTATCAAGAATATCTAAAGTTTTAAGTTGACAAAGGAAAGAAGAGGGGCCATGTCCCTAAAAATTCAAGAAGAAAGGCTGCAACTAATAACACAGTTAAATAGGCTTTAGCAGTCTGGAGATTTTTCTAGTGAATCCGAGAAGGATGAAAAGCTTGAAGATTTTCCTATGTTGTTAGTGGAGGAGAGTGAAGTCACCTTTGACTCCCTATTTTCTCCTATGGGAAACACTAAACATGAAGAAGAAAATGAGATAACTATTTCTGACATTAAAGAAAATTTAATAACTACTAAGCTTGAAAGATAAAGAAGCTTGCAAATGTGCTGATTGATTCTATGTGTGAACTTGATTCTGAGAAAAATTTGCTAAAAGATAAAGTATAAAATCAAGAGCTTGAATTGTTTGAATTAACTGTCTAGATATCTAAAATAGAAGAACAGTTCACAAAATTGAAAACTAAAAATCTGAGTTTAAAGAGTCAACTAGAGAAAGTAAATGATTTTGATAGTAAAGGGAAGAAAGAATCCTCCAGTATTCAAGTTAGTCGTGAATAAAAACTAAGGGATTCTCAAAAGCACCTCATGACTGCACTCCATAAGAATGAAGAATTAGAAAGGGAGTTGGTCCTTATAATAGAAAAAACTTAACAAATCACTAAAGTGGATCACATTCTTTCAAATCCTTTTTAAGTTAACTGGTCTGGTTGTTAATAATGGTAAATGACTTGGATATCAATATTTAAACCTCTTACTTGAATCTCCTGGGAAGGATGTTCATGGTACCAAAATCAAGGTACACATACCTCTATGTACACATTGTAGAAGGGATGGTCACTTGAACAAGAATTGTCAAATGTGGGTTAGTTCTAGAATTAAAAGTGCCAGATACATCCGGCAGGAGAATTCCTATCTTAAAGATTTTAAACCTTTGAAAAATATGAAGAAGAACTCACCACCTAGCTAGGAATAGAAAAACTTGATCTAAGCTTTATCTTTCTTTTGGCAACTCAAAGTCAAATAGGTTCTCACATCTAATAAATGACTTTGTTTCCAATGGATGAGAAAGAGTGCAGTCAAAACTAGTTTATGGATAGTAGATGTTCAAAGCATATGAATGGAAGGATTGATTGTTTTCTCTCTCTCATGACACTTTAAGTTGTAGGTGTGTTATTTAAAAATGCTAAAGATGATGGTCAAGAACAAAGAGATATATATGAGAAGGATTAAGTGATGGTGACTCAATATCTCAGCTGCAGATCCCTGTTTCTGGAGAAACACTAAAAAGGGTCTATTCAATATCTCCAGTGACCCGATCCTAGTAAAACTCAACTTAGAATGTCAAAATTGGAAGAATAGATCTTCTCACTCCCTTAAGAACATGACTTCACCTTTGGAATCTGTAGTCTAAACAAAAGCTCAAGCGAAAAAATTTATAGCATTTATAACATTTTTTCCCTATTTGAGACCAAAAATGTGATAGAAACTTTGAAAGATACTGACTGGATCAATACAATGCAAAAGGAGCTTCATTAACTTTAAAGAAGAATTCTATGTCTAGAAACCTCCAGGTTTTGAAGATGCAGATCTTCCTTATTTTATGCTTATATTGTACAAAGCTCTCTATAGTTTGAAGCAAGCACCAAGGGCTTATCCAAAGGTAGAAATTTACTATTTATTCAGATATATGTTGATGACATAATCTTTAGAGCTACTTTTGCATCACTATGTGAAGATTTTGCAAAGCTAATGGAGAGTGAATTTGTAATGAGTATAATGGGTGCATTGAGTTTCTTCTTAAGACTGCAGATCACACAAACTTCTTAAAGGACAATGATTTATTAAGAGAAGTACCTCAAAGAGCTACTGAAGAAATATAATTTGGAAGGTGCAAAGCCAATCGAAACTCCAATTGGAATTAGTTCAAAGATAGATAATAATGAACATGGTCCTTTAGTTAATAAGACCATGTTTAGAGGGATTATTGGATATTTACTATATCTCTCTTCAAGTATACCAAATATTGTATTCAGTGTGGGAATAAGTGCCAAATTTATGGCTTTCCCAAAGGAGTCTTATTTGAAAACTTCAAAAAGAATTCTCAAGTATCTGAAAGGGACAGAGGGCCTGCTCCTATACTATCTATTTGGAGACAACTTTGATTTGATAGGCTATGGAAATATTGATTATGTTGGATACATGGTGGACAAAAAAAGAACCTCCAGAATAACTTATTTTCATGGTTCTTCCGTAATTTCCTAATGTTCTAAGAAGAAAAATTCATTTTCTTTATCTATTGCTTAAGCTGAGTATGCAGTTGTAGCTTCTTGTTCTACTCGGTTGTTGGGGGTCGACTAGCAACTAATGGATTTTTTAGGATTATCTCATGCACTCCCTATGATGTGTGACAATCCAAGTGCTCTTAATATGGCTAATAATTCAGTACAACATAAAAAGACAAAGTATATTGATCTGACATCTTTACAAAGGTTCTTGACAAGGAGCACTTTGTGAAGGATGGGCTAAGATCAGGGCTGATCAAAATAAACTAACCTTCCAAGCGTATTTCAATCCCCAAAAAGTCATAAAAGGTATTTTCAACAAGTATTAATTGTCCTATTTATAATATGATAAAATTCATCCATTTAATTCCTTGGGTGTGCCACGTTGGTGTTGCTCAACGATTAGAGAATGGAATGCACTTAACATGGATTCACACTATTTTAGCCACATTTATTTTGTGTAGTAGGGGGTTTCACTCCATTATTTCATAGGTCCAAGGGTATCAAATCCCATCAAGCTGTCTGCTTGATTTCCTTTTCTAATATTTCGTCTTTAATTTGTTTTGGCTCCAAATCTTTTCATCTTTACACTTTTTTAATCATACACATCAATACATAAACATGATCAATAAAATTAATGCATTGTCTAAGTGCTCTCCTGTGTCTCATTGTTTATCTCCTACTCAGGCAAATAATGACTAACAACTTATAATTTTGGCCTAACATCCCCCACAAATAACCCCAACATAAACAAGGGATTTAAAGCTAATTAAAGTATTCATCAAGCATATAATGGAAACTTATAGAAATAATCGCGATAAAATAACCATGACAGAATCTCAACTCACCATTGATACCCAATGATCGACCTCTGATCTCTTTAAGCTTTTTAGCGATTTTAATGCATTTTAGACTAAAAGTATATAAGGGGAATTGGATTCCACAACTATAAATGTTATCACGGGTCCATTCATCATAATCGTAGGAACCCATCATAAACGCGATACTAGACCACCTTGACCCTCGAAAACATGGTCGTCTCACCGTATATGTGAAGGAGAAACTCTAATTGGTCGACTACCTGACTCAACGAGAATGCGATGGCCGACTTATGAATAGGATGGATAATAATGTTAGCCTTTGCAAATGCAGCCAAGGCCTTGGGAATCAAAAAAATATTATTGGTCTGCACCAGTAAACTTGGTTTTTGCCAACTTTTTTATCGGACCCTCAAAATTAATTTTGAATCCCGTGAATAAAAAAGAACTGTGCTACACTATCCAATTCAATATTTTGAATGCACTAACACCATCTAAATTTTAATCTGAGTGTGTTTCGATTGAATTTGGGTCCTATACACCAAGAGCTATTTTAATCACATTCCATCTAATAGTTCAAACAAGTTTGAAAGACTTGAATCCATTTTTGTGCACATGGAATTTTTAAGATTTTCACTTTTTATCATGTGGAAAATTGAATTAGCTTTCCAACGATACCAATTTCATCCAAATTCTATGTAAGATTAAAAAATTATGGATGTTTTACTCAAAGCTGTCAGAATCTCCTAGGTTCGACGGCCAGGTAGATGGACCATCAACCTAGTGATGGACCATCACAGCCAAGGCAATGAGGCAAACTTCTAGATAAGGTATGACAGATAGGTTGATGGATCGTCAAACTTGCGACAGACTGTCGCCCAAGCCATTTCTACTAAGGCAGTGAGTCCCTATCCTGGTCCACCTACAACGGTTGAAACAACAGACCATCGAGCCAGCGATGAATCATCACACGAGCCATCACACATCCCATTTAGTTATTTTAAAGCCATTTTTAAAAGGGTATTTGGATTTTTTTCCACCCGATTTAACCCCTAATTACACCCAACCATACCTCATAAGTTTATTATTCTTCTACAACAACAAAATAGGGTTTCTCTCAAGGATCAATCCCTAAGAACAAGAAACCCTAAGTTCTTAATTTCAACCCAAGAATTCATGTTTTCCTTGACAGATTTTCAAGAAATCACACACCCAAATATGCATAGTGTTCATTCATGGACTCTTTTTATCCATGAGTGTTCATTCATGGACTCCTTTTATCCATGAAGCCCAAGAATATTTTTTCAAATTTAAGTGTATGGATTTTTTATGAATTTCATGTTGGGTTTGTTTTGTTCATGTTGATAATAACCAATTGAATTCTATTCCATGTTTAGTGATAAATCGTAAGTGGAATTGATTATTATAGGTGTAGTTTCATGTGAATCCATGATTAAGCACTTGAATGATGAAATTAGAGTTGAATCATGATGTTTAATTATTATGTGATGTTGTCTACATATACCATACTCCCCATGAATTTGATTAAATGCTTATGTGAAGGAAAAGTGTCCTACTAGTATGATAGTATAAAATCCCCATTTATGTACAGTTTTATGCATATCAACTGTTTGATGAAATGCCTTAATAAATGTATTAGGGATTGTGATGTTGGTCATGTATTCAACAATGTCATGCTTTGTCAGTTTATTTCCATCGATTCTTAGGTGAACTTTTACTCGACAATTTAGTTGTATGCCTAGAGTATATGTCATGTTCTCAAGATACTCTCAGTCAAGCCATGTTTAGTAGAATTTAGTCAGTCTAATGACTTAGGAAAAGTCAGTAAATTCAGTAAATCTCAGTTAGGTATCAGACTTCAATAATATTCCGTCAGTCAACGAAACTCAGTTAACTCAGTCCAGTCGGTTCAGTTAATTATGTTTAGTGTCTATTCAGATGGGAGTAGAAATTAGCACCGAGTGAACCCAAGGATGGGAACTCAACTGTTATATGAGGGTATGATTCTTACAAGCAATCCTTAAGTTCCAAAACTATGTAGCCAGCATAGGTTAACACATCATAGCACGCTATATGAGGATAGATGAGGTGGCTTAACCTATGCTATGAGGGTTCCCACCATTCTTACAAGAGTTACCTATTATATGAGGGTCACTCACAGATTGCCCTTACCAGTGGCATGGTATTAACACCCTTCTAATCTGGGCAGAGATTGGACCCCAATTCAGCTATAATACATCATTTGGGGCATGTCGGTTAGATAACTACTTCCCACAGTTTCAGTATCAGTATCGGTAAAAAAACTCATATAGTTCTGCAAGTTTAGGACTGTCAGATACGGTCAACTTAGAATAGTATGGAGCTTAACTTTTTCCATCAGATTCAGGATTGTCAGATATACTCACTCAAGTTATCAATGATTTGAATTCAGTCATTATCCATGTTAGTTATCAGTAAATTCATGTTATCACGATCTCAGATATAGTTACTATGTATTCATGCATGTGTTCTCACATTCATATAGTTAATTACCCAGTATTGTTCAGGAATATAAACCTCATGCATTAAGCCTACCTCACATGTATACTAGTACATTCAAAGTACTGACGCATTTGCACTATCATGTCTTATACTATAGGTTCAAAAGCACGAGCTCCAGAGAATCAGTAGTATTTTAGTCTCAGCAGTCAGAGTTAGTAGTGTGTCCCCATCTTTCAAGGACATGATCATTCTTACTATCTCATTAATTAATTTATTAGTTGGAGTTATTTAGGGACATGTCCCATCAACTCCTTATTCGTACATTTAAGTTAGTTAGAGGCTTGTCAAACTACAATGATCAGTTAGTTATTTCAGTTGTTTTGGGTATATTATACCCCATCCATATGTTATGATTTATCAGATCTTATGTTATAGTTTTGAAACTTATGGCCTTTCTATTTATTTTTTTGCATAATACAGTATATTATGTAGTATATAGGTACAAATATCAGTCATGCGTTAGGTTGTGGTCCTTCCGAGTCAAGAGCACCGTGTAGTGTTCCAAGTACCATATTTGATGCATTACAAATTTGGTATCAAAGCCTTTCCTAGGAAGTCTGAAAGCCACATCTAGTAGAGTCTTGTACATGGGTGTGTTGCGCACCATATTTATGTGCAGGAGGTTATAAGATGTTTTAGAAATAGTTTTGCTTCTTTCAGTATTCATGTCATACCAGGGAGTATAATCTCAAGTCAATCTTCCATTCTAATCCATTTCTCCCTTTCTTTTATAGAACATGCCTCCAAAAAAAAGAAATGGGAATTAGTCAGCCCCTCATCCTGAAGTACCTTTGGGCAAAAGTTTTTCTTATGCATAGTTCAGAGCTGCATTCACTACTCTTGGTCAGTCAGTTACTACTCAAAATAAATGACCAACTGTCATTCTAGTAAACCCAATGGTAAATTCAGTTGCAGCTAGGATTTGGGATTTCACTCGAATGAATCCTCTATCCTTTCTCAGGTCTAAGTCAGATGAGGACTCTCAGGAATTAATCGATTAGGTTTAGAAGGTTACAGACATCATGGGGGTTACTTCTAGTGAGAGTGTTGAGCTAGCTGCATATAAATTGTAGGATGTTGCTCACACTTGGTATAAGCAGTGGAATTCAGAAAGGTCAGATGATGTAGGGCCTATTGAGCGGGAGGAGTTTGTCACTGCATTCTTAGATAAATGCTTTCAACAGAGTCTAAGGTGTTAGAATTCATCAACCTCAGGCAGGGAAACATGACGGTGAAAGAGTATTCTATTAAGGTTACATAATTAGCCAGATATTCCCCTTATATAGTTGCAGACAGCAGGGATAAGGTGATTAAGTTTGTTTTTGGAGTAAAGGATAGTGTGGTCAACAAGTGTAGATCTGTGATGTTGAATAGTGACAATACTTTAGCCTCGCTTATGACTCATGCTCATCAAATAGAAGATCAAAAAATTAAGATGAAAGAGAAGTAGAATAAGAGAGTAAGGACAAGTAGTTTCAACTTTTCTCAGCCCAAATTAGAAGGAGGAAACAATTCTAAATTTCATCCCAAGTCATCAATTCCAGCTCCTTCTCCAGCTAGTGCTCCATCTACTAAGTTCAGGGATGGTAACAAAGATAGAATGCCAAGCTTTAAGTCTAAGGGCAGTGTTAGCAATGCCCGCTCCTATCCTCTTTGTCATACTTGTGGCAAGAGCCATCAAGGAATTTGTAAAGCTGGCAGTGATATTTATTTTGGGTGTGGTAACCTAGGCCATAAAGTCAAATATTGTCCTTAGCTAGGTCCTCAAGGTTAGTAGAACCATTCCCCATATCAATACGATCGCCCAAACCAGCAGGGTGCCACCTCCAATGCTACTAGTGGGCAACGTCTAAATAGACTTTATCCTCTTTATTCCCAACAAGATTAGGAAAATTCTCCTGATATGGTTACTGGTACGTTACAGATCTTTCATGTGCATGTTTACTCTTTGCTAAATCCAAGTGATTTTTTTTCTTTTGTTACTCCCTATATAGCAGGCGATTTCAGAATCAGTCCTAAAATTCTAGCAGATCCTTTTTCAGTGTCTACCCCAGTGGGTAAAACTAACATAGCCCAACGGGTATACAGGAACTGCCCGATTATGATTTTTCAAAAAGTCACTACAGCAGACTTCGCCAAATTAGAGATGACTAATTTTGATGTCATTCTCAGCATGGATTAGCTTCATTCCTATTTTACCATAGTCGACTACAGAAATAGAATAGTCCAATTCCAATTTCCAAATGAACCCATCCTTAAGTGGAAGTGTAGTACTTCAGCTTTCAAAGGTCAGCTTGTTTCCTACATTTAGGCAAGGAAAATGATATCTAAGGGATGTGTCTATTATTTTGTTTGAGTGAAGGACAAAATTTCCAAAACTCCCAGTCTTGAATCAATCCTGGTAGTTAGTGAATATTCAGATGACGTTACCAAAGATCTTCCAAGAATTCCTCTCGAAAGGGAAATAGACTTCGACATTGATCTTCTTCCAGATACTCACCCTACATTTATTCTGCCATATAGAATAGAACCTGTAGAACTCAAAAAATTAAAAGGGCAGTAGAAGGATCACTTAAATGAGGGATTCATCAGACCCAGTGTGTCCCCGTGGGGCACACCAGTCTTATTCGTCCGAAAGAAAAATCATTCTCTTAGGATGTGTATTGATTACCGCCAACTCAATAATCTCATGTTCAATACCAAGTATCCCCTCCCTAGAATTAATGACTTATTTGACCAACTTCAGGGTGCAAGCTATTTCTCTAAGATAGACCTCAGATCAGGCTACCATCATCTTAGAGTTAGAGAATGTGACATTCCAAAAATAGTCTTTCGTACTTGGTATGGTCACTTTAAATTCCTCGTCATGTCCTTTGGATCTTACTAATGTCCCAGCAGCTTTCATGGACTCGATGATTCGTGTGTTTAAGAAGTATTTGGACTTGTTCATCATAGTATTCATAGATGATATTCTGGTCTATTCCTGCACTGAGCGTGATCATGCAGACCATCTTAGAATCAATCTTCAAACTCTTAGAGATCATTAGTTGTTCGCCAAATTTAGTAAGTGCGAATTTTGGCTAAGGTCAGTAGTATTCCTTGGTCATATTATTTTTGGTGAGGGCATTAGAGTAGATCCTTAAAAGATTGAAGTAATAAAAAGTTGGCCTCCCCTTGTCTCTCCATCAGACATTAAGATTTTATTGGATTTGGCTAGATATTATAGATGGTTTGTTGATGGATTTTCTTCTAATACATCCCCTACATCCAGATTGACTCAGAAGAAAGTCAAGTTTATGTGGTCAGATCCTTGCGAGAAAAGTTTTTTGGAGTTGAAGACTTGACTAATATTAGCTCCAGTCCTAGCTCTTCCAAAAAGTTTAGATGGGTTTGTAGTATATTGTGATGCATCCAGAGTAGGCTTGGGTTGTTTCCTCATGTAGCATGGTAAGATCATAGCCTATGCCTGCAGACAGCGTAAACCCTATGAGATGAATTATCCTACTCATGATCTTGAGTTAGCAGCCGTAGTATTTGCCTTGAAGGTTTGGAGGCACTATTTATGAGGTGTTCATGTCGATGTGTTCACAGATCATAAGAGCCTTCAATATCTATTTTCTTAAAAAGATCTCAATCTTCATCAGATAAGATGGTTAGAGCTATTGAAAGATTATGACATGAGTGTCCTTTATCATCTAGGAAAGTCCAATATTATGGCCGAAGCTCTCAGAAGACTGTCTATGGGTAGAGTTGCTCATGTTGAGGACAGTAAGAAAAAGTTAGCTCAAGAAATCCATCAGCTTACTAGACTAGGCATTTTCTTAGTCTACACAGAAGAAGGTGACATATAGGTTCAGAGTAGTTCAGCATCATCTCTAGTTTCTGAGGTGAAAGAAAAGTAAAATAAGGACCTCAGTTTAGTCTAGCTAAAAAAGTCAATCAAGGATCAGAAAATAAACGTTTTCTTCTAAGGGTGAGTTGGTGTTCTATGTTGTCAAGGTCATCTCTGTGTTCCAAGTGTAGATAACTCAAGGCAGTAATTCTAAGTGCATGGTGCACGCTACTCTGTTCATCCAGGGGCCTAAAAGATAAAACATGACTTGTGGGAAATCTGTGGGTGGAGTGGGATGAAGAGAGATATTGTAAAGTTTGGAGAGAAGTACTCTACATATCAGCAGGTTAAGATAGAGCGTTATAAGCCTAGTAAGTCCATGCAGGAGTTCAGTATTCCTACTTATAAGTGGGGAAATATGAACATGGACTTCGTGATGGGTTGCCTCATACCCGTCATCAGCATAATTTAGTTTAGGTCATTTTAGACTAGATGATCAAATCATCTCATTTTCTTTCAGTCCATACCTCTTATTCAGCCAAGGATTACGCCAAACTATACATCAGAGAATTAGTCAGATTTCACGGTGTTCTACTATCTATTATTTTAGATAGAGGTACTCAATTTACCTCTTATTTCTAAAAAGTATTCCAAAAGGGTCTTGGTACCTAAATTTATCTTATTATAGCCTTCCATCCTCAAACAGATGGTAAAAAACAAAAAGCACTATTCAGACCCTAGAAGATATGCTAAGGGTGTGTGCAATTGATTTCAAGGGTAGTTGGGATAACCACTTGCGTTTGATTGAGTTTTCATACAACTATAGCTATTATTCCAGTATTTGGATAGATCTATTCAAATCTCTCTAAGGTAGGAGATGCAGATCTCCAGTCAGTTGGTTCAAAGTTAGTGAGGCCTCAGTTATAAGACCTGACTTGGTATTCGATGCCTTAGAGAAAGTCCAGTTGATCAGAGCAAGACTCCGAGCTTTTCTTATCCATCAGAAGTCTTATGCAGATATTCTCAGAAAGGATCTGGAGCTCAAGATTGGTGACTATATTTATCTAAAGATCTCACCCATGAAAGGAGTGAAGAGATTCGGCAAGAAGGGAAAGCTTAGTCCCTTCAAAATTCTTAGTCGTCTTGGCAATATAGCCTATGAGCTCAAGCTTCCTTCAGATCTAGACTCAGTTCATCCAGTTGTCCATATATCTCTGCTCAAGAAGTGCATAGGTGATCCATCAGTTGTAGTCCCTATTCAGAGCATATATATTTAGAACAGCCTCTCTTATAAATGATTCCAGTCAAAATCCTAGACTATCAGACTCGTAAACTGAGGTACAAAAATGTCCCTCTAGTTAAAGTTCTTTGTCAAAATTAGTCCGTCGAGGGAGCTATATAGGAAACAAAAATTGACATGCGTACCAATTATCCTCACCTCTTCTCCACCAATCCAGATCAAGCTCTAGGTAACAATTCTCTTTAAGCTTTTTAGTTTCATGTTTAGATTTTAGTTACAAGCTTGGTATCCCTTTCATGTTAAGAATTCCATTATAAATTTGGAATCAAATACCATTGCATATTCAATCATGCATTCATGTATTAGTTCAGTTATATAATTATGCATCAGACATGCGTTCTCATTGTGAGAAACTTAGTTCATCAGAACACTCAGTCATGCATTCATAAATTAGTTACACATGCATTAGATTTGCATGTTCAGTATGATATGTTCAGTTATCAGTCATGTCAGTTATGTTCTAGTTATTTATATTTAGTATGTACGTCATTTTATTTTCTCCTCTCTCTTTTAGTCTCATTAGAGGATGAATGTTCTCAAGGGGGAGATATTGTAATACCTCGTACTTTTTCCTAGTTTGAAATCATCTTTAAAATGTTAGAAATCTACTTTGAAAGATGAATCCATTTCTATGAACGTGGAATTTTTAAGATTTTCACTTTTTATCACGTGGGAAATTGAATTAGCTTTCCAAATATACCAATTTTGTCCAAATATGGTATCGGAGTAAAAAGCTATAGATTCTTTACTCAAAGCTATTAGAATCGCCTACATACGACAACTAGGTTGACGGACAGTTGACCTAGTGATGGACTATCAGCTTGTCCATCATAGCAAAGGTAATGAGGCAGCTTTCTGGATAAGGTACGATGGATAGGTTGACAGACCATCTAAATTGTGACGGACCATTACCCGAGCCATCGCTACTTAGGTAGTAAGTCCCTATCCTAGTCCACCTACAATGGTTGAAACGATGGACCATCAAGCCAGCGGTGGACCATCACACGAGCCGTGACATATTCCGTTCAATTATTTTAAAGATGTTTTTAAATGGGTATTTGGGTCTTTGCCCACCTGATTTAACCCCTAATTACACCTTACCATAGCTTATAAGTTCATTATTCTTCTACAACAACAATATAGGATTTCCCTCAAAGATCAATCCCTAAGAACAAGAAACCCTAGGTTCTTGATTCCAAGCCAAGAGTTCAATTTTTCCTTCACAGATCTTCAAGAAATCACTCACCCAGGTATACATAGTGATTATTCATGGACTCCTTTCATCCATCAAGCCCAAGAATCTCTTTTTAAAGTTCAAGGGTATAGATTTTATATGAATTTCATATTGGTTTTGATATGTTTATATTGATGAAGACCAATTGAATTCTATTCCATGTTTAGTGATAATTGTAAGTGGAATTGATTATTATAGGTGTAGTTTTATTTGAATCCATGATTAAAACCTTTAATGGTGAAATTAGAATTTAATCATGATGTTTACTTGTTGTGTGATATTTTCTACATATACCATTCTCATCATACATTTGATTAAATACCTATGTGAATAAAAAGTTCTCTACTCGTATGATAGTATGAAATTTCCATTTATGTACAAGTTTATGCATATCAATTATTTGATGAAATGCCCTAATAAATTAATTAGGGATTCTGATGTTGGTCATATATTCAAGAAGATCATGTTTTCTCAGTTACTTTACATGGAGTCCTGGGGTTACTTGTACCCGACAATTTAGATGTATACCTAGAGCCTATGTCATGTTCTCAAGATACTCTCAGTCAAGCCATGTTCAGAAAAATCCAGTCAGTCTCATGACTTAGGAAAAATCAGTAACTTCAATAAATCTCAGACAGTTATCAGACCTTAGTAATATTCTATCATTCAACAGAACTAAGTTAACTTAGTCCAGTCAGTTCAGTTAATTATGTTCAGTTTATATTCAGATGGGAGTAAAATTAGCAGCTAGTGAACCCAAGGATGGGAACTCACCTGTTATATGAGGGTGTGATTCATAAAAGAAATCCATGCATTCTAAAGCTATGTATCCATCATAGGTTGAGACATCATACCCTACTATATTAGGGTAGATGAGGTGTCATAACCTCTTATATGAGGGTTCCCATTGTTCTCACTAGAGTTACTTGTTATATGAGGGTCACTCACAGACTGTCCTTACCAGTGGTGTGGTATTGACTCCCTTTTAATCAGGGCAAAGATTAGACCCTAATTCATCTATAATGCATCATTTAGGGCATGTTAGTTAGATAACTACTTCCTGTAGTTTCAGTATTAGTATTAATAAAAAACTCAGATAGTTCTTTAGGTTCAGGACTGTCAGATACGGTCAACTCAGAATAGTACAGAGCTCAGCTTGTTCCATCAGATTCAGGACTGTCAGATAGAGTCACTAATGTTATCAGTTATATTAGTTATCAGAACTCAGTCATTAGTTATGTTAGTTATCAGTAAATTTATGTTATTACAATCTAGATATAGTTACTGTGCATTCAAGTATGTATTCTCACATTCATATAGTCAGTTACCCAGTATTGTTCATGCATATGAACCCCATATATTCAGCCTACCTCACATGCATACCAGTATATTCTAACTACTCATGCATTTACGCTATGGTGTCATATACCATAGGTTTAGAAGCACAAGCTCCCGAGCATCAGTAGTATTCAAGTCTCAGCAGTCAGAGTTAGCACTGCATCCCTAACTTTCAAGGACATGATCATTCTTTTATTATCTCATTAATTAATTTATTAGTTGGAGTTAGTTGAAGACATGTCCCATCAACTCCTTATCGAGATAGTTCAGTCAGTTAGAGGCTTTTCATACTTCCATGATCATTTAGTTATTTCAGTTATTTTGGGTATATTATACCCAATCCATATGATATGATTTATTAGATCTTAAGTTATAGTTTTGAACCTTATGGCCTTTCAGTTCATGTTTCTGTATTATACAGTATATTATGCAATATACATGTACAAATATCAGTCATGGGTTAGATTATGGTCCTTTGAGGTCATGAGGACCATGTAGCATTCCGATTACTAAATTAAGGGTGTTACAAACTTGGTATCAAATCCAAGTTTAACAGAGTCCTAGGAAGTCTGAAAGTCGCATCTAGTAGAGTCTTGTACATGGGTGTTTCATACCACATTTATGTGCAGGAGGCTATAAGATGTTTTAGGAATAGTTTTCCTTCTTTTAGTATTCATGTCGTGCTAGTGAGCATAATCTTAAGTCAATCTCCCAGTCTAATCCGTTTCTCTCTTTCTTCTATAGAACATACCTCCCAAAATAAGAAACGGGAATCAGTCAGCCACTCAGCCTGAACTACCTTTGGTCAAACATGTTTTTCATGCAGAGTTCAGAGATGCATTCTCTACTCTTGTTCAGTCAGATGCTGGTCAGAATAAATGACCAACTGTTATTCTGGCCAATTCAGCTGCAGCCAGGATTTTAGACTTTACCCGAATGAATCTTATATCCTTTCTCGAGTCTAAGATAGAGAAGGACCCTCAGGAATTTATTGATTAGGTTAAGAAGGTTAGAGACATCATGAGTGTTACTCCTAGTGAGAGTGCTAAGATAGTTGCATATTAGTTGCAGGGTGTTGCTTACACTTGGTAAAAGGAGTGGAATTTAGAGAGGCCAGATAATGCAGGGCCAATTGAGTGGGAGAAATTTATCACCGCATTCTTAGATAGATTCTTTCCCCAAGAGCTGAGAGAGGATAAGGTGTTAGAATTTATCAACCTCAGAAAGAGAAACATGACGGTGAAAGAGTATTCTCTTAAGTTTACTCAATTATCCAGATATCCCTCTCATGTGGTTGCGAACAGTAAGGCCAAGATGAGTAAGTTTGTTTTTAGGGTGAATGACAGTGTGGTCAATGAGTGTAGATCTACAAGGTTGAATAGTGACATGACTTTAGCCAGGCTTATGACTCATGCTAAATAGATAGAAGATCAAAAGATTAATATGTGTGAGAAGTAGAATAAGAAAGCAAGGACAAGTAGTTTCAACTTTGGTCAGCTCAAACCAGAAGGAGGAAACCGTTCTCAGTTTGTTCCTAAGTCATCAGTTCCAGTTCCTTTTTAAGCTAGTTCTCCAGCTCCTAAGTTCAGGGCTAGTAATAAAGATAGAGCGCCAGGCTCTAAATTTCAGGGCAATGTTAGAAGTGCCCGCACCAATCCTCTTTGCCAAACTTATGGAAAGTAGCATCAGGGTATATTTAGAGCTGGTAGTCATATTTTTTAGGGTGTGGCAAGCCGGATACAGAGTCACAGACTATCCTCATCCAGGTTCTCAGGGTCAGCAAAACCATTCCCCAGCTCAGTTCGGTCGCCCAAACCAGCAAGGTACCACTTTCAACGCTACCGTGAGCGACGCCAAAATAAAATTTATCCTCTTCAGTCTAGACAAGATTAGGAAAATTATCTTGATGTGGTTACTGGTACATTGCAGATCTTTCATGTGTATGTTTACGCTTTGTTAGACCCAGGAGCTTCTTTGTCTTTTGTTACTACCTGTATAGCAGGCAATTTCAGAATCAGTCCTAAAATTCTAACAGAGCCCTTTACAGTCTCCACCCCAATGGGTAAAATTATCATAGCCTTGTGGGTATACAGGAACTGCCCAGTTATGATATTTCAGAAAGTCACTTTAGCAGACTTAGTCAAATTAGATTTGACAGATTTTGATGTCATTCTCAGCATGGATTAGCTTCATTCCTATAATGCCACAGTTGATTACAAAAATAGAATAGTCCAGTTCCAGTTTCTGAATAAAAGCATCCTTGAGTGGAAGGGTAGTACTTTAGCTTTCAGAGGTCAGCTTATTTCCTACCTTCAGGCAAGAAAATGATATCTAAGGGATGTGTCTAACATCTTGTTTGATTTAAGGAAACTCATTTTCAAACTCCTAGTCTTGAATTATTCCCAGTAGTAAATGAATATTCAGATGTCATTCTCGAAGATCTTTCAGGATTTCCTCCTAAAAGGGAAATAGACTTCGGCATTGATCTTCTTACAGATACTCAACCTATATCTATTCAGCCATACAGAATGGCACCTACAGAACTCAGAGAATTAAAAAAGTAGTTGAAGGATAACTTAGATAAAGGATTCACCAGACCCAGTGGGTCCTTGTGGGGTGCACCAGTCTTATTCATGCGAAAGAAAGACGGTTCTCTTAGGATGTGTATTGATTACCACCAGCTCAATAAACTCACAGACATGAATAAGTATCCTCTTCCCAGAATTGATGACTTGTTTGACCAACTTTAGGGTGCCAGCTATTTCTCTAAGATAGACATCTTATCAAGCTACTATCATCTCAAAGTTAGAGAATGTGACATTCTGAAAATAGCCTTTCGTACTCGGTATGGTAATATTGAATTCCTAGTCATATCCTTTGGTCTTACTAATGCTCCAACAGCTTTCATGAACTTGATGAACCATGTGTTCAAGCAGTATTTGGACATGTTCATCATAGTTTTCATAGATGATATTTTTGGTCTATTCCCGCAGTGAGCGTAATTATGCAGACCATCTCAGAATCATACTTTAGACTCATAGAGATGATCAATTTTTGACCAAATTTAGTAAGTGCGAGTTTTGGATAAGGTCAGTAGTACTTCTTAGTCATATTATTTCTGGTGATGGCATTAGAGTAGATCTTCAAAAGACCGAAGTAGTAAGAAGCTGGCCTCACTCTGTCTCTCCATCAGACATCAGGAGTTTCTTGGCTTTTACTGGCTATTACAGATGGTTTATTGAGGGATTTTCTTCTATTACATCCCCTATGTCCATATTGACTCAGCGAAAGTCAAGTTTTAGTGGTCAGATCCTTATGAGAAAAGTTTTCAAGAGTTGAAGACTCGACTTACCTCAGCTTCAGTCCTAGCTATTCTAGAGGGTTTAGTCGGGTTCCTAATGTATTGTGATGTATCTATAGTAGGTTTAGGTTGTGCCCTTATTCAGAATGGTAAGCTCATAGCCTATGCCTCCAGACAGCTTAACCCCATGAGAAGAATTATCCTACTCATGATCTTCAATTAGCAATCATAGTATTTTCCTTGAAGGCTTGGAGGCACTATTTATATGGTTTTCATAAGGATGTGTTCACAGATCATAAGAGCCTTCAGTACGTCTTTTCTAAAAAATATCTCAGTATTCATCAGAGAAGATTGTTAGAGATCTTGAAAGATTATAGCATGAATGTCCTTTGTTATCCAGGCAAGGACAACATTATGGCTGATGCTCTCAGTAGACTGTCTATGGGTAGTATTTCTCATGTTGAAGATAGTAAGAAGAAGTTAGCTCAGGAAATCCAACATATTTCCAGACTGGGCGTTTGCTTAGTCGACACAGAAGAGGGTGACATATGGGTTCAGAGTAGTTCAGAATCATCTCTAGTTTATAAGGTGAAAGAAAAGAAAGATAGAGACCCCAATTTAGTCAAGTTGAAAGAGTTAGTCAGTGACCAGATAGTAGAGTTTTTCTCCCAAGGGGGAGACAGTATTCTACGTTGTTAGGGTCGTCTCTATGTTCCAGGTGTAGATGACTTAACGCGGCGAATTCTTGCAGAAGCGCATGGTGCACGCTACTCTATTTACCAAGGGGCCACAAAGATGTACTGTGACTTTTGAGAAATCTATTGGTGAAGTAGGATGAAGCGAGATGTTGTAGAGTTTGTGGCTAAGTGGTCTACATTTCAGTAGGTTAAGATAGAGCATTAGAAGCCTAGTGGGTCCATGCAGTAGTTTAGTATTCCTACTTGCAAGTGGGAAATTGTAAACATGGAATTCGTGATGGGCTTCCTCGTACCCGTCATTAGCATGATTCAGTTTGGGTCATTTTAGACAGGATGATCAAATTATGTCATTTTCTTCCAGTCCATACCTCTTATTCAGCAGAGGATTATGCCAAACTCTAAAAATCAGAGAATTGGTCAGATTACAAGGTGTTTCGCTATCTATTATTTCAGATAGAGGTACTCAGTTCACCTCTTATTTCTGGACCCTAGAAGATATGCTAAGGGCATGTGCGATTGATTTCAAAGGTAGTTGGGATGACCACTTGCCTTTGATTTAGTTTGCATACAACAATAGGTGGAGATTCAGATATCTAGTTGGTTGGTTCAATGTTAGTGAGGCCTCAGTTATAGGACATGACTTGGTATTTGATGCCTTAGAGAAAGTCCAGTTGATCAGAGAAAGACTTCGAGCTGTTCAAAGACGACAAAAGTCTTATGCAAATGTTCACAAAAAGGATCTCAAGTTCGATATTGGTGACTATATTTATCTAAATATCTCTCCCATGAAGGGAGGGAAGAGATTCGGCAAGAAGGGAAAGCTCAGCCCCCAATTTATCGGTCCCTTTAAGATTCTCAGTCGTCTTGGCAAGGTAGCCTTTGAGCTCGAGTTTCCTTCAGATCTAGCCTAATTTTATCCAGTCTTACATATCTCTCTGCTTAATAAGTGCATAGGTGATCCAGCAGTTGTAGTCCCTATTCATAGAATAGATGTTTAGAACAGTCTCTCTTATAAAGAGATTCTAGTCAAAATCCTAGACTATCAGACTCGTAGACTGAGGAACCAAAAAGTCCCTCTAGTCAAAGTTCTTTGGAGAAATTAGTCCATCAAGGAAGATACTTGGAAAACAGAAGCATACATGCATACCAAGTATGCTCACATCTTCCCTGCCAAACTCAGATCAGGCTCAAGGTAACAGCTCTTCTTAAGTTTTTCAGTTTCATGTTCAGATTTCAGTTACAAGTGTGGTATCCCTTTTATGTTCAGAATCCCATTATAAATTTGGTATCATATACCATTGCATATTCAATCATGCATTCATGTATCCGTTTAGTTATATAATTATTCATAAGACATGAATTCTCATTGTGAGAAACTTAGTTCATCAGAACACTCAATCATGCATTCATGAATCAGTTACACATGCATCATATATGCATGTTCAGTATGCTATGTTTAGTTATTAGTCATGTCAGTCATGTTCCAATAATTTATATTCAGTATGTACGTCAGTTTATCTTATCCCTTCTCTTTCAGTCTCATTCAAGGATGAATGTTCTCAGGGGGGAGATATTGTAATACCCCATACCCCATTCAAGGATGAATGTTCATATTTTATCATTTTATCCAATTGTAGTTGTAATTTTACAAATTTTTGTGCAATTCTCTGTTATATTTGATATGTAATTCTCTGTTATTTATGTGGTCAATTAACATTTGTTGTTCATGTATAGATAAAGAATAATATAGACCAATCCCAAAAATATAAAGAAATAAAACAAATATTATCTGTGAAATGAAGAGAATTAAAAATAAGAAAAGAAAGACTACTATCTAACATAATTCTTGGAGTATTTCAAAAATCATTAAAAGCACAAAAGGAAGAAATATCATATTTAGAATCACAAATAGATAGTCTAGAATACATATATCAACATGATCTATACACTATCAAGTAGATAAAATGAACAAAGAAGAATTTATAATAGATAAAAAAATATATGAAAATCATGAAGGATTAAAAATAAGAATAATATTTTCTAATTTAGGAAGAAGATACAAGAAAATAGGTGAACATTTATATTTAATGTTAGAAAAAGAAGAATTAAAATTAGAAGATAAATTAACAACTATGGTAAGAATAACAAAAGAAAATGAAGAAATAGACAGAAAAAAGGAAATAGAAAAAATAAAACAACAAACTTTGGATGAAATACGAAAAATAGAAGAAATAACAAATAATAGGATTACTGAATTAGAAAAAGAACTATAAATGCTAAAAGATCTGTATGAAAAAAGACAGAAAGAAAAAGAAGAAAAAGATAAAGACCAAAATTTATTAGCTGATATAAATCAATTTAAAGAAAAATTAGAACAAAGAAAAAAAGAATTAGAAACTAATGAAATAGAAATAAATACAATAGATGCTGAAGAAATAGATAATTATGATTCGAAATGTAGTGAAACATATACAAAAATCTTAACAAATATAGAAAAACTAGAAATAGATGAAAAACAAGAAGTAATTAATAAAGGAACCTTAAAAAATACAAACATGAAAATAAACACTCTTGATAAAAAGGACGATGAAATAATAATATCTAGTACATCAGAAATAAGAAAACCTACATATTATTATTAAGATAAGTTTAAAAAATATAACCTAAAGGATGAATATAACAAATGAACACCTAAATAAATAATAAATTAAAATTATAATTTCTAAGACTTAGACAGTGTAATAGATGTAGATAAAACGATACAATTATGGATAGGAAATATATAACAAAAGAATTATTAGACAATGGTATAAATGCAACAGATACACCAGAATATATAGAAAGAACATTAATAGGAACAACAAAATTATGACTTTTAGATTTAACTGAAATAGTAAAAAGGTATTGAGGGCTGATAAAAAAATAGAAGGAACAACAGTAACTAAACTAACACCAATAGACATATTAAAAAAAATATGAAATGGCTATAAGAGATGAATTTAGCAGTATGACAACAGAAATAGAAATAGAAATTTAATGTTAAAACTAGCAATACTTAATATGTGCAATATACATGTGCATTTAAAGAATACTACTATAAGGGAGCATACAATACCGAAGAAAGTAAAGAAGTAAGAAGATTATATTTTAGTAAATTACCTGAACCATTTAGTTCAAAAATAATAAAGAATTGGGATGAAGCAAAAATAATAGATACCCTAGGAGCAAGTATAAAATTTCTACAACAATTGTATAGAAATCTATGTGAAAAATACAAAGAAGAAATAAAAATGGAAAAAAACATTAATAAGGAATTTTGCATGTTGCAAGGATAAAATAGCACCTCAATTTGAATGTGAAGAAAAATATTATAAGAAAAGTAAAAGACATAAGAAATATAAGAAGTATAGAAAGTCAAAATATAAGTATAAGAAACCAAGAAAAGATACGATGTAAAAAGAATTTAAATATAAAAGACCACATAGGAAAAAGAAATCTATAAAAGAATGTACTTCTTATAATTGTGGAAAAGTAGGACATTTAGCTAGAGATTGTAGAATACCTAAAGACGCAAAAAAGAAACAAATATCAAAAATAAAGATAGAAAATACAGAATATATGAAAATAGATTATATAGATTACGAATTGAAAAGTGAAGATAGTATATATGAAATTTCGGAAAATGAAACAGATAATGAAATAGATAGTAAATCAGATGAATCAAATAACTGATGAAGATATAAAAATAATAACAAAGAAAGAATATTTAAATGAAGAAGGAACAGGTCAAAAAATAATATTTGATAGTAATATATTTGACCAAATAAGAGGAAAAGAATTAAATCTAAGTGTAGAAAAATATTTAAAATACCAACAATAAAAAACATATTTAGTAGACGAAAAGAAAAATATGATGTAGTAAGCCAAAAATAACATATAATAGACTGTAGATATGCAAAAGTTAGAGCTAGTATACCACTACTAACAAAAAGAATAATAAATAAAGAAATAAATGATATCAAAAGTAAAGACCCAATATAATACATACACCTTGGAGGAACGGAAATATTAATAAAGTATGTTTTAGAGAAGGAATAGATACACCAATAGATATATATTTAGCAGATGATAGAATTATAAAACCTATAGAAAAAAGTATAATAACTTTTATAAGAGGAAATTTAATATACCAAAAATTTAAATTTATAATAAGTGTGAATTATTCAGTAGCAATAACAGATAAAAATATAGATAAATCATTAGTATTATATTGGAAAATATTAGGAATAGAACTAACCCCAGGAAGTAAAATATTTACAGCAAGATGTCAAAATCTATATGTATTTACAACAAAACATAAATAACGGAAAAAGATAAAATTAATAAAATACAAAAAGAAAGTCCTTTTGAACAATTTGTAAACACAATTGATAACAATGATTATAGTTACAAAAACATAGATACAGAGGAAGATTTAAAAGTAATAAATGATAGAATAAGTACAACGAAAGAATAGCTTTTAAAAAACTAGAATCATCAGGATCATCGAAAAGAACAAATTATGAAATAACTTCAACAGTTGATATAACTCAATATTATATAACGGGAAAAATAAATGAAAAAGAATATTTAATACTCCTAAATACAGGACAAGAAGAAAACTATATAGAAAAATACCTAGTGAAAATGAAGAAATAAAATCTAATAGTAATATATGGCCTGACCTACCAAGAAGTTTAATAATTATTAAAGATACAACTAAAAAAGAAATAATAATTGGAATTAGAAAAATAAAAATAGAATTTGAAATAAAAGAAATATGCAAAAGGCAGATATAATATTAGGGATAAAATGGTTAGAACAAGTAAAACCCTACAATATAGAACATACACAATTAACCATAACCTACAATATTAAAAAATTATTAATAAAGATAGCTTTAAAATGAAAACATATGTACTTATGAAAATAATAGTAAAAGGATAGTATAATAGATACTATACACCTATGATACATAAAGGAGCAGGAGCCAACTTATGTAGATATAATTGTTTACCAGAAGACAAATGGGATAAACTAAAACCACCAATAGTAGTCAAAGGATTTAATAATGAAGGAAGCTTAATTATCTATGAAGCTAGAAATAAAAAAATACAAGTATGAAATAAGATATTAACAATAGAAGAGATCTATAATTATGAACTAACCTCAAAAGATATGGTTTTAGGAATGCTATTTTTAGTTAAATAATACCCACATATAATAACTAAAATACAATGGTGGTTTACAACACCAAGTAAACAAAGGGTTAGAGCAAAAAGAGTTATAATAAGGAAGAAAGTTGATTGGATAAAAGGAAATGAAAAAACCACACAAAAATTTGACAATATAAAAAATACTGAAGACACAATTGTATTAGTTATATTTTCAATAAATAAAAAAGAAATAACAATATTTTCAATAGACAATGTAGAAATAATAAAGAAAAAATTAAGGCAATTATACAGTGAATATCCATTAAAAGGATGGAAAAAACATAAAAAACTATTGTAAAAATTAAGATAATAGATAAAAATAGTATAATAATCCAAAAACCATTAACCTATAACTTTGATGATTTAAAAGAATTTAAAATGAATATAAATAAATTATTAGAAAAATAATACATACAAAAAAGTAATAGTAAACACAATAGCCCAGCATTTATAGCAAAATAAACACAGTGAACAAAAAAGAGAAAAAAGTAGAATGGTTATTGATTATAGAAACCTAAATGCAAAAACTATGACATATAATTATCCACTACCAAATAAGATTTTAAAAATAAGACACATACAAGGATATAATTATTTTAGTAGGTTCGATTGTAAATCAGGATCTTATCATTTAAAGCTAGAAGAAGAATCTAAAATATTAACTGCTTTTACAGTGCCACAAAGATTTTATGAATGGAATGTGTTACCATTTGGATATAAAAATGCACCAGGTAGATACCAACATTTTATGGATAGTTATTTCAATCAATTACCTAATTATATAGTATACATAGATGATATACTACTATATACATAAACTAAAGATGAACATTTAAAATTATTAGAACAATTTGCACGTATAATAGAAAATTCAAGTATAAGTCTAAGTGAAAAGAAAAAAGAAATAATGAAAAACCAGGTACAATATTTAGGAATACAAATAGATAAAAGTGGAGTAAAAATGCAACAACATATAGTACAAAAAATAATAAATTCAAAAGAAGAATTAGATACAAAAAAAGAAATTACAATCATTTTTAGGATTAGTAAACCAAGTAAGAGAATATATACCAAAATTAATAGGAAACCTAAAGACATTGCAGAAAAATTAAGAAAGGATGTTGTAATGCCCCGAAATTGGGTCCCGAGATGTCACATGGTGCTTAGGATCATAAGTGACCCCAAGCTAACGCTTCTACTAGCATAACTCATAAGCAACTGAACAAAAAGTATGAATCTATACAAATTTGCAGAAAATAATTCTTTTGTGAATATGATTGATACAAAACTAAATTTACAAGATTACAACTCTGCTTTTACAACCAAAACTGAAACGGAATACATCAACTTCTACTGACTGTCTATGAAGCCTCTACTTGTACTGACTGTAGGTAGCTTGGTCATGAATCCTGACTAACCCAACTCAATACGACTGAATAAAGAAAATACAACACTTTTCGAACTGTATAACTAACTTTAGTCGTTGAATCAAAAGGACTCATCACCTGCTGACTGGATGCCGCGAACTGACTGGATCTGAAAATGTACACTATACCTTGTACCTAAATTTTGAGAAAATGTATCCCAACACACAGGGTGTGGGGGGGTTAGTACCATGGAAATGTACCGAGCATATGGAGGTGCAATGCATATATAAAATAATATCTTAATGTCATCATAGTTATAAAATTATGCATGCTGATATAAATGACTCACTTAGCTTGAATTAAAATCATCATAATCATAAGAGAGTAAAATATATCAGGTGAAACATGTGGGTTATCATAATAAATCTCAATTCACTTCCATCTCGATTCCAAATCATCAAAGCAATCAAATCTCATAACAATTCTCTTTGGAATATATGTTCATTAAATCTTTCGAAAACAATGACTTTATCAAACTCAGTCTTTCAAACAAATATGTTTTCATCTCAGATAAAAGAATAAGACTTTTCATATTTAGACAGCAAAATACACACACACACATTGGAAGTCTCTCATAACCGACATAAACCATGCAAGCTACATGGAGTCCAACGTACAAACCACGTTGGGGAGAGCCATTCTATCCTTGCCATTGGAGTAGGACTATAAGTATCAAATCCAAAAACTAGTGATCACTATATATAATCAGCCTCAATTTGGGCTCTTACGGGGGCACGCAGTTCTAGGGAAGTACCAACACAACTATACCTCCCACTCAGTGTTAAGGAATACTCCCAGACTTAGCTCAAATCTTTTCAAAGAAAATCCACCACAAAATAATTCAGTTATTCACAACTGGAGCCATCATGCTACCCCTTTTTCATAATAAATCAAAATGTGGATTTGTTTTCTCATTCTAGTTCAAAAATAACTTTTTCAAGACCTAAAGGTCAAATCATTCAAATCTCAAGCCGTGAATAACAAATTACTTTCACAAAAATCATAATTCTCAAAGAAGGTTCAAAATCCATCTATCAATACTTGAGAAAAATATTTCAAGATTCACACTTTATGTAGCAAACATGTATAATTCATATGAAAATCTGGAGATTCAACTTCAAATATGATATTAACATCAAAACTCAAGGATTTTATCTTCAAGACATCATAAAAATATAATAGTGTTTTGAACAAGAATGTAGGATAATAGTTTCTATCTCAAATTCATATCAAAGCATGTAAAATCATATATCTTTGCAAAATAATATAAATTTTGGGAACAAGAACGAATGTTCTTATTGAAAAACCCCACATACCTTAAACATGAAGCTTTGAATGAACTCTTGACCTTGGGACTCTATTCATGAAAATAATGAGTGTTTCTTGTAGCCCTCGGAATGGGGATTCCGAATCTCAAAGAATTATTGAAAACTCATGCTTGAATCTTGAGATATTTGAATTTTTAGGTTAAAACCCTATGAATATTCTTGGTGATTTTGAGAGAAAGTAAACTTATTTCTGTGTTATAAGAGTTTAATCCCATGTTATAGACATATATAGGGGTGTTTTTGGCACTTGGAAGTGAGCTATGCTGCGCATTGCTTATCACACACATTTAAGTATGCGCCGCATTGCTTATCGCACACATATAAGTATGCGCCGCATTTATTATCACACACATTTAAGTATGCACTGCATTGCTTATCACACACCTTTTTCCAGTAGCCATGTGCGATTTGTTAAGCGATGCACTCTACTTCGCAAAGCCATATGTCCTTGCTCGGGTGTCAAAATTTTGATGAAATTGGTATCATTGGAAAGCTAATTCAATTATCTTCAATTTGATAGGTCTTGGGAATTAAATTCCATGTATATTAAGAGATATTCTTGTTTGAAGTTGACCCTTGTAGAATCGAATGTCAAACTTTGGATGAATCAATTGGTCTTGGCTCAACTTTGTTCTAGGTCATTGCTATGAACATTTTTCAGTTGTAAACTACTCCATAGACGAGGATAATGATCATGCAACTTGTATTCATGTGAGAATCACTTCGATTAGAGCTTAGATGTGCAGGAACGACGGTTAGAATTCCAGCATGAAAATACAGGGTATTACATTATCTCCCCTTGGGAACATACGTCCTCGAATGTGGATAATTAACCTGAAACACAGAGGAATCTTAGTCTTCAAGACATCATGTGTAACTGATAGAACTGAATCACTGGATCTCAAGAATAATGAGCCACTAAAATGGTCTGTAAGTGCATGAATCCTCAAGAAAAATAACTATATGTCTAAGATAGAAACGAGAGTGTCAACTTATGAGTAACCATTACTTTACACTGGATCTGATCTCATGACAAAGGATGAGAGGTTTATGACATGAAAACTCAGGGTATTACAACATCCCCCTCTTGGGATCGTTCATCCTCAAATGATAATAATTTGATGAAAATACTAGGAAGAGACTGTGATACTACACAGGATACTTACGAACGGAATCATGACTTAATATATGAAACTAAAACTGATGCATGAACTGAGTTGAATTCATAATTTAATTGGACACAAACACATTGCCTCTTGGAATGTACATACGTATAAGACTGCGGAAAGTAATACTAGATGGAAAATTAAGAATCTATAGGAGATTATCTCCTTGCTTGCTAAACTAGATTACAGGCTATATGGACTGGATCATACTGACTACCCATACTCAAATGGAGTATTTCTTTAGCACTTTTCTAAGAAATTCTATTGATAGTAGGGAGCAAAGAATTTTGGGCATTCTCTGAACAAGACATTTGACTAATGAATTACAACATTGATACAACTCTATAGCATGGAATATAATTATATAACTCATAAACTAGGATAGGATTGCTAGGCTATAGGCAACGCAACTTCTTACTTTCAAGCTTAGCATCACTTCTCAAATGCTCTCTCAACTATACTATTCCCCTTAAATACCATACTCATTTATTCAACACTGCAAAATCTTTATACTAATGTCTAAACTAAACTATGTTCTCTCACCATGATCAAGCCTAACACTAAATCACAAGATACAACATGCCAAAGCACAATACTAGTCTAAACCACAAGGTTCAATATTCTATATCTTCTTAGAGCTCACACCCTAAGCATAACATGCCTTGCCACTTCAATGACTAATTTAAAAATCTTGATATGGATTCACTAGTGCATATTTCATACATCATCTTACGCCCAACATGACATTAAAGCCTACCATTAAAACCATATATAACTTTAAGGCAAATACCCCTAAAGGCATACTCCACATATTCTCAAGATTAAGCTATAATTTCATTATTCTAAGATATACAAATAAATGCTAAACTCACAAGAATAAACTAATTTCGAACTTACTGACTTCATTCTTGAACAACCCATCCATATGTCTTCCTTAATTCCTAGCTTTAATAATCATCATCAAAGACTTACACTCTCATTTACAACCATATCTACATCTCTAATCACATAATCATAGCCTACTAAGATCAGACTTCTATACTTATATTTTTCCCAAACCATGAGAATAAAATCATACTAAAAAGACTCAATATCTTCAATCATAACTCCTTAACTTAGCTATCAAGAACAACATAAATTATCTAACTAGCCTTTCTCTACCTAGTAACTCAACGTTACTACTAACCACACAATATACAATAATCCTCAAAAAGTAATGCATCCCCATAGCACCTTAGGAACACCTCTACACCATACTTAATTACGAACACATGATCTTACACTCTTGCAAACACTGTTCAGGCCTACTAGATCACCTCCATATAACTAGCATCAACAACCAAACCATCAATTATTCAAACTTAATGTCTAGAGATAAACATGATTTATAACTTAATATCACACACCATTCTTACTTCAAACTTTAGAACACAACATTAAGAAAAACTATTACACAATGACAATCGATCATAATCATATGGCCTATCGTATTCATAATTTATTTAACACATCCTCCTTCTTCACATTATTACTATTTACCCATCTTCATACCTAAATTACTTTCATAGCTCTATAAATTTCAACTAGACTTTCTCTTGCAATCCCAGGAAATCCTAAATTAACTATACTCAACCACCAAGTACTTCCATCAAAACCTATACTTTCCTAGCACAACAAATACCATCAATAACTCTTTTCATACTTCAAGCAAACAACAATCCACCTTAACTAATAATATCCTTCTCTAACTTCATTAAACTAACAAACAAGGGTATATCACTTCATTACTAATTCAATCATATGCAAAAATTCAGCTATACATATTCAATAAATTGTCCTTACCACCATTCTTGCTACTACACTTCTAAACCCACAAGTTCAACTAACACAAGAATTTCAACTAAATATTACTACTTCTGTCACTACACACAAACCCACACTTTCAACTAACACCAGAAAACAAGATAAATAACAAGTTGCTAGTGAATCAAAATAGGCCTCACACTGCTTCACTAGACTTTGGTTTTGTATTTTGAAAAAGAAAATTAGATGAATAACAAAGAAACTATTATAGTGAATCAAAATAGGCCTCACACGGCTTCACTAGACTTTGATTTTTGACAAACATAATGATAACAAGATTACATAATACAAGATATAGAAACTTGACACACAACATTCAACGATCTAAGAATACACCTTACTCTGTCTTAATTAAATAACTCATAAGAACAAGGGTATAACTTCAAATCTGATGGACTTATAACATGCTAGAAGGCTCCTCTCAAGCCGCTTTATAAAACTTCTAAAAGATTTGCTAGCAATTATAAAAGCATTATCTGGGGAGGAACTAGAACTTGCTGAACATGTTACTTCAAGAACATAGATAGAGAAGTATAGATTACATTTTTTATTATGAGGAGAAATTCAAAAGCATATCTAACTCAGGCTTTGTGCACGATTTCTACAGGCCTGATAAAGCACTTCAGTTTTTGAAACTCAAAAGTACTGAAAGGATACTTTCTAGCTCTCTTGCAGTCCCATAACTATCTATGGAGAATGAAGCTCAACTGTTTCTGATACCTTGGAAATAACGCAGAGATGGCCTGACTAGAGTAAGATGAGAATCTGTATAAGTTTCTTGGAGAACTTTTCTATAGCACGATTGAAGACTTAAAACAATGAAGACATTTCCTAAATACCCTGTAACCTCTTAAACAAAAGTACAGACGTCTCCATACCATTCCACAAGACTCTACTAGACACAGCATCATAGACACCCTAGGAAACTTGAACTCTTTGCTCTGATACCAAGTTTGTAACGCTCTAAAATTGGGTCTCGAGACGTCACACGGTGCTTAGGATCATAAGTGAACCCAAGCTAACCCTTCTACTGGCATAAATCATAAGCAACTGAACAAAAAGTATAAATCTATACTAATCTATGGAAAATAACTCTTTTATGAATATGATAGATACAAAACTAAATTTACAAGATTACAACTCTGCTTTTACAACCAAAACTGAAACAGAATATATCAACTTCTACTAACTGTCTATGAAGTCTCTACTAGTACTGACTATCGGTAGCCGGGTCATGACTTCGGAATAACCCAACTAAATATGATTGAATAAAGAAAATACAACACTTTTCAAATTGTATAACTAACTCAAGCCCTTGAATCAAAAGGACTCATCACCTGCTGACTGGATATCGCAAACTGACTGGATCTGAAGATGTACACTATACCTTGTACCAACATTTTGGGAAAATGTAGCCCAACACATAAGGTATGTGTGGGTCAGTACCATGGAAATGTACCGAGCATACGGGGGTGAAATGCATATATAAAAAATATCTTAATATCATCACAATTATAAAATTATGCATGCTGATATAAATGACTTACTTAGCTCGAATTAAAATCATCACAATCATAAGAGAGTAAAATGTATTGGGTGAAACAAGTGAGTCATCATAATAAATCTTAATTCACTTCCATGTCGATTCCAAATCATCAAAGAAATTAAATCTCATAACAATTCTCTTTGGAATATATGTTCCTTAAGTCTTTAAAAAATATTGTCTTTCTCAAACTCAGTCTTTCAAACAAATATGTTATCATCTCAGATAGAAGAATAAGACTTTTCATAGTTAGATAGTAGAATACACACACACACATTGGTTGTCTCTCAAAACTGACATAAACTATGTGAGCTACATGGAGTCTAATGTACAACCCACGTTGGGGAGAGCCGTCCTATCCTTGCCATCGGAGTAGGACTATAAGTATCAAATCCAAAAACTAGTGATCACTATATATAATCAACCTCAATTCCAACTCCCACGGGGGCACGTAATTCTAGGAAATTACCAACACAGCTATACCTCCCACTCTGTGATAAAGAGTACGCTCGGAATTATCTTAGATCTTTTCAAAGAAAATCCACAACAAAATAATTCAGCAATTCACAATGGGAGCCATCATGCTGCCCCTTTTTCATAATAAATCAAAATGTGGATTTCTTTTCTCATTCGAGTTCAAAAATAACTCTTTCAACACCAAAAGGTCAAATCATTCAAATCTCAAGGTGTGAATAACACATTACTTTCACAAAAATCATAATTCTCAAATAGGGTTCAAAACCCATTTATCAATACTTGAGCAAAATATTTCAAGATTTACACTTTATGTAGCAAACATGTATAATTCGTATGAAAATCCGGAGATTCAACTTCAAACATGATATTAACATCAAAACTCAAGGAATTTATCTTCAAGAGATCATAAAAATATAATAGTCTTTTGAACAAGAACGTAGGATAATAGTTTCTATTTCTAATTCATATCAAATCATGTAAAATCATATATCTTTGTAAAATAATACAAATTTTGGGCATAAGAACGAAAGGATGCTCTTGTTAAAAAACTCTACATACCTTAAACTTGAAGCTTTGAATGAACTCTTGACCTTAGGACTCTATTCGTGAAAATAGTGAGTGTTTCTTGTAGCCCTTAAAATGGGGATTCTGAATCTCATAGAATTATTGAAAACTCATGGTTGAATCTTGAGATATTTGAATTTTTAGGTTGAAACCCTAATGAATGTTCTTGGTGATTTTTAGAGAAAGTAAACTTATGTTGGTGTTATGGGAGTTTAATCCTAAATTATTGACATATATAGGGGCGTTTTTGGCACTTGGAAGTGAGGTATGCGACGCATTACTTATCGCACACATTTAAGTATGTGCCGCATTGCTTATCACACACATTTAAGTATGCGCCGCATTGCTTATCACACACATTTAAGTATACGCCGCATTGCTTATCGCACACCTATTTCAGTAGCCATGCGGGAGTGGTTAGGCGATGCACTCTACTTCGTAAATCCATAACTCCTTGCTCAGGTGTTAGATTTTGATGAAATTGATATCGTTGGAATAATTCAATTATCTACAATTTGATAGATATTGGGATGAAAAATTCCATGTATATTAAGAGATATTCACATTTAAAGTTGACCGTTGTAGAATCGAATGTCAAACTTTGGATGAATCAATTGGTCTTAGCTCAACCTTGTTCTAGGTCATTGCTATGAACATTTTTCACCTTTAAAATACTCCATAAACTAGGATAATGATCATGAAACTTGTATTCATATGAGAATCACTTGGATTAGAGCTTAGACGCGTAGGAACGACGATTGGAATTCCAGCAAGAAAATATGGGGTATTACAGATGTAGAGTATAATTACAACGAAGAAGATAAAAAAATAAGTACAGAAAATAAAAATACTTCATAAGGAATTACAAAAATTATAATTTCCAGACGAAAATAAAAAATGTACATATATAGTAGAAGCAGATGCAAGTGAATATAGTTATGGAGGAGTACTTAAATATAGATATGAAGAAGAAAAATTAGAACATCATTGTAGATACTACTCAGGAACGTTTAATGAAATAGAAACAAAATGGAAAATAAATAGAAAAGAATTATACTCATTATATAAATGTTTAGTAGATTTTGAGCCATATATTGTATATAACAAGTTCATTGTACGAACAGATAAAACACAAGTACGATGGTGGTTAACAAGAAAAATACAAAATTCAGTTACAACAAAGGAAATTCAAGATTAGTATTGAATATATTAAATTTTAAATTTACAATTGAAGTAATCAAGACTAACAAGAATGTTATTGTAGATTACATATTAAGAAAAAGCTACCCAAACTGATATTACAGAAGACGCTACTCTAGAAAAGATACTCAAAATCCTAACTACGCTTTCACTAAAAGTGGATATTATGGGAAATAAGACAGAAAAGCTAAAGACTAATGAAGTTAAACTGAAGTCTAAAGCTACGAATCAGATAACTCAGCAGTGTGCAGAGAAATGTCAATCGGAAGATAATAAAATTTCAGAGATAGAAGGAGACGTTGGGATGCTCCAAAATACCCATAAATTTTATCAATCTACTTCTTCAGGTACAAGCAAAGGAGTAGAAGGAACCCAAAAATAAACATGAACAAAATATTTGACAAGCCATTTATACCAAAAACACCAAAATGCCCTTTGTTTATACCCTCACAAACTATCACATATTCAGATAACCTAAACCAAGACAAGAAAGCTTATAACCACATAACCAGAGCATATATTAAAAACATCCACCAGATACAAACCTACTTAAACCATAAACCCAGAGCTACAAACATTTAAGAACAAAATACGAATTATATAACCCAAAACCTACATTACAATAAGTTAATTGCATTATTAAAACTAACCCAAATCTAGTTAAAACCTATTTCAGTTATGGACTACTCAATACTGTATATACGCAAGACGGAAGTGAATTATCTGCTATACCAAAAATATATAAATAAATTACCACTTACAAAAAGATAACCAAAGGCAACCTATTTTTTGTAAAGTTTTATATGACAACAACAGAGATTTGTATGATGAAATTAAATCAGTTATACAAGTTATGAATATAGGAATGACCCGAGATATGATGATACCCGAAGATATTGAATAATAAGTTGAAATACCCAAAATAGATATACCAAACTTTTATGTGAATAAAAGAATTATTGGAATTCCACAATTATCCAGGAATTAGCAAATAACTACCTAAATGAAAATCCAATATGGAGTTATTATTCAAGAGACCAGCTAAAGATTTATTCAAATTCAAGAGAGTTAAGACAAGCAGATATGGAAGAAGTTAGACAATGGATTATGACATTGCTCAATCCAGAAAAATGACCAACTACCAGAGCAATTAAGGAAAAATTTATTTCAGACAAGTTATTGACCAGATACTATAAATTAATAGAACATAAATATATAGACCATCTATGTTTGAAATATAATGGAGAAAATAATGCGATTCTAGAAGTTCAGCTAGAATGAAAGAAGATAAGAACAAAAGAGGTCAGCTGGGAGAAAAACAACAAAAGATATAAAGCAACACGGACCGATGAAAAAATAATAAAAGCAAGGAGACAAAACATTAAAGTTATGAAAATGGAATATGAAGAATTAGATAATTTCTCTTAACTTTAGATACGTAAATTGTTATGTAACATTTATTAGCTTTTAATAGCTTTGTTGACTTTTTTGGGCAAAAAGCCATTACTAGTTTTGTTTTTTGTAGGATAGCTTTAAGACTTTCTTTTTGTAAAGTTACTTTCTAATTTTGTAAAGATGACAAATGTAAAGTTGAAACAATATAGAATAGTATACGCGTTTCCTCTTTTTAGGTTATAAATAGCAGAAACATTTGCTAAGTTAAGGCAAGACTTTCTACACGGAAAGCAAGCCTTCTTGTACACAATAAAATTTTCTCTCATATAATCAATAAAGATATTCAGTTTTACACTAAGCTATGGATGAGCAAAGCACAGATTTATCAAATCTACCAGCAAGTATTTTCATTTATAATTATGAATAGCTAAATTCATAAATTCCTAAAAATTATAAATATAATAAAATAAGCTCATGGTAGTTACTTTATATAGAATTATTCGAAGAATAACGTGTTAAGAAGTTTATTAGAAAAGTGAAAAAGGAGAAAAAATCCTAGAACTATGACATCCTAAAGGTGAAACCAATAAGGCAGAGAAGCCATGATAGGGGAATAGCCAGAGTAGAGGCACTGTTTAGGAAAAAAAGTATCCAGATTACCTTGTTAATAGTGACCAAAGAACATGTTATTTAAGAATAATCTAGTATATAGTGATATAAGATGATCATATTTTGTTATGTGTATGATTGGAGGAAATATTTTTAAAAATTGCAACCTATGAAAAATGAATAATTATTTACCTAATGAAATGATAGATGAATTTAAGATACTTGTTTTATATGTACTTAAGGAAATAGAGATAGTAGATATAAAGAAAATTATATGGAAAAAGGTATTTGATATTGAAAATGAAGAATTAGAAAATTGGATAGAAGATGAATTAGAACAAATACAATTAAATGATGATTGTTATTATTCGTACCTAGATAATTACTATTCAGATGGATATTATACATATTAAAAAATGTTAGAATATATTAGAAGAATTAGAGAAAGACAAAGTTGGCTATATGAAGAAATTAATTACAGAAAGCAGCTTAGAAGAGAAAGAAGACAATTAGAAGAAAGAATACTTGGAATAAAGCTAACCTTAAAAAAAGGAGGTACAAATGATAGTTTATATAATGCATATGAAAAATTATCTATACATGAACAACAAATGTTAATTGACCACATAGATAATATATAATCACATATCAAATATAGCATAATTAGAATAAACTATTACACAAAAATTGTAAAATTACAACTACAATTGGATAAAATGATAAACTACGAATACTTAGAATAATGGAGAAAAGATATGGAACAAATAAGATTAATAGAAACACTAATGAAAAAGAATCTACTTGACTACATAAAAACGAGAAATATGGAGAATATAGTATACCTTAAAAATAATATACAAGAATTAATAAAGTTAAAACAAATAACTAAGGAATGCTATGATATAGCATTTCAACAAACATAAGTTATCCGCACTAGTTGCACCCCCTACAATTCACATTCTTCTAAAATTAAACACTTATTGAAAACAAAGTAGACTCGTTTTCATATGACATGTGTGGAATTTAAAATGATTGTCTATTTTAAACTATTGACAAAGATAAAGTTCTAAAAACATACTAGACTATTTGTTTCTGAAAGACTACTAATTTTAGATGAGTTACTAGGACAACACCCCATTTAATTCTAAATAAATGAAACTAACAAATATCACAATTGAAGATTGAAAATGTAATATTTCCTCAAATAATGAGGGCTGACCAAGTTTACTGGCTAATAGGCTGGGATAAGTGTCTAGTCATGAATATGAGAGTGATTACCTGAATTTTTGTCACAATAGGATATAGCTCAAAAGAGGTATAAAATCAATACTCTAAATATACTGAGCATATGAGATCATGCTAATAGATTAAATCATGAAATGACAAAGTTATGTTATTATGACTAAAATCTGAATGCAGTGTAAGCATGTGAGAATGCATAAGTCAAGCTATAAAATATAAAACAAATTCTATATTGAGAGTTGAAACATATCGGAATGGCAAATATGTAAAATCATTATATTTAATATAACTAAAAGTTGATAGTGTGGAGTTTATCGCAACCAGCATAAATCATGTGAGCATAGTAACGTCCAACATCTATGTCTCACTGAGGAGAGTTGCTCTATGCCTTGTCATCAATATAGAACCTATCCTAGGGGGATCCACTAAATGAACCCAAGGGTGCTAACTTTTTATACTCTGCTAGAACATAGTTCTTAGACTTGGGTTCTTTAAATTCTAATCCACTTTGTGCTAAATGTTATACCCAAAATAATATTATCAGTTGCTCATAATAACTAAATTATTTATCTAAAAATAACATGACGTTTCAACTTGTCGTATTACTAAAGTTCTAATAATTCTGAAATTAGTCTGGGTAAACTTACTGAATTATGAGATCACATATTCAAAACATGTAAAGTTATGCTATGTTGGATTGAAATGTTCATGCTAAATTAGTTATTTATGGATTTGAACTAAGTTTAATGTTTTAAAGATCACTGCATTTTTGTCTTCAACAAGAATAGTATTAATAAATATCATGCTTCTACTAAAAACCATATAACTTGCACAATTTGGTATGGGAAAAAATAATTTGAGATGCTAAAAGTGATAATTAAAAATCAAAATATATATTAAAAATAAATAATAAGAAAAATTAAAAATAAAAATGAAAGGAGGGAGTAATATACTAATAGCAACACTCTCATGTATACTATTAATTTAATGTCAACTAGTGACATTAAGCAATGATTGACTAATAACATTTCTTTTGGTAAGTGTACTCAATCCATTAAATTATCATTTGTAGGGGTGTGGATAACTAGGCTAATAAATAGATTAATAAATAGATTTATTATAACTGATGAATCTATTCTTTTTTGTACGTGGTTATTTCTTAGATTTTGTTTTAATAAATTATTCTTTTTGTGAGATGTATTCATTAATTTATTTAGTTTATTATTTTATCCTGTAGTAACTGCTGAGTTACAAATTTCTGTATAATAATTTATTCTTTCTGTACTGTAGTATATATCTAATTCTAGATTTTCTATGTCATTTATTATTTTGTGTTGTTCTTCTCGTAGTGAGTTTTTTATATTATATAAACTTTCACATGTACTTTTTTCTAAATCTTCTAAGGTTTTTTCTATCCATATTAACTTTTCTTTTAGATCTTCCATTATTTTTCTAATTCGGTTTCTGTAATTAATTTCATTATCTAGATTATCTTGGTTTTCTCTAGTTTTTCTAATATATTCTAACATTCACAATCTTGATCTGAATAATATCCTTCTGGGTAAATGTCTTCGTATATTTGTTCTAAGGCATTTATCATTTCAATTTCGTAGTTTATTACTTCGTCTAATATCATTTTCTTAATATCTATTATTTCTATATCTTTAAGTATATATAAGATTAAAACTCTAAGGTAGTCTAAATGAGCTATTTTCTAAAATTGATATTTTGTAGTTATTTGTTTTAGTCTTAGTAGTTCTTGCATACTTATATTAAGAGATTTTATATATTTTTTATTTTCCATGTATTTGATTATATTTATTTTTATCTGTTTTTCTAGTAACTGTATATTTTGCATATCTTTAAAAATCCTACGTAATTTTAACATAATAAGTATTTATAAGAGTAGTTAGGTATGTGTGGTATATAACTTATTCTATCCGTATAATTTTCTCCAAATTCTTTTTCTAATATAATTTTTCTTATATCTGCAACATTTATATCTTTAAGTGCATACAAAATAAGTATCTTAAATTTATCTACCATGACATCAGATATATTATCATTCATTATCATAAAATTGCTTTTTTCAAAATATTCCCTTCAACCATGTACACAATAAAATATAGTCATCTCAGCTTACTATATACTAGATTATTCTTAAATAACATGTTCTTCGGTCACTACTAGTATGGTAATTCGGATACTTTCTCCCTTAAACAGCGCCTCGACTCTGGTTACTCCCCGCCACGGCTTCTTGGCTCATTGGTTTCACCTTTAGGATGGCATAGTTCTTTGGGATTTTTCTCCGTTTCCACTTTGCTAATAAACTTCTTAACATATTATTTTTCAAATAATTCTACTATAAAGTAACTAATATGAATTTATTTTATCATATCATGATTGTCGGGAATTATGAATTTAGCTATTCATAATCGTAAATAGATATACCTGTTTCGGTAGTTTTGATATTTTTGAGGTTTGTTGCTCCATAGCTTTTTCCATTGCAGTGTATATATTTAATTAACTAGGCAAAAGTATTTTGGACGGAGAGAATTTTGGCTTGAATGTAAGAAGGCTTGCCTTTGCAATGCCTTTTTTCTTCTTTATTTATAAGTGAACGTAACTTTACAATTTTTTCAAAGTATTTTACATGTGTCCTAAAATATAAGATTCCTAAAGCTAAAAACAAAAAAGGTTCAAAAAAGTCTTAAAGGCTATTAAAGCCTACTACCTAAAGTCTGGCTAAAACAAGAAAGTCTTTTTATAAATAGTAAAGTACAATAATTTCTAAAGACTTTGTACAATAATTTCTAAAGACTTTACGTAACTTTTAAAAATATCTTGTTTCCGTGGTTTTTGTTATATCTACTGTATCTCCATTATTGCTCCGATCTTATCTTTCCAGCTGTCGTCCTTATCTTCTTTTATTCTAGCTGAACTGCTGGGACGTTATTATCTCCTCCGTTACATTTTGAACATTTGTGGTCTGGATATTTGTGTCCAATAGTCTTGCAATATCTGGTCAATAATTCCTCTGAAATAAATGTTTCTCTAATAGCTCTGGCGATAGGTTCTGTTTCTGGTTTAAGCAACGTGATAATTCATTGCCTAATAGTTTCCATATCTGTTTCTCGTAACTTTTTTGAATTTGAATATATTAATACATGATTTCTTGAATAATAGCTCCATATAGGATTTTGGTTGCAATATGTATTTGCTAGCTCTTGTAAAATTGTAGATAGTCCGATAACTCTTTTGTTCGCATAAAATTTTGGTATCTCAATTCTGGGTATCTCTGGCTGTGAACCAATATCTTGTGGTATAATCATATCTCGTGTCATTCCTATCTTTACAACTTGTATGGGTTTTTTAACTTCATCAAATAATATCTCTGCTGGTGCCGTGTAAATTTTCATAAAAAATAAAGTACCTTTGGTTATTCTTTTAAATGTGGTAAATGCTTCATATATCTCGGGTATAGTGGATATCTCAGTTCCGTCAGTGGTATATACGGTACTAAGTAATCCATATTCGTAGCAAGTTTTAACTAAGCTGGGTTTGGTTTTAGGTAAGGCAATTAGCTTATTGTATCCGGTCAATTTCTGGGTTATATAGTTTGTATCTGGTTCTTGGATATTTGTAACTTTGGGGTTGCTATTTAAAAAAGTTTGTACATTGTAAATATTTTCTATATATGTGTGGGTTGTGTAGTTATATGTCTTTTTGTCTTGATTTAGGCTATCTCGATATGTGGTAACTTGTGGGGGTATAAACATGGGGTCTTTTGATGTATTTGGTGTGTATGGTTTGTCAAATAGCTTGTTTAGGTTCATATTTTTTCTAACTCCTTTGCTTGTACCTGCAGCAGTAGATTGATAAACGTTATGGGTTTTATGGAGTATCCCAACATCTCCTTCTAGCTCTGGAATTTTATTGTCTTCCGATCGACATAGCTCTGCGCATTGCTGAGTTAGCTGATTCATAGCTATAGACTTCAGTTTATCTTCACTAGTCTTTAGCTTTAGCGTTTTTATCTCAGTACCCATCTTTACTATCTCAGTACCCATACTGTCCACTTTCAATGAAAGCGTAGTCAGGGCGTTGAGTATCTTTTCATGTATATTTTCTTCTATCATTTTAGTTTGTGTAGCTTTGTCTTGATATGTAATCTGCAATAACATTTTTGTTAGTACTGATTACTTCTATTACAAATGTAAAATTTAATATGTTTAAAACTAGTCTCCGAATCTCTTTTGTTGTAACTGAATTTTGTATTTTCTTTGTTAGCCACCAGCGTACCTGTGTATTATCTGTTCGCACAATAAATTTGCTATATACAATATATGGCTTAAATGCTAACAAACATTTATATAATGAACATAATTCTTTCCTATTTATTTCCCATTTTATTTCTGTCTCGTTAAACGTACCTGAGTAGTATCTACAATGGTGTTCTATTTTTTCTGCTTCATATCTATATTTAAGTACTCCTCCGTAACTATATTCAATGGCATCTGCTTCTACTATGTATGTAAATTTTCTATTTTCATCCGGAAATTATAATTTTGGTAATTCCTTGCAAAGTAATTTTATTTTTTGAACTTATTTTTTATCTTCTTCATTATAATTATATTCTATATCCTTTTTTAATTTTTTCTGTAGTGGTTTTAAGCTTTCTGCTAATTTTGGAATATATTCTCTTACTTGGTTTACTAATCCTAAAAATGATTGTAATTTTTTTTTTGTATCTAATTCTTCTTTCGAATTTATTATTTTTTGTACTATATGTTGTTGCATTTTTACTCCACTTTTATCTATTTGTATTCCTAAAAATTCTATCTGGTTTTTCATAATTTTGGCTTTCTTTTCACTTAGACTTATTCCTGATTTTTCTATTATATCTGTGAACTGCTCTAATAATTTTATATGTTCTTCTTTAGTTTTTGTATATAATAATATATCATCTATGTATACTATGCAATTAGGTAATTGTTTAAAATAATTATCCATAAAATGTTGATATCTACCTGGTGCATTTTTATATCCAAATGGTAATACATTCCATTCGTAAAATCCTTGTGGTACCGTAAATGTGGTTAATTCTTTAGATTCTTCTTTTAACTTTAGATGTTAAAATCCTGATTTACAATCAAATTTACTAAAATAATTATATCCTTGGATTTGTCTTATTTTTAATATCTTATTTGGTATCGGATAATTGTATGTTATAGTTTTTGCATTTAAATTTCTATAATCAATAATCATTCTACTTTTTCCTCTTTTTTGTTCACTATGTTTATTTACTATAAATGCTGGACTATTATGTTTACTATTACTTTTTTGTATATATTGTTTTTCTAATAATTCATCTATATGCATTTTAAATTCTTTTAAATCGTCAAAATTATATGTTAATGGTTTTTGGGTTATTATGTTGTTTTTATCTATTAATTCAATTTTTATGGTAGTTTTATGTTTTTCCCAACCTTTTAATGGATCTTCACTATATAATTGTTCTAATTTTTTCTTAACTATTTCTATCTTATTTATTGAAAATATAGTTATTTCTGTTTTATTTATCGAGAATACTACTAGTTCTATTGTATCTTCGGCAGTTTTTATATTTTCTAACTTTTGTGTAATTTTTTCACTTCCTTTTATCCAGTCAGTTTTCTTTCTTATTTTATTATTAACTCTTTTTGCTCTTACTTTTTGTTTACATGGTGTTGTAAACCACCAATCGTTTTTAGTTATTACATGTGGGTATAGTTTATCTAAAAATGGCATTCCTAAAAGTATATCTTTTCATGTTAGTTCATAATTATAAATTTCTTCTATTGTTAATATCTTATCCCATATTTGTGCTTTTACATTCCTAGCTTTATAAGTAATTAAGCTTCCTTCATTATTAAATCCCTTAACTACTATTGGTATTTTTAATTTATCCCATTTACTTTCTGGTAAGCAATTATATTTACATAAGTTAGCTTCTGCTCCTGTATCTATCATAGGCGTATAATATCTACTGTAATATCCTTCCACTATTATTTTCATTAATACGTATATTTTCATTTTATGTTAAGGCTCTTCTTAAGAATAATCTTTCCCTATTATATGTTATGGCTAATTGTGTATGTTCTATATTATATGGTTTTACTTGTTCTAACCATTTTATTCCTAATATTATATCTGATTTTTGCATTTCTTCTTTCACCTCAAATTCTATTTTTATTTTTCTAATTCCTCCTATTATTATTTCCTTTTCTGCTATATCTTTATTATTTATTAAACTTCTCGGTAGATCTGGGCATATATCATTATCAGATTTTATTTCTTCATTTTTTACTAAACATTTTGCTATATAATTTTCTTCTTGTCCTGTATTTAATAGTATTAAATATTCTTTTTCATTTATTTTTCCTGTCATGTAATATTGATTTAGGTTACTTATTGGATTTGTTTCATAACTCATTCTTTTTTATGAGCTCGATGACTCTGGTTTTTCATTAGCTATTCTTTTTGTTGTACTTATTCTATCATTTACTATTTCTAAATTTTCTTCTATATCTATGTCTCTATAGCTATAATCATTATAATCTATTGTTTTTACAATTTGTTCAAAGGGGCTATCTATTTGTATCTTGTTAATCTTATTTTTCCCTGTTATTTTATGTTTTGTTGTTAATACATATAAATTTTTACATCTCGCTGTAAATATTTTACTTCCTGGGGTTAATTCTATTCCTGATATTTTCCAATATAATACTAATGATTTATCTATATTCCTATCTGTTACTGCTACTGAATAATTTGCACTTATTATAAATTTAAATTTTTGGTATATTAAATTTCCTTTTACGGCAGTTATTATACTTTTTTCTATAGGTTTTATAATTCTATCATCTGCTAAATATAATTCTATCGGTGTATCTATTCCTTCTCTAAAACATGCTTTTATTAATATTTCTGTACCTCCGAGGTGTACATATTTTATTGGATCTCCTTTACTTTTTATATCATTTATTTCTTTATTAATTATTCTTTTTGTTACTAGTGGTATACTAGTTTTTCCTTTTGCATATCTACAGTTTATTACATGTTCTTTCTGGCATACTACATAATATTCATCTTTTTTCCTACTAAAAATATTTTTTATTGTTGGTATTTTAAATATTTTTTCTACACTTAAATCTAACTCTTGTCCTTTTATTTCATCAAATATATTACTATCAAATATTATCTTTTGTTCTGTTCCTTCATCATTTAAATATTCTTCCTTTGTTATTATTTTTATATCTTCTTCAGTCATTCGATTCATCTATCTCACTATCTATTTCAGTATCTGTTTCGTTTTCTGAAATTTCATATATAGTATCTTCACTTTCTAGTTCATAATCTATATAATCTATTTGCATATATTCTGTATTTTCTATTTTTATTTCGGATATTTGTTTATTTTTTGGATTTTTAGGTAATTTACAATCTCAAGCTAAATGTCCTAACTTTTCACAATTATAACACGTACATTCTTTTATAGATTTTTTCTTTCTATATGGTCTTTTATTCTTGTAATTTTTTACATAATATCTTTTTCTTGGTTTCTTATATTTATATTTTGATTTTTTATATTTCTTATATTTATTATGTCTTTTTCTTTTCTTATAATATCTTTCTTCGCATCCGAATTGAGGTGCTATTTTATTTTTGCAACATGCTAAATTTCTTATTAGTGTCTTTTCCATTTTTAATTCTTCTCTATATTTTTCACATAAATTTCTATACCATTGTTGTAAAAATTTTATCCTAGCTCCTAACGTATCTACTATTTTTGCTTCTTCCCAACTTTTTATTATTTTTGAACTAAATGGTTCGGGTAATTTATTAAAATATAATTTTCTTATTTCTTTACTTTCTTCTATGCTATATGCTCCTTTATAATAATATTCTTTAAATGCGCAAGTATATTCGTCTATATAACACATATTACATATTGTTAATTTTATCATTAAATTCCTATTTGTATCTTTTTCTTCATCTTGTTCTTCTTCTAATGTTGTCATACTACCAAATTCATCTTTTATAGCTGTTTCATATTTTTTCAATAATTCTATAGGTGCTAGTTTAGTTGTTGTTGATGATGTTCCTTCCATAGGTTTGTTAGCTCTTAATACTTTCTTACTATTTTCGGTTAAATTTGAAAACCATAGTTTTACAGATCCTATTAGTGTTTTTTCTATATATTCTGGTGCATCTGTTATGTTTATATTATTGTCTAATAATTGTTTTGTCATATATCCTATCCATAATTGTATTGTTTTTTCTGTATCTATTACACAGTCTAGATCTAAAAAGTTATAATTTTTATTAACTATTTGTTTTGGTGTCCATTTGTCATATTCATTATATCTTTTAAATTTATTTTTATAATATATAGGTTTTCTTATTTTTGTTGTTTTGGGTATTAGATTTTCATTTTCTCTTTTGTCAAGAGTATTTATTTCTGTATTGGTATTTTCTTCATTAATTATTTCTTGTTTTTCGTTAATTTCTAAATCTTTTATATTTGTTAATATTTCCGTATATGTTTCACTATCTTCTGAATCATAATTATCTGTTTCTTCTACCTCTATATTATTTATTTCTAATTTTTCTTTAAATTGATTTATCTCGTTTATTAATTTTTGTTCTTTATCTTTTTCTTCTTTTTCTTTTTGTCTTTGTTCGTATAAATATTTTAACATTTGTAGTTCTTTTTCTAATTCAGCAATTCTATTATTTTTAGTTTCTTCTATTTTTCGTATTTCTTCCGTAGTTTGTTGTCTATTTCCTTTTTTCTATCTATTTCTTCATTTTCTTTTTCTATTCTTACCATTGCTGTTAATTTATCTTCTAATTTTAATTCTTCTTTTTCTAACATTAGATATAAATGTTCTCCTATTTTCTTATATCTTCTTCCTAGATTAGAAAATGCTATTTTTATTTTTGATCCTTCGTGATTTTCATATATTTTTTCATCTATTATAAATTCTTCTTTATTCATTTTATTGTGAATAGTTCATGTTGATATATATATTCTAAACTATCTATTTGAGATTTTAATTTTGATATTTCATCTTTTTGTATATTTATTGAATTTTTACTAACTCCGGCAAATATATTATAATGTAATCTTTCTTTTCTTATTTTTAATTCTTTACGTTTTTCATAGATAAATTATTTTAATTCTTTGTATTTTTTCTCTTTATTCATTTGAATTATGTTTATAATATTTTGGTGGATATCTAAATCTAATTTTATCATAATTAGGTGGTATATGTCTCATTCTTCTAGATTTTAAATGGATTATTAATTTTGCTTCAGTGCTAGATATTAATGTAATTAAATAGGCTAATCTTTCTGGATTTTCTTTTGTTTTATTTAGACTTATATATTCTGAATAATTACTAACTAAAGATTCTTTAATTTTTCTAAAAGCTTCTCTATTTTTAAATGGTCTTCTCATAATTAATCTAATAAATAACTAAATCTAACTAAATTTAATAGATTACTAAATCTAACTAATTCTAATTCTAACTGGTTCATATTTTTTCTAACTCCTTTACTTGTACCTGCAGCAGTAGATTGATAAACGTTATGGGTTAAATAAGAATTATCATAGTTGAGTACACCGAGGGAATAAAGACTCTTTTATTATCCTTTGTTTAATTAGTAGACTTTTTAAAATCATTCTTTTCTCCACCAATTAAAATTTAACAAGATAAAAATTTTGTTAAATAGATATAATTATATTCAAAAATATTATAATCAATATCAAATGCCTTCGTGCATAAAATGAGAAAAGAAGATCTATCAATAGCAAAAATAAAATTAATACATATATTATAACAATTTTGTCAAATTTCATCTAGTAATATTCTAACAAAAAGGATTTTACTTCTTTACAGAGAAAATGTTAAAACTAAAAAAAAAAAAAAAAATTATTCCTAAAAAGAGAAACAAATACATATAAGGAAAAGAAATCAAAATTCAATTTATTTCTCTAGAATTATATCGGTTAACTCAATCTCCCTCTTTTTCTACTACAGAATTCCACTACTTTATAGTGAATATTATCAGTGAATGGTGTGAAGATAACTCTCAAGAATCTCATCTTGGATTAAGAATGTCATCCTTGACTATTCAAATTGGCTTCTTCCCTCATCAAATTTCCAGGAATGTCAATTCTATACTTGACTCATCTTTTGCTTCGTGACTCTTTAAATTGTCTTCTTCCCTCTTCAAATTTTCAGGCATGTCATATATAAGTTGATGATTCTATACTGACTCTTCTTTTGCTTCGTCTTTCTGCCTTTTCTCTCTTCTTTCGTCTTTGTTTATTTCTTTTCTATTTTAGCAATATTTATCAAGTACTTGAACAATATTGTATGAAGAAAAATTTGGTGCATGCATACATTACTAAATAATTATTGTATATACTTTATAAAATTTAACATATATAGTTTGGACTTACAACATGATAAGTACATAAAGGTATGTTGTTAACTACAATTAAACCTCCTATAATATCTCTATATTTTTCAACACTATAAACGCATAGGTTTTTTAAAATGGGGGGCCCCCCCCCCCCCCCCCCTCTATATGCATATTTTTATCTTGATATTCCTCTATCTAATTTACAAATTGAAGCTCGAGGGTCCAAAAGAAAGAGAGCTTTAGCATCATCTAGGAGAAAAGATTTTGAAGAAACTTTTTGAAAAAAGATAGTGATAATGAATTCAATAAAATTTTTCTATTTATCTACCAAACGTAATTGTTGATAGAATTATCAAGTTTTCAACCTATCAAAGATGTCGTTTCTTCCTCTTTATATTACTAAATCATTTTGAAACTCCTGGTTATAGGCTCTTAATTTTTCATTTTGATTGGATTTTTATGACTTTATGCTTCTTCCTCTCTTTTTTTTTTTTTCTTTTTTCAGGATACAACGGTTAAGAAAAGAAAAAAAGTTACAGGAAGAAGAATTTATTAATAAAAGCTACATCAAAAAGAAAGATTATGAGCATATAACCACGAATTTTGATATGTTTTAACAACAAAAAAAATAAAAAACATAATTGATAGGTAAAATAGTAAATTTTATCAATAATTTCATTATAGTAAACAATTATATAATAAACACATCACTATTTTTTCCTAGAATTTATTCTAAATCTTTTTCTACTAAATGAAACTAAAATTCAATTTTTTTACACGTAGAATTTTTCATGTTATATTTAAAATTATAAAAATATTAAGACAAAAATGCATATTTTTATATGGAGAAAATTATTAAGACAAACTGTGAGATGAAGATGTGAGAATAAAATGTGAGAAACCTACAAATTTATAGTATAGAGGATTGAAGATATGTTAAAGAATAGTAAATGCATTACCTTATTATACTTCTTATCTATGCATGCAAAAATAAGAAATGAGAATAGAATTAGATTCTGTTAATAAGTCTGTCAATAGCTAAAAAGTATAATGACAAACGCTTTATAAAAATATGGTCTATGAATATTATTTCCTTTGATTACTTTTAAAATACGATCAATAACAAGGATCAATTCCAACTTAATAATGATAATGTAACCCCCAGGTTTTGGAGTTCGAGATCTCATTACAAAATTGAACACTGCCGAGGCAACGACTCACACAACGAGTTGTTATCACTCGTCACGAGTCGTATAGTTCCACTCGTTGCTTAACCAGTATGATTGGCTAGGCTTCATCCTTGATCAAGACTTAGACCTCACGAGTTGTAATGTCAGGTCACGAGTCGCAAGGCGTGACTGGTGACCATAATATTGTGGTCACCCTGAGATCTTTCCTAGACTATGAGTTAGGACAACGACTCGTGACTAGTCATCGTGAGTCGTTACCTGACCAGTAACGACTGGAGCTATTTTTCTGGATGTTTTTCATTAAGAGTAATTTGGTGTTTTCCCATCCTTTACACATTACCCACGACTTAAAACACCCCAAGTGGTTCTTTTTTCACCATTTACCAAATCATAAGCATTATTTTCTCCTCTAAAACTTATAAAGTCAAGAGAAAGATAGGGTTTCAAAGGATTAATCATCTAGGCTCAATTTGTGAATTTCTCTCCAGATTTCTATGCGTTTCAAACATGTCTCTCTTCCCTAAATTGATTTTATATAAAAGCATGTGTTTAATTACTATCCATGTGAAGTTAATTGTTGAATTTTGAAATTGTGTTGAGGGATTTACATGGATATTTCTTGAACTGTTTTCCCATGATTTTAAACTTATCACTTATGTGTTATCATATGATTTTTGGACTAAATAAGTCCATGGGTATGAGAATTGGACTGGGGAACATGGATTTCCTTAAATTATGGATTTTGATTTTGAAACATGAATATATTCACAATTTAGCTCACTGTTGGAACCTTACATTGCATAAAAGGTTAATGGAACAAAAAAAATGATTTTAAGTATTCTTGGTGAGCATGGTTTTGTTTTAAATTGGAAGTTAGGAGTCAAATTGGTTTAATTAGATTGGAATGACATAATTGAACTTAGCTTGTAAGTATAATTTGTATGAAAATACCAACAGTGTATACCTTAATAAGAGAATTCATGGTTTATGATTGGGATTATTTGCTAAATGATTTGAATTGGGCTTAAAGGGGGTTATGTTACTCGTGAAAGTAGAGGTCCCTGAAGGACCCTACTAAAAATCACGTTTGTCAGCATGAGGGTCTTTATGAATGTGTGTATAGTTCACATACTATATATATATTTGAATGATAGAGCCTTGGTGTCTCTATCCCTTCCTCGAATTTTTTCCTAGTTCATGCGGCTAACACGCGCAGGGCCCTTTCAGCAAGGAAAGATAAATCCATATAGCCCGTGGGTGACTTTAGGGCGGATAGAGCTACACAGTCCAGATTAATAGTTTTTAAAATTCTCATATTTATAACTTAGTACGCTACCACGGCATTATGTATGTATGTATATATATATATATATATCAATGTGTGCATGTGGTTTTTGATTGGTTTTTCGATATATCACTATTTTATTCCATCCCTAAGTTACATGCCAGTGCTTATCCCAATAACCGTCCCTGGATGCTAAATTATTTCATAATTTAGGGTCCTAGGGTTCTTTGTTTATTCGTGTTCAATCTTAGGTGGAGCGAATAATGGTTAAATTTTTGGAAAGTGTTGAGCCTCCATCATACGAAAAGTTTTACCATTTCATTAGTTTTTTTCCAGATTTTTGGGAGCTGAAGAGTTCCATTGTTATGGTTGAGGGCATCTCCCACCCTAATTTGGCATATTGTTTTTAGAAGTTTTATCTACAAAATATAGGTTGGTTATTTTTTATAGATTCTAAAAATCTTTCTATTAGTTTATGTATCATTTATATTGTTTGTTTTTTCTTCTTATATTATTTTAATTTTAGCAGGTGGCAAGGCTAGGGGGTAGTCTTTGACCCATGATGGGTTTGAGATACCCGTCATGGCCAGACCCTGGTTTTGGTTGTGACAAGCTTAGTATTAAAGACAAGTTCAGGGTCTTTAAGTGTCCATAAAGCCGTATCAAGTAGACTCCCTTTTATGGGTGCGTAGCGTGCCACACTTATAAGGGGGAGGATGCAAGGAATTACGGAATGTTTTCCTTTGTCGTGTTTTTCTTTGGGCTATAGAGTCTAGTATCTTCATAAATCTCTAAATCTCAATTTATTCATACTTTAGATCATGCCTTCTCGAAGATCTGATATTCATAAAAACTCCGCTAGAACCTCTGTTCTACTTGGGAATCGCTCTGTTCATGGAATACAAACTCAATCTAGGGTCCCTACCTGCAATACCCCGTGTTAGTCTTAGTTCAAATTCACCTCATAATGCATGTATAGCATTAGTTATATTTTGACCCTTTTGACTTCAGAGATTTTTAAGTTGACCTTATGAGCTCCGAGATAAGATTTTTTGAGTTGATTCATGTTTAGGGGTGTAAGGAGTATGTTTCTAGGAAGTTTTGGAATTTTTAGATGAGCTTTGAACAGCGTTTGAATTACAATTATAGTAGCTCACCACGATTATCTGGCGTCACTCTAGTAATCGCAGTGGCACAAGTACCGCATTGTGGTGGTTGTCAAAATCAGGCTTCAGTTGCAAAGTTGAATTTTGCAAGGGAGCCTGGTCTTTTCCCACCTTCCTAAATCATGAAAATATGGGATTAAACAGCTGAAAGTGGCATATTTTGTACCCAATCCCCAATTTCAATCCAAAAATAAAACTCTAAACTCTTTTCTTGACCAATAAGTTAAACCTTCATCTCATTCAAGAAAGATCAAGAATTTATATTTTCCAAGCAAAGAATATTAAAGCTTGTGATATTCTTTAGGATTTAATCCTTAGAGGTATGTGTGATAATCATCCATGGGCCCTTTACACCCATGGAGTCCAATAATCCATTTTTAAGTTTAAAAACTATGATCTTTACATGTTATTATGAATTATATCCATGATCTTTCATGAATTTCAATTTTATATCATGTTTACATGTCATTTTTGAAGAATTAGCCTTACATATTTGAATGATGGAAACTGTCATGTTAAGTACGTAATTTATGGTCTTGGTATTGGAATTATGTTGTCTTCACATGTTTTGACTATTCCCATGCTTTAATTCATGAACTTCAAGTGTTTCATGAAATGCCCAAATGATTGAGTTTTGAACAAGGTGTACTTATTATGTTTTCCAAGCTTCAGTATGTACCGATTATTGTGCTATCGAGTCTAGCGGCTTATGAATACCCAAAAAACTTATTTGTTTACTTAGTCTTAGTATTGTCAGGATGGCTTTAAATAATTTATGAGCATTATCAGTATATTCAGTTATCACATCATTCAAACTTAGATCAGTTTAAGAATCCGAGTCAGTTCAATTGAGAGTAGGATTCAGCACCGAGTGAACCTAGGGATGGGAGCTTACCCATCAGTTAGGATTGGTTCCTTAGAAGTAATCCCTAAGTTCCAGAATTACGTAGCTAATGTAAGTTATGAGTTTAGGACTGATCTCAGGATCACCCACTAGTTTAGGACTGATCTCAGGGGTCACCCGCTAGATTAGGACTGACTCCACACCATTGTTAGTACCCGTGGCACAGTACTAGCACCCTTTCGACTAGGGCCTTAGGTTGGACCTCGATCAACTCAGACTAGGGAATGTCAGTTAGATGATTCCTCCCACAGTTTTAGTTTCAATATTTAGTTTAGAACTTAGTTCAATTTTTCTTGACCATAGTACACAGTTATCAGTTATTCAGTTATCAGATTCTAGTATTTTAGTTTATAGACCATTTTAGAAACATGTTATATGCTTGGCCATGTATACTTAGCTTTTACAGTTTTTATGTATCCACGCATCAATTATCTCAGGCTATTCCGCCAGTTAGTTATTAGTCTTGTTCAGTAAGATTTCTGTATTTCCACATATGTCTATTATTACTATTTTTATGCATAGGTAGCCCATGCATTCAGCCTAACCTCATCTCATATAATAGTACATTCAAAGTAATGATCGCATCCTCAGTTCTTGCACTATAATTTTAAAATCATAGGTTTAGATGCTCAGGTTTCTGACCGTATTTATACATTCCAGCACATCATCCGCAGTAGCAGTAGTGAGTCCTCATACATCGAGGACCATTTATGTTTATTTCAATCCTTCAATGCAAAAGTCAATTAGAGTTAGTTGGATCCCTATCCCATAAACTCCATATTCATCTAGTTTTGAGGATTTCAGACTTGTTAGGCAGTTAGTTAGTTTTCGGTTGTTATTATCAGTCATTTTATTAGTAGTGACAATATGTTTTTAGTTATTTAAAACCATAATTCATTATTGCTTTTTAGTTTCTAAAAATTTTATGGCATTTTCAGTTAAATTTTGCATATGTTCTTTATTATTTTATTCAGTTCTCACAACAGTTTCCAGCTTATGGGTTAGCTTGTGATCCTTCAGGACTGTAAGCAACGTGTGGCGCCCAGGCTGTACTATCTAGGCATCACACTACCACTTGATTGTACTACTTTACATGGAGTTCCACCTGTCCCTACTAGTCCTTCTTGGGCTCCCTAGGCTGGTAACACTTTTGATTAACCACCTTAGGGAGACATCTATAATACAGAGCTCAATCGATCTATTCATTTGCTTACTAAGTTAGTTATATATCAGTCTCATTAGTTGGATCATGTTTGTTCTATTGCTCATTCATTTAAGGTTACTCGGGTCAGCCAATTCTTAAGGTTAAATCCCCCAACCTCTATAGTATTGAAGGTTGAGGAGGATTCTTATGGATATATGGGTGAGATGGAAAAGTTTTTTATAGTGATGCATACTACTAAATTTGAATGGGTATAGTTTGTTGTATATTAGCTGAAAGATATAACTTATCAATTGTATAAGGAGCAGGAGCTATTGAAAGGCGACGATGCTAATCCAAAATTATGGGATGAGTTTCTGTTTTCCTTTCTTGATCATTATTTCCTAGGAGTTGAAGAATGCTAAAACTAAGGAGTTAATGAATTCGAGGTAAGGTAAGATGAGTGGGAAAGAGTATGCCTTGAAATTTCATCAGCTATCTCATTATGCTTTGGAGTTGGTGTCTAACCAATAATCTAAAATGAGGAAGTTTTATTCTGGGTTTTCCTGCAACTTGGTATTGGAATGTAAGGCTGCAATGTTGAATAACTAAATGGATATCTCTAGGCTTGTGGTTTATATGCAATCAGTAGAGGATAAGACAAAGAGATAGACATATATGGGAGAGAGGAAAAATAAGAAGTTCAAGTATTCATAGTCGGGTGTTAATTAGTAGAATAATAAAAGGTATGGTAGGAAATGGACCATGAAGAAATATTTGGGAAATTCTAACTCATATTATTCAGCTAGTTTTCCTTATCCTAATCAGTCTAGTGATCATTTTTTTTTTGCCAGTAGTGGTTCTAAGGCACAGGGTGCCCAGTCTCAGGCTAATGGAGCTCAGTCATCCCCACCTTATCCTCTTTGTTGATTTTATAGACAACTTTACTGTGGTTATTGTGATGAGGGGAGGTACTTGTGTTTTAATTATTATCAGTTTGGGAACATGTAGAGGAACTATCCTAAAACTAAGGTACAAATTGGGGCTAATAAGGTTTTATTCATCACTTCTTTAACTTCTTCAACAAAAGGATACACTTTGAGTACCGACACTGGCCGAAATTATCTCCATGCTCTTGCCACCCATCAGGAATTTAAGGTATCTTCTAATGTTATTACTAGTATTCTATAGCTTTTCTATCATGATATGTGTTTTTTTATTGATCCAGGTTCTATCCTATCCTATGTAACCCTATATGTGGTTATTTAGTACTAAAAATATTTCTGACCCCTTCTCTATTTCAACTTCGATGGTTGATTCTATAATTACTAGAAATATATATAGGGGTTGTGTATTGGTAGACCTGATAGAGCTTTACATGGTAGACTTTGATGTGATCTTGGGGATGGATTAGATTCATTCATGCTATGCATCTTTGGATTATAGGAACCAAAAGGTCGGTTTCAAATTCCCTAATGAATCGGTAATTAAATGGGAGAGGAGTTCCTTAGTACCTAAAGGGAGACTTATATCCTATCTTAGAGCATAGAAATCATTTAGAAAGGGTGTTTATATCACCTAGTTTGGGTTAAGGATTCTATCTTTGAAATTCCCTCTTTGCATTTTATCCCTATGGTTAACAAATTTCCTAAAGTATTTCCTGAAGATCTTCCCGGGATTCCTCCCAATTCGAAAATAGATTTTAGGACCAATCTTCTATCGGATAATTGTGCTATTTCCATTCATCCTTATATAACAGCTCCAGCTAAATTAAAACAACTAAAAGAGAAATTGAAATACCTTTTTGATAAAGGGTTCATTCGTCCTAGTGTTTCTCCGTGGAGTTCTCTTGTACTTTTTATGCATAAGAAGGAAGGATCTCTTTGGATGTGTATATACTATCATTAGCTGAATAAGGTGATAGTGAAGAATATGTATCTCCTTTCTATGATTGGTGATCATTTTAACCACTTCAGGGTGCTAGATGCTTCTCTAAGATTAATCTTCATTCGTGCTAATACCATTTGAAAATTTGGGTGGTTGATATTCGCAAGACTACTTTCCGAACCTGGTATGGAAACTATGAGTTTTTGGTTTTGTCATTTAGGTTAACTATTCCCTCAGATGCTTTTATGGATCTTATGAACTGGGTATTTATGTAGTTTTTGGATCTATTTGTGATAGACTTCACTGATGATATATTAGTGTACTCTAAGAGTGAGGAGGATCATGTCAATCACCTTTAAATTGTGTTGAATACACTTAAGGATCATAGGTTGTATGCTAAATTTTCTAAGTGTGAGTTTGGGTTGAACGCTGTCACTTTTCTGAGGCATATGGTTTTTAGTGAGTGGATCAAGGTGGATCCAGAATAAGTTGAGGCAGTTGAGAAATGGCCTATACCCACGACTCCAACCAATGTTAGGAGATTATTGGGTTTGGCTGGGTATTATAAGATATTTGTGGAGATTTTCTCATCTATTATTACTTTGATAATGAAATTAGCTTAGAAAAAGGTTAAGCTTCTATGGTTTAATGCTTGTGAGGATAGTTTGGAGAAGTTGAAGGAAATGTTGAGTTTAGTGCCAATTTTGACCCTACCCGAGGGTACTTAAGGTTTTATTGTGTTTTGTGATGTGTCCCATGAGGGACTGGGTTGTGTCTTAATACAATATGGTAAGGTTATGGCCTATACTTCTAGGCTGCTTAAGGCTCATGAGAGAAATTATTCTTCTCAAGACTTGGAGTTGGCGGCTGTGGTTTTTGCTTTAAAGATTTGGCATTTTTATCTGTATGAGGTGCATTTAGATAACTATTTAGACCATAAAAGTTTGCAGTATGTGTTCACTCAGAAGGAACTGAATCTCAAGCAGAGGCAGTAGCTTGAGTTACTCAAACGCTATGCATTAAGTTTTCAAAATCATCTAGGTAAAGCTAATGTGGTTTTTTATGCTCTTAGCAGGTTGTCTATAGGAAGATTATCTCATGATGATGAGGAGAAAACAAGATTAGTGAAGGACATTCACAGGTTCACTAACTTGGGAGTTTTTCTCTTGGACTTTGAGGAAGGAAGAGTTATTATTTAGGAAGTAGTGAAATATTCTCTTGGTGCGAAGGTGAAGGAGAAGAAGGCTTTAGATCCCATAATTATTCAAACTAAGTATAATGTGGGTGAGCAAAAGGTTATGGCTTTTAAGATTAAGGGAGATGGCATTCTGAGGTACCAAAGTAGGTTATGTGTTCCTGATAAGGATAGGCTTTGGGAAAGGATTTTAACTGAGCCTCATGAGTTGTGATATATGATACATTCGGCTTAAACCATGATATACCACGAGTTGAAGGAGATGTATTGGTGGAACAACATAAAGAGAGATATGGAAAATTTTATGGCAAAGTATATGGTCTAACAAAAAGTTAAGGTAGAACACTTGAGGCCTGGTATCATGTCACAGGATATAGAGTTGCCCATGTGGAAGTGGGAGATGATCAATATGGATTTCATTATGGGTATTTTATGGTCTTAGAATACGTATGATACCATTTGGGTACTGTGTATAGGATGACTAAGTCTTCTCACTTCTTTCTTATGAGGACTACTTAATCAAGAGAGATTTGTGATAAGTTGCTCATTCAAGAGATCATAAAGTTTCATGGTGAACTAGAGTTCATTATTTCTGACCGAGGTACACTATTTTCATCTCACTTTTGGAATTCATTTTAGAAAGGTCTGGGTACACCGGTTAACCTTAGCAAAACTTTCTACCCTCAAATGGATTACAAGCATACCGGGTTATTCAAACTTTGAAGGATATGTTAAGGGATTATGTGATGGATTCTTTTGAGGCTTTTTATGGTAGGAGGTGTAGGTTTACTATTAGATGGTTTGAGGTTGCTTAGTATGGGGTTTTTGGTCATGACATTGTTCACGAAGCGATGGAGAAGGTAAAGGTGATTGTAGAAAGGCTTAACATTGCTCAAATTCACCAAAAGTCTTATACAGATGTGAGGCGAAGGGAGTTGGAGTTTGAGGTTAGTAATTGGATGTTCTTGAATGTTTCTCCTATAAAATGAGTTATGAGTTTTAGGAAGAAGGGGAATATCAGTCCTTATTATATTGGTGCATATCAGATGATAAGGAAAGTTAGCAATGTAGATGATTAATTTAAGTTGCCCATGTGTTTGGCTTTTATTCATCTCGGTATCCATGAATCTATGTTGAATAAGTGAGTGGGTAATCCTTTTTTAATTGTTCCAGTGGAGGATGTTGGTATTTCAGATTCCTTGTCCCAGGAGGAAGTCCCTGTTGAGATTTTAAATAGGCAATTTCATAAGTTGAGAACTAAGAATTTGGCTTCGGTAAAGGACCCTTTGAGAAATCAAAAGGTGGAAGAAGCTACATGGGAAGCTAAAGATGATATGAGGGCTAAATATATATTTTTGTTGCTCGGGTTGGATGAAGATTCTTAAGGTATGCATTATTTTATTCTAATCATATTTCAAATTTGTTCTTAGTTCCTTTTACATTCATTCTTGTTGTTGTGACAAGCAGTATCCTAACTACTCATTTAGGGATGAATGATCCTAGGGGAGGGGGGAATGTCACACCCCAGGTTTTGGACTCCGGGATCTCACTATAAAATTGAAAACTACCAAGGCAATAAATCATGTAACAAGTTATTATCACTTGTCACAAGTCGTTTGGTATCACTCGTTGCCTAACCAATAAGATTAGCCAAGGCTTCTTCCTTGATCACGACTTAGCCCTCATGAGTTGTAAGGTTTGGTTACGATTCGCAAGGACTGACTCGTGACCATGAGTCATTACCCAACTCGTAACAACTGGGAGCTATTTTCTTGGGTGTTTTTCATTAAGAATAATTTGGTCTTTTCTCATATTTTACACTTTACCCATGGCTTAAAACACCCCAAGGGGTCCTTTTTTAATTATTTACCAGATGATCAACATTATTCTCTCCTCTCAAACTTCGAAAGTGAAGAGAAATCTAGGGTTTTAAAAAAATAATTATCTAGGTTTCAATTAGTGGTTTTCTCTCCAAATTTCATAGTTTCAGGTAAGTCTCTTTTCCTTATATTGATTTTGCATAAAAACAGGTGTTTAATTATTATCCATGTGAATTAATTATAGGGTTTCGAAATTTGGCTGAGGGATTAAATGGTTATTAATTGGATTGTTTTTCCATGGTTTTAAACTTATCATTCATGTTTTATCTTATGGTTTTTGAACTAAGTAAGTGCATGGGTATGGGAATTGGTTTGGGGACATGGGTTTCCCTAAGTTATAGATTTTGGTATGGAATTTACCTAAACCTCAAGCCACTTTGTGAAATTGGTTTTGAAACATAGTTATGTGCACAATTTAACTCACTCTTGGAATGAGGAATTGCACAAAAGGTTAATGGAATATAAAAAAAAGGTTTTGAAGGGCCTTGGTGGCCAAGGTTTAATTTTAAATTAAAACATGGGTGTCAAATTAGTTTAATTGGATTGGAATGGAATAATTGGACTTAATTTGTGAGCATAATTTGTATAAAGATACGAGTGATATATTCCTTAATAAAAGACTCATTCATTTATGGTTCGGATTATTTGTTAAATGGTTTAAATTTGGGCTTAATGGGGGGGAAGGGGGTCTCAGGAGGAGCAATACTGGAAACCACATTTGCCAGCGTAGGGGTCTTTATTATCGTGTGTATAGTTCACACACAATATATATTTTGGAGTGACGAGAGCCTTGGTACCTCTGGCTCATCCTTGAATTCTTTCCTTGTTTGTGAGGCTAATATGTGCTGGGAACCTTTTGGCAAAGGAAGTTGAACCCATATAACGCGTGGGTTTCTTCAGGTCGGATAGAGCTAAATAGTCCAGGTTAATGGTTTTTAACACTCTCATGGTTATAACCTTGTACCCTACCCCGATATTATATATATATATATATGTGTGTGTGTGTGTGTGTGTGAATGTGTGCATGTGGTTTTTGATTGGTTTATGGACATGGAAATATTTTATCCCTTCACTGAGTTACATTCTAGTGCCTAATCCACTGACCATCCCTAGACGCTACATCGTTTCATAATATAGTGTCCTTGGGTTTTTTGTTTAATTGTGTGCAGTCTTAGGTGGAGAGGATATTAGTTGTGTTGTTGTGAAATTGTTAGCCTCAATTATTTGGTTTTTTTTCTACTATTATTTTATCGTGCTCATCTGGTTAGGCTAGGGGTGGTCTCCAGCCCATTGTGGGATTGAGATACCATCACAGCCAATCCCTGGTTCGGGTGATGACAAGCTTGGTATCAAATACAGGTTCAGGGACTTTGAGTGTCCATAAAGACGTGTCGCGTAGATTCCCTTTTATGGGTATATAGCGCGCCAAAATTATAAAAAGGAGCCCTCAAGGAATTTAGAGATGTTTCCCTTTCTTGTAATCTAGTTCAGGCTATAGAGTCTAGTGTTTTGATAACTCCCTAACTCTCAGTTTACTGGCATTTTAGATCATGCCTTCTCAAAGATCTGATGTTAATTGAAACTTTCCTGGAACCTCTATTCCACCGGAGGGTAATATGGATGGAACTCACCTAGTTGATGGAGTGCAGATTTGATTTAGGGTCCCTAACTCCCAATTGTACTTCTCCACTGGAGTTCAACTTGTCCCCACTAATTCTCTTTGGGCCCCACATTATAGTGACACCTTTAGTCTGCCATCTCAGGGAGACATCTCTAATGCAGTGTTCCGTCAGTCCATTTATTTTCTTACTTATTTAGTGACATCTCAATCATAACAGTTTGATGATGCTCGTTTTGTTGCTTATTCCCCTCAAGTCACTCGGGCCAGACAATTCATGAGGTTGAATAGCCCAACCTTTACAAGAGTGAAGGTTGAGAATGATCCTCAGGGATTTATGGATGATAAGGAGAATATTTTTAGAGTGATGCATGCTACTGATTCTGAAGGGGTAGAGTTTGCTCTATATCAGTTGAAAGATATAGCTTATCAATGGTATGAGGAGTGGGAGTAATTGAGAGATTATGTTGCTGAGCCAACATTATGGGATGAGTTTCTGGGTGCCATTATTGATAATTTCTTTCCTTAGGATCTTAGGAAAGATAAAGTTGAGGAGTTTGTGAATCTTAAGTAGGGTAAGATGAGTGTGAAAGTGTATGTGTTGAAATTTCAGCAACTATCGCGTTATGCTCTAGAGTTGGTATCTATCCAGCAATATAAAATGAGAAAGTTTGCTTCTAGGTTGTTCATGTCCCCCAAAACTAACCTCCAAAGAAGTATATTGCAGTCAATGCCAAATGTAGTAACCCAAACCAGGTTGGGGTCGAAGCCACAGGGAACGCGTAGAATTATGTCTTGAACTTAATGAAATCACGGGTAGTGATGAAAAGTAAATGGGGGAGGGGGGATTTGGAAATCACAGTAACACTAAACCGAACTTGAGTTCTTGAGATTGTAAGCCATAGAAGATCAACAATAGGACTGTGTTCCCGCTGGCTTCTAACTCCAATAAATTCTCTTGTTCAAATCACCTATCCTACTGCTCTAAGTGTAAAATCTAACAAGTTATGGATTATCAACCATTTTGTGAATACGTTGAAAAAGCTAACCCTTCACCTTTGGAGTCTCAGGGAGTCACCTTACTATCCCTTGTCTCTGACCCCAGGACAACTCTCCCCTTTTGAGGTCGTTTTGTGTGAGGTATAGGTTATAATAGTCATGGGATAAATTATGGGATTATTTTATCCCATGTTTGGTTGATGGGTTAAGTTAGTCAAGGGATTACTTATCCCACCATTTGTGCCTTAGTGATGGGATAAGTTATCACATACATATAGTGGGATAACTAATCCTAGGATAATTAATCCCGGGATTTATTATCCTGGGATAACTTTTTCCCAAACAAACGATCCCTTGGGATCTCAAGTTGATTAGATGAGGGTTGATACCCTCAAATAACCATCGTAATATCCTTTACCCAAGCTCAAACTCCCTTTTGAGGATGATCTTAAATATAGGCAATTCCTAAGCTTCTGTAGTAGCTTTGGATACAACTAACATAATGGAAGTTAAGATATATGCAACCATAACAAAATCGATGAATCTCTCACTTCCCTTATGTAGTTAATACACCAGGGTCCCCATAACCCTAATAAAGGAAATTAGTTTCTTGTGCTTATTCAACAATCCATGGAAATCGATAAAGAAGACATATAGTTACTTTCACAATGGTGAAAGAGTAAAATCCAAAATCTACAATTGAATACGAACCAAAAATACACTAACAAAAATTATTGGGTATCAACGCATCAAAAAATGCCAAAAAAGTCTCGAAAGTGTGTAACATAATAAAGGAATAATCCTAGGGTATTTATAGTATCTCAAAATAATCATAAAATGTTAATTAAAACAAAATAGGAAATCTTTATTGGCAATGGTTACGCCTCTGGCAATAAGTCATTAGGTTTTGTTACAACTCATTTTGTGTTGTCATATCTCTCTTTAGGATTCAGTGGTTGTGACTCATAGTGTTACCATATGATTCACATTATGCTAATCTTCATTTCTCCAGTAGCTTTTCATCATCAGGTGAATTGAATCTTTTCTCATTACGACTACTTACCACAAGTTGTAGTCAGTCTATATGACTCGTGGTGTTTGCTCATTACCACTGAAGTGTCAACCTTCCAGACTTTACCCCTTGGTAACAGTATGATTTCTCACTACGAGTCATCGTCTCACTTTACAACTTGTATCTTTCTCTAAATTCTTTATTGTTCTTCATCTTTGCTACTGTTATCTTTACGAGTCTGGCTAAGAAACTTAATGTTACTTAATGACTCGTATCTTGACCAGTACATCAACTTTTAGAATTTTATTTTCTTCTTTTTAGACCAAAACCACTTCCGACCTAGTTTACCTGCAAAATATATAAAAAAACACATCATATCCGATGAAACGAACTAATTCAATCCATATTTTCATTGTTTTAGGCATTGAATATGCCATGAAACCACGACACATGAACACCCTCAACTTAGACTTTTTTCATATCCTCAGGAAAAACCACAAAACAAAAACATAAACTATACTTAATTGGGAAGATCCTAAAATACCTTTGGCAGTCTACTTATCAATCAATGCTTAAAAACTTCATCATTGTCCCTCCTCATATTTTTATTCTTCAAAACTCAACTGTGGCCATGCTATTAGGTACAATAATGTGACACACAAAAATCAAGTTATGTCATTATATTATCAACAAATAGCTAGGCTTATACAAAGTGCATTATCCAGATAGATAAATAATCTAACAATGCAACACATGCACCCTAATATCCAAAGAAGTCCCTAAACTTAATTAGATTAGCATATTCATAAAAGGATAATCAAGAGATGCTCTAACTCAGAAAGAAGTTTCAATAGGTGCACACAGAATGCCATAGGCTTGCCCATATGTTCTTACCTGAGTTTTCAAGCTATTCGGTATGGATCACTGTGGGACTATTATTAGGCTGGTATCGTAAGTTTCGGGTTGGCATGGTGAAATTTAGTATACTTAGTTACTTATCCTCCTTGGTACTACGATTTCTTCGCGGACCACTCTTTTACCAATTTCTTCCTCTTTTTCTTCCTTTTTGTTTAATCCACCCTTATATCTGCCCTTTTTTCTTTTATTGCTTATTCAGGCTAGGTGTGGTTTCTTTTATTCATTTTTCTTCTTCTTTTACAATTTCTTTTTCTTTTTTTTCTACCATACCCAACCTACTCAATTTTTCTATTCACATCCTTTCTTCATACCCACTTTATACTATGCACCCCTATAATAGCCACCCTTAACTTAAGGTAATTCTCTTGAGTTGAGGTGCACAGTATCCAAGGAGGATCAGGGCCAAAAAAGTTTCATTGTAGTATAAACAGGAAGGTGAATTAGTGTAAACAAGAAAATGGGTCTATTAAGGCTCAACATCGGGATCAAGAAATTTTTATTTGATTTGGTTGGGGAATTTAGGATAAAGTGGAACTAATCACAAAAAAGCCTATGATTATCTCCTAACAAACCATCTTACAACGTAGGTAAGAGAAATAGAGCATGTTTTGGATTTCACACACAGCAAGAACAAGGCAATGCCTCTCACACATATTATATAGGGTTACATTGCTAGTCACTACCTATCCAGTTCATGCAATTATTCGCCACAGTTATCACGTCCCTAATTATGCTACTATTTTTATATTTGCAGTAGTCACACACACACTAGATCACAATTATAAAAAAATTTAGGAGTGGTACCATTTATCACATACTTGCAAAAATTGTACAAACATATCAAAAATGTTAAATGCCTTAGATACAAAGTTTCCCACAAATTTAAACATCATACAGCACATCATAAAACATACAAAACACAGCATAACATACCGGTTTCACATTCAAACTACATCTAACGAGAAAAAAACAAGACAAAAATAACCGTAATGGCTATGTGGTATACCCCCACTCTCAACTAAATACTTATGTAATGTCCTTAATTCATATAAAAATACAAAAAAAAGGGCGAAGATATACCTGAGTGCCCCAGTGCCTGATAAAAAAAATGAGCACGTAGGACCTCAGACCGGGTCTCACTCTCAACAACAATGGTCCCAATGATATCGAGAAACTATCAACAATAGAGACACCAGCGGTGGATGGTGCACTCAAAAATGGATCAAGTTATGGGGGTGTACTACTGCTCAACTCAGCATCACCGAAAGGTCTTGAGCTACCAGCCCCTACTGCCATCTCTCGGACCCTTGCCTAGTGGTCCAACTCACATTGGATACTGTCCGTTTTTGCAAGCTCAATATTTTTTTCCTTCATTCCTCTTCTCTTTCTTTTCTTGCACTTCATCACCTTTTCACTAGATGCGGGGTTCAAATCTTTAACACCCTAAATATTCTCGAACTTCTCTCTTCATGGATCTCCTTAATAGTAGGTATCAAGAGGATCGACCTATCATGTAACTTTTCAACTGACTTTTAAAACACAGCTAGCTCAGCCTATACACCTGCTAATTTTGGGGTCTAAATACCCTTAAGAGGACGACTACTATGCTACTCAAAACTATTAAACCTTATATACATTTCTTATCTCTTCTTTAATCCTTTCGTCTACCCAGGGTTTTACTTCTCCCTCAATAAATGTCAATTTTTTCTCGATCATACTCACTCTTTTTTGTACCTTTGATAAAAATAACAAAAGATCTAATACATTGCTAGCTGGAAACTACCTAGATGTGGATGGTCATAGTTCAGTCATTAGTGGTGGAGTAGAAGTCTATAAAATACCTATTGCATCAAAGGTCTGAGGTTCAAATTGACCAGTTTTAATAGGGGTATCATCTCCATTCCCACTGGACTCAAAAGGACCTTGGATTATAGTTTCCCCAACTTAGATGCCTTGGAGATTAGGTTACCAACATCTCTGATTAGTCCGAAATCTGTCATGGTCTTCGACCTCAAGAACTAATCAATCACTGGGAGCTTTGGCACTCCCGCATCAAAATAAATTTGTGTTAACATGCAGGGGAAATCCATGACTGCATCACTACTCATCACTTGATCTTTGATCTCTCTCTTGATCTATTTGGTTACATCTATCTCGTAGACAACCATGATACTTGCTACTAGGGATGCTTTATATGGACCGAAAATATTATCCCCTAAGGTAGGATTCTTACTTTATGGTATCAAATTCCACTAATCCTTGGCCTAGAATTTTAAGATACCCTTCTCTATTAATGAAGAACGTCCAACACCGCCTACTACCTACGAAGCTTGCTCTTGCTCTGTAGTAATGATCTCGGCCATCTACAGGAACTGAACTAGCTTCTTTTTTGATCCAATTTATTTCACCTTTACCTTACAAATTTCTTCCACCCTATGGTTAAACTTAACAGCGTTAGCTGGAGGTAGAAACTCTATCCCATTAAAAATCTGCAAATTGCCAACGCTGAGAAATTTACCTAAATACCCCAAATTACTAGGTCTAACAATGGGTTTACACCCTTCTATTGTTACGCCTTAGGGTTTATAATTTTTAGCTCTATATGATATGTAGTATAAAACATATGAACTAAGTTTTCACTATACAGACCCGGGGCTCTTGCCATCCTTTCAAAGTTATACCACCTGAATTGGGCATCAACTGTAGGCATCTCAGACTTGCCTGCGGTAGTTAGCCTCTACTCTAGACAAATTCCTCTCTATGGTTTTTACAGTGGTAGGGTTTAATGGAAGTATCTTTGTAATAGATGTCCTGTATTCTGGAGTACTCCACCATTCATTGATGGGCTCTAAAGTAACTTCAATGGCAAGTAGGGTGGGAGGTAGTTGGGGAGGTAGAATCTCAACTGGTGTATTGCTCTCGAGCTAAGAAATCTCCTACATCAAAGTTATATCCTGCAATGAATCCAGCTATCAAAGTAGCTCGAACTGGACATAATATGTTATCCCAGTAGAGGGATAAAGTTTGTGTCTGGGATAACATTCACTATGCCTTTGCCTCAAAATTAAGTGTATTCTTCTGTATCTTCTATGAGGTGACACCCGGGCCTAAAACTACCCAAATTATGTCCTCACCATTTGATGCTATATTCTAATAATCCACCTAAAATAACCCATCTTCTCATTTAACCCCATCTATTTTTAAGTAATTTTTCTCATCCCCTCTAGACGGTAATCCATTTCACCAGTTTTTATTAGAGGCTAATAATCTAGTTCATAAAAAATCTAGAAATAGTGTATAGAAGGGCGTCGACCCATATACCCCGAGTGATCAATGAGTTAATGGGGTCTCCACCTTTCCACAGTTGGCCTTATGGATATTATCTCTGTAACTCTTCATTGTATAATTCGTAAAACTCCTGCACTAGTGTTCGAAATGTACCTGCTGGGTGCTTTGGCCATCCACTAAAAAATGTACTGCTTGAAATTCAACGATGGGCAACGGAGCAGGGGTGATGGAAAGTGAAGGATGTTGCACATCGATTGGAGTTACACTAACTTCTTCTACACTAGCATTTTCTAAACTCTTTGCCTCAGAACTTGATTTGACTTTTTCTACTACCTTCGAGGGTGCAGATAAGTGAGGAGGGATTGTACTCAAGCTCTTTCTCCTTGGTCCTTATAGAGGTGTGTCTTCTGGGGTTGCTATTTTCTTTCCTTGAATAGGTCTTTTGACCTTTGGTTCAGCCTATCCCTGCACTAGGAACTCAACTATATCACTACGGCTACTGGATAACTTAGTGGATTTATAACTTTAAGATGGTGCCTATTGGTTTCTTTTCTTGGGAACTTGTTTCAAAGAAGATGCACCTTTTGGAGGCTTGGTACCTAAATTTATAGATTCATTAGTAATTAAATAAGACAAAAAGCAAAAATAAGTAAATGAATGTCAGTGTACGTGTTCTATATAAGGTACGAGTGAGGGTAATAGTCGTATCGAGTGGGTATGACTTATATAACCGAGTTGTATGATAATTAGTATGTGCATAGATATTCACTGGCCCACCTACGAGTCCTCCTAATGAGTTATAAGAACATGACAGGACTTGTTACAAATACTCGTAAGCAATCTAGTAACAAAGTGTAATGTATGATCTCTTCCAAGGTCATTAAAACCTAAAAATATATGAGTTGTATAGGTTGGGTACGACTCATTCAGGCAAGTTGTACCCATACTATGATTTAAACTTAGTTAGATTTCTATGTTGTCAGTAGGTACAAGTCTTATTACGACCCTGTTACTTATGGGTATGATTCGTAAGGACTCTTGTATCCATTGCAACATCGAAGTTCAACTCAAGAGTTGGTTCCAATTAAAATTTCCCAAATTAACCTCTACTTTGTGAATTAATATCACCTAATTAATCTCAAAACAAAACACAATATCCCACATAAAATAAATTTTACCCTCAATTTCCATTTTCACTTTGAATCCTATGAACTAGGGTATTGGTTTTTCAATTTATAAGCAAAATTAACTCAAAGCAAGTCTAATTATCTCATATTTGCATTTCTAACTCAAAAAATAAAACAATTATGTTCAAACAATTACTTGAGTACTTGAGAATATTGGTTGCTTGAATATTTAATTTTTCTTTCCCAAATTAGAGATTTGTTCATGCAATGGTAGGAATTAAGCATGTTGGTAACTAATTCAAAGTGTTTTTCATTGATTTTGTGCATTGAAAGCTCAAGAATCGACCATAAATGGAGATGGGTACATTTTTAGATATCAAATACCCGTATTGGGTGCCTTTTTGTCTTTTAAATCAAGTTTTAGGCTGGGTTAAGCGGTGACCCCTGACATGGTAAGCTTGGTTATGATTCATGTGGATGATGTGTACCCAGTCTTATGGGTATTTTCTTCAACTCGTACACACCTGGAACCTTACTTTGGTAATGGAGTGGATACGACTCAATCTGAAGACTCATACCTTGAAGCTACTACAACTTCTAAGAGTCGTAAAGACTTAAAAACTTTTACCTGAATCTATATAGTATCCTAGGTCCTTAAAACTCTTACTCACACACTGTACCATTAAGATACGACTCGTGAAGAGTTTGTATGACCCAACTTCTTGAACTTTTCTAGATATTTTCTAGAATCTTTAGTCCTGCACACTACACAAAGCTATAAACCTATAAATAAATAAATAAGTACAAAACATGGGTTTTCTCCCATGTTGTGCTTGATTTAGCATTGTTGCACGACGTAAATGCCTTGGTTACTTATAATTCATCAAGGTCCATCTAAAAAATTACACTAATTTCCTCACTATTACCCATGTAGTGCTTAACTCTTTGCCTATTTACCTTCAACGAGGCTTCACCATCCATATTCAATGCCAAAGAACTATATGGGAACAATCTTAGCATAGAAAAGGTATCATACAATCTAGACTTGAACTTACTTGGAAACAAACAAAGCCTTGAGTTGTAGAGCATTGCCTGATTACCTTTTTTGAGGATTTTTTTCTCAATTCTGCGATCATGATGCAGATTCATATTCTTTTTGTAAAGTGAAAAACTTTCATAAGCTCAGAGTCAAAATTCATCTAACTCATTCATCTAGTTCATCCTTGACTTGGCTACATCTTGCCATTCAAAATTCAGTTTTTCAAGGCCCATATTTCTTTATGTTCAAGCATAATAGAATAGTGACAAGACTTTCCATATACTAGCTGATAAGTAGAAGCACCAATTGGCATCTTGAATGCAGTTTGTTAAGACCATAAAACATCATCTAACTTTCATGACCAATAGGTCTTAATGGAATTTACTATCTTCACGAAGATGAACTTGATTTCTCAATTGGACACGTCAACTTGTCCACTAGTCTATGATTAATATGGTATTTTCACCTTATGTTTCACTCCATACTTCTCAAGTAGACTTTTGAATATACAATCATAAAAATGTGAACTAGCATCAGTAATTATAGCACTTGCAATGCCAAATTGAGAAAAATGTGTTTTTCATGAATACAGTGAATGTAAATATTTGTAAGTAGGTTCAATAGAGCTCTAACTCTCTAAACTCTATCTCTTTGATCATCTACTTGTCTAGGCCTAGCTAATCCACCTTTCTGAGCCAATCCAACCTCTTTAGCTTCTCTTCTTTCTCTATTTGCATCAGAAAGAAATTGGTGCATATGTAAATCTATAAGATTATATGGATTAATTAGAGTATGAAAAAGTGCCATATTTGAATCAACATGCGGAGAGTATTGAACCCCATCACAAACTTTTCCTGATATACTTCTTAGTATTTGAAGAATTATTTGTGGCTCTAGATTAAAAGGGAGTAAGAAGGCACTTCAAGGCAGCTGTCGCTAGTTGGCATAGGCGCTCAGTGGCCATGTCGGCGTGCAGCATGGGCGCATGGTGATGATAGGCGAATTTACACGCCTAAAGTACTATATTTTACCCATATTTTAGCTAAGTTTTGAGGACAAATTATATAATTCGTGCACTTTTAGTCCTTTTTTCTGTAAGTGAGCTAACAAACGTGATTAGCAAGTTTTCAAGTACAAATGATGCAGATTTCAGCATTTTATGGATAACTTGACGCCAAAGAAAGCTTCACAAAAGAAGAAAGGTAAATCTTGGACGCCAAGGACCAAAAGTGACGCATGGGAAACCTGTTCCGGGCAAAAACAATAATTTTAAAGACTTTGAGGATTAGTAGTAACTTATTAGGATTAGGATAATAATGCAGTAACCCAGTAGGAATGGGTTAAGTAATGCAGTAGCTCAGTAGGAATAAAATATGGGTGTTATAAATACCCTATTTTGCTAGAGATTTTTATCATTCACTTCTACTTTAATTCTTCCATTAGTTACAATTCTAATTCTCATATTCCACAACTTACAATTCAGATTCTAATTCTTCCATTAAGTCTACTTTTTATTCTTCTTCTATTCATCTATTCAATTCTTAAATTCCACAGTAAGAGAAACGCTACTTTGAAATGGAGTTCACTCCTAAAGCCATACCACACCATACTACACGTGATATCTTTATTGTGGTATGATAATAATGTCTATTGTGATTTCCATCGTACTCATGAGTAGCTAAACTTCTCTGTTGGGGTTATGGAAGCCTTATGAGATACTATATATTGCTATGAGTTTGTGAATTCGTGACACGTACGCTCTTATATCATTATTCTCTTCATCTTAATCTAAATTCTTTGTGGTTGCAAACACTTAGGATACGCCAGTATAGCATTAACTTATTCGAAAGAAAAGTTATATGTCTGTAAAAGAGATAATGTCAAGGTAATAGGGCACCAACCCCTATTAAAAAGTTAGTTCCGTAACTGGATTAACCACTTGGAGAATTTGTACCGTTAGATACGCTTTAAACTCGAAAGAGTTAAAGTGAAACAGTCCTTGTTAGGTCGAAAGACTCTTGGATTTACCATCGAATACAATTCTCTATAAGCACATGCATGTCTAAATTCCGCATAACTCATAGCCAATAGAGATGTACAACTCATAAGGTGGACATAACTCCAACTCTCAATTCTCATTGGTTAATATCATACCAAACATTCTTTCTTTTTACTTTGCTAATTTCCGCGTTTACTCTATTATTTTGGTTACACGTTACAATCCCCCCTTTCTACAAGACTTCCACCAAAAGTCTAATAATTATTACTTACTTGTTGACCGGCTATTCTCTGCGGGATCGATAACCAACCCAGTTGGGTTATATATTTGACAACGACCGCTTTACACTCTTACGAGAGCTGTAGATTGAGCGTTATCAAAAATTGGTGCCGTTGCCAGGGAATACGATTGTCAACTAAGTTTGTGATAATTACTAGACCCTTTGGTCAAAGATTCTCGTACTTTAATTTTAGTTGTTGTTTTTGTTTTCTGCAGGTTTTATTCAGTGCATGCCCCATACTCGAAGTTCTGGTCAACCGTTATTACCTATCAATCTTGAACCACAATGTATTGGCAGAATGGAGGCACAAACGGAAATTGAAAGTGGTTGCTCAACAGGAACAAGCTAGACTAGGTGCTCTAGCTGCCGCTCAAGTGCATCAACAAAATATTGATAACCCTGGGCGAGCAATAAATCTTGATGATGAGGAGCTAGGTGATGATGAGTTACTAAACCCAAGGCATGCTGCTGAAATAGCAACACTTGCTAACAGAAGAGATCATCAAGCTAGGTTTAGGCCTGAACGCCGAGCTGTGAAAATATCGTTCGATGATGATGATGATGATCTTGATGAATGTCCACTTGATGGAGATATCGTACAGATCATTGAATTCAATAACTAAACCAGTAGTGGACAATGCAGCTGGAGGATCATTTATGGATCTCACCTTTGGTCAGGCAAGCAATATGCTAGATCGGATGACGAAGCAAAGTAGAGCTTGGCATACCAGGGATTCTGAGGTAGCAAGCCCTACTTTATCTGTTGGCATGACTGCAGAACAAAGGAGAAAAGATGAAGAACGTGATCAAGAAATGGCGCACCTGAAAACACAAGTCGATCTTCTTACAAAGCATCTATTATCAGGGAAGACCGAAAACGTCAAAGCTGTTAAGTAAAAAGGAAGAGAGGAATTTGATTCTGAAGAAGAATCCAACTACTTGAACAATCAGGGGGGTTTCCGAGGTAATACCCAAGGAAACCAAGGTCGGAACTATTATGATAAATCTGGAAACAAGGACCAAGGTAGTTGGAAGAACAAGAACGACAAGAATGGTTTGTATGTTCCCCCAGGAAGATGTGACACCACTACATCTGATTTTGGAAACATGGAAAATATAATAGCTAAACTGTTGAAAGGAGTGGAGGCAACCAGCGTGGGAGTAACAGAGGTAATAAATGACTTGTCCTCAATGAAGCAATTGGTTGACTCATATTCCAAATCAATAAAGCAAATAGGGCAGCAATTGAGCCAACTTTTGGCAGCACTCAATCAAAGAAAGGCTAGCACCTTACCTAGCAACACCATGCAAAATCCAAGGAATGATGGATCATGCATGGCTATTACTACTCGAAGTGGTAAGGTGCTGGAAACTTCATCCAAAGGCAAGCAAGTGGTCAACAATATAGCGGACAATGATAAGGCTAATGGAGAAAACGCAGTAGAAACCAACCACGACGTCCATAACGTCACACCGAGTATATTGCAGCCTGAAAAGACTGAAATATGGAAGCAAGAGGAGAAGAAAGCCGTGGAGAAAATAATACCACTTCCACCACCACCTTTTCCTCAAATATTGAAGAAGATTGCGGATGATACAAGGTTCAGTAAATTCATGACGATGTTAAAGGAGCTGACCATTAATGTTCCTTTGGTTGAGGCGCTAGAGCAAATACCTGGGTACGCAAAATTTATGAAGGATATTTTAACAAAGAAGTGGGCAGTAAGCTATGAGCTAGCAGATAATATTCATCATTGCAGTGTAATTGCCACAAGGTCCTTAGTACAGAAGAAGGCAGACCCTGGTGCTTTCACTATCCCGTGCACTGTTGGATCTGTGAATCTTGCCAAGGCATTATGCGATTTGGGAGCTAGCATCAATTTGATGCCACTATCCATCTACAGGAAGTTGGGGTTGGGTGATCCTACACCAACTAATATGCGACTTGTGATGGCAGATAGGTCGGTAAAATGACCTATTGGTATCTTATATGATATATTGGTGAAGGTTTCCACTTTTATCTTTCCTACAGACTTCGTTATTCTGGATTGTGAGGTGGATTCTGAGGTTCCCATAATCTTGGGACGTCCTTTCCTTGCAACAGGAAGTGTGCTTATTGACATGAGAGCTAATGAGCTTTTATTTTGGTTGAATGACGAAGTGGTCCACTTTGATATATGCAAATCAATGAAGCAGCCCAGCGATATGAATATGTTATCTATAGTTGATGTTCATTATGAGGATAAGAAAACAGTATCTGTAGAGAAACAGCTTACTGTTGAGCCATTGTCTGCTGCGCTACTGAATGTTGAGCATGAGGACGATGGAGATTATAAAGAAACTATGTGTGCTCTAACAGAAATAGATTTCTATTCTCATACTTCTAAACAGCCGGACCTTGATCTTAAGAATCAACCATCACCAACAACGAAGACTTCCATTAAAGAGCCACCAGTGCTAGAATCGAAAGATCTCCCCAATTATCTAAGGTATGCATTCTTGGGAAATGAAAATACACTTCCGGTGAGTGTTGCGGATAATTTAAGTGAACAGCACGTAGAGACTCTCATCTCTGCTCTGAAGAGGTACAAGAGAGCCATTGGGTGGTTCATTGATGATATCATTGGAACCCTTCTTGGGTTATGTACACACAAGATTCATCTCAAAGGAGATTACATGCCCACAAGTAAGCATCAGCGTCATCTAAATCCATTTAAAAAATGATGCCCCATCTATCTCGATAAAGTCTAAGTAATTGAGATACCTATGTCGTGCCGCGACAATAAATTATGCGCTTGGTGGGAGGCAACTCGTCGTTTTTAATTGTTTTTGTTGTTTTTGTTTTCCTAGGATTTTGTCGAGCCACGACCAAAACTAAGGCTCTTGATGGGAGGCAACCCATCGTTCTAATTGGTTTTGTTGTTTTTGAGTGAAAGTAGGTGCAAGAGGTGTAACGGAGGAGATTGGTTCCAAATTTTGAGTTGGAAGTATTGCATGTTGAAGGTGGTAATTTAGGAATAAAGAAGCAAAAGGGTAAGGGTTAGGCATTGCCTATGAAAATATAGGCCAAGAACAAGGCAAGGCCTATGTAAATCTAGGCCACAAACAAGGCAAAGCCTATACTATGGCCTAAGCTCTCGGAATCTAGTGTGCCATAGCATAGGCGCCGCCCTTGCCTAAGAATGTCATAGCATAGGCGCCACCTATGCCAATGCCTTTTGTCTCTGAATCTCATATGTCATGGCATAGGTTCCGCCTATGCCTAACAATGCCATGGCAGAGGCGCTGCCTATGCTCAAACAATGCTTTGCAAAAGGCGCTGCCTATGCCAAGCATAGGCAAAGCATTAGGCACCGCCTATGGTCACTTTTGGTCTCCAAATCTGATTTTAAATGGGTCAAAACCCAACCCAAGTGATGATAGGAGAATTTACACGCCTATAGCACTAGATTTTGCCCATATTTTAGCCAAGTTTTGAGAACAAATTATATAATTCATGCACTTTTAGTCCTATTTCCTGTAAGTGAGCTAACGAACATGATTAGCAAAGTTTCAGGTATAAATGATGCAGAATTCAGCATTTTATGGATAACTTGATGCCAAAGAAAGCTTCACGAAAGGAGGAAAGCAAAGCTTGGACGCCAAGAACCAAAAGTGGCGCATGGAAAATCTGTCCCGGGCAAAAACAACAATTCTGAAGACTTTGGGGACTAGCAGTAACTTATTAGGATTAGGATAATGATACATTAACCAAGTAGGATTGGGTTAAGTAATTCATTAGCTTAGTAGGAATAGGATATGGGTGTTATAAATACCCTATTTTGCTAGAGATTTTTATTCATTCATTCCACACAATTCCCCCATTCCATCAATTCCCATCCATCCACCATCCATCCATCCATCAAAACAATTTTCTTTATTAATTCATTGTTAACATTATTTTTCATCTATTCAATTCTTAATTTCCGCAACAAGAGAAACGTTACTTTGCTAGGAATTCACGCCTAACGCCTACCACACTATTCCTACACAAAATCTTTATTGTGGTATACTAACAATGTCTATTGTGATTTCCTTCGCACTCATGGGTAACTAAACTTCTCTGTTAGGGTTATGGAAGCCTTATGAGATACTATCTGTTGCTATGAGTTTGTGAATTTATGACATGTCTGCTGCTTATATCATTATTCTCTTCATCTTAATGCAAATTCTTGTGGCTGCAGACGCATAGAATAACGCCAGTATAGCATTAACTTGTTCAAAAGAAAAGTTATATGTCTGGAAAAGAGATAATGTCAAGGTAATAGGGTCTCATCCCCTATTAAAAAGTTAGTGCCGTAACTGGATTAACCTCTTGGAGAATTTGTACCGTTAGATATGCTTTAAGCTCGAAAGAGTTAAAGTGAAATAGTCCCTGTTTAGGTCGAAAGACGCTTGGATTTACCATAGAATACAATTCTCTATAAGCACATGCATATCTGAATTCCGCACAACTCATAGCCAATAGAGACGTACAACTCATAAGGTGGACATAACCCCAACTCCTTAATTCTCATTGTTTTACATCTTACCAAACACTCTTTCTTTTTACTTTGCTATTTTCAGTTTTTACTTTAATACTTTGTTTACATTAATTGAACGACAAGACCCCCCTTATTACGAGACTTGCACTAAAAGTCTAGTAATCGTTGCTTACTTGTTGATCAAGCTATTCCCTGTGGGATCGACACCCAACCCAGGTTGGGTTCTATATTTGCTAATGACCGCTTTACACTCCTAAGAGAGTTGTAGATTGAGTGTTATCAAAAATTGGCGTTGTTGCCGGGGAATACGAGTGTCAATTAAGTTTGTGATAGTTACTAGACCCTTTGGTCAAAGATTCTCGTACTTTTACTTTTAGTTGTTGTTTTTGTTTTATTCAGGTTTGTTCAGTGCATCAATGGATGCACAACGTGAAATTAAAAGGATGGTTGCTCAAGTGCATCAACAGAATATTAATAACCCAGGTTGTGCAACAAATCCTGATGATGAGGACCTAGGCGATGAGGAGCTACAAAACCCACGGCATACTGCTGAGATGGCGGCACCCATACAGAGAAGAGATCGTCAAGCTAGGTTTAGGCCTGAACGCCGAGCTATGCAAATACCATTCGATGATGATGATGATGATCTTGATGGAGCTGGTGCCACAGGAGCCATTATTCTGCCGCCATTGGCACCCATAGCAAAGTTTAACATCACAAGCACCATGATTCAGCTTTTGCAACTCAAGGGATTATTTGGTGGACTAGCAGGCGATGACCCGAATATGCATCTGATCAACTTTATTTCTATATGCAAGTCATTCGACAATCCTGGCGTTGGACAGAATGCAATTCGACTGTACTTATTTCCATTGTCTCTATCTGGGAAGGCAAATCTATGGTTGAATGGGTTGACTCCTGATTCTATTACTAATTGGAGGCAATTGAAAGATGCTTTCCTAGAAAGATTCTTTCCGTCATCCAAGAAAGCACAGTTGAGAGATGAGATCACCAATTTTTGACAGCTTCCAACTGAAGCTCTCCACGAAACATGGGAGAGGTTCAAGACGAAGCTTATGTGGTGCCCAAATCACCATATGACCAATGTCCACTTGATGGAGATATTATACAGATCTTTGAATTCGGTGACTAAGCCAGTGGTAGATAATGCAGCAGGTGGATCATTTATGGACCTCACCTTTGGGCAGGCAAGCAATATGCTAGATCGAATGATGAATCAAAGTAGAGCTTGGCATACCAGGGATTCTGATGTAGCAAGCCCCACTTTATCTATTGGCATGACTGCAGACCAAAGGAGAAGAGAAGAAGAACGCGACCAAGATATGGCGCACATGAAAACATAAGTGGATCTTCTTACAAAGCATCTATTATCAGGAAAGACCAAAAAAGTCAAAGTTGTTGCGTCAAAAGGAAGAAACGAATCTGATTGGGAAGAAGAACCCAACTACTTGAACAATAAGGGGGGTTTCCGAGGTAATACCCAAGGAAACCAAGGTCGGAGCTATTAAGATAAATCTGGAAATAAGGACCAAGGTAGTTGGAAGAACAAAAATAAAAAGAATGGTTTGTGTGTTCCCCCAGGAAGACGTGATGCCACTGTATCTAGTTCTGGAAATATGGAAGATATAATGGCTAAACTGTTGAAAGGAGTGGAAGCAACTAGCGCAGGAGTAACGGACGTAATACATGATTTGTCCTCGATGAAGCAATTGGTTGACTCATATTCTACTTCAATAAGGCAAATAGAGCAGTAATTGAGTCAACTTTCAGCAGCACTCAATCAAAGAAAGGCTGGCACCTTACCTAGCGACACTGTGCAAAATCTAAGGAATGATGGATCATGCATGGCTATTACTATCCGAAGTGGTAAAGTGCTGGAAACTTCATCCAAAGGCAAGAAAGTGGTTGATGAGGCAGCAGACATCGATGATAAGGCAAAAAGAGAAGCTGCCCACGACGTCCATGATGTCACACCGAGTATGTTGCAGCCTGAAAAGGCTGAAAAATGGAAGCAAGAGGAGAAGAAAGCCGTGGAGAAAATAATTCCTTATCCACCACCACCTTTTCCTCAAAGATTGAAGAAGATTGCGGATGATACAAAGTTCAGCAAATTCATGAATCTGTTAAAGCAGTTGACCATTAATGTTCCGTTGGTAGAGGCACTAGAACAAATGCCTGGGTATGCAAAATTTATGAAGGATCTTTTGACAAAGAAGCAAGCAGCAAGCTATAAGTTGAAGGATATTGTTCATCACTGCAGCGCAATCGCTACCCGATCACTAGTTCAGAAAAAAGCTGACCCCGGTGCTTTCACTATTCCGTGCATGGTTGGATCTATGAATTTCGCTAAGGCATTGTGCGATTTGGGAGCAAGCATCAATTTGAAGCCACTATCCGTCTACAGAAAGTTGGGGTTAGGAGATCCGACACCAACCAATATGAGGCTCGTGATGGCTGATAGGTCGGTAAAACGACCTGTGGGTATCTTGAATGATGTGTTGGTGAAGGTTTCTTCATTCATCTTTCCTGCAGATTTTATTATTCTGGATTGTGAGGTGGATTCTGAAGTTCCCATAATCTTGGGACGTTCTTTCCTCGCAACTGGAAGTATGCTTATTGACATGAGAGCTAATGAGCTTTTATTTCGATTGAATGATGAAGTGGTCCGCTTTGATATATGCAAAGCAATGAAGCATCCCAGCGATATGAATGTGTTCTCTGTAGATGATGTTCATTATGAGGATAAGAAAGCATTATCTGTAGCGAAACAGCTTACTATTGAGCCATTGTCTGTTGCGCTACTGAATGTTGAGCATGAGGATGATAAAGATTATGAAGAAACTACGTGTACTCTAACAGAAATAGGGTCCTATTCTCATACTCCTAAACAGCCGAACCTTGATCTTACGAATCAACCATCACCAACAGCAAAGACGTTCATCGAAGAGCCACCAATGCTAGAATCGAAAGAGCTCCCCGATTATCTAAGGTATGTGTTCTTGGAAAGTGGAAGTATACTTCCGATAAGTGTGGCGGATGATTTAAGTGAACAGCACGTGGAGGCTCTCATCTCTGCTCTGATGAGGTACAAGAGAGCTATGGATAGGAAGATTGATGATATAATTGGTATCCCTCCTGGGATATGTATCCACAAGAGTCATCTCGAAAAAGATTGCATGCCTACAAGTAAGTATCAACGTCATCTGAATCCATTCAGAAAATGATGCCTCATCTATCTCGATGAAGTCTAAGTAATCGAGGTAACTATGTCGTGCCGCGACAATAAATCAAGCGCTTGGTGGGAGGAAACCCATCGTTTTTAATTATTTTTGTTGTTTTTGTTTTCCTAGGATTTTGTCGAGCAACGACCAAAACTAAGGCACTTGATGGGAGGCAACCCATTGTTCTAATCGGTTTTATTGTTTTTGAGTGAATGTAGGTGCAAGAGGCATAACGGAGGAGATTGGTTTCAAATTTCAATTTAGACGTATTGCATGTTAAAGGTGGTAAGTTAGGAATGAAGAAGCAAAAGGCTATGGATTGGGCATTTCTTATGAAAATATAGGCAACAAACAAGGCTAGGCCTAGGTAAAACTAGGCCACGAACAAGGCAAGGCCTATACTATGGCCTAAGATCTCCGAATCTAGTGTGCCATAGCATAGGCGCCGCCCATGCCTAAGAATGCCATAGCATAGGCACTGCCTATGCTAATGCCTTTTGTCTCTGAATCTCATATGCCATGCTAAAGGCGCCGCCTATGCTCACCAAATGCTTTACTAAAGGCGCCGCCTATTCTCACTAAATGCTTTGCAAAAGGGACCGCCTATGCTCACCAAATGCTTTGCAAAAGGCTCCGCCTATGCAAAAGCGTTCTGCTCAACTAGGCATGGCCTATGCAAAAGCATTCTGCTCAACTAGGCAAAGCCTTAGGCGCCGCCTATGGTCACTTTTGATCTCCAAATCTGATTTTAAATGGTCAAAACCCGACCCAAGTTTGTCCTATAAATAAGAGACTTAGTCTTAGACCAAAACACATTGCAAACCTAGCATAAGCGCCGCCTACCTCTCCAAATTCTCTCAAACCTACCACTCATTTATCTACAACTCTAAATAATTTGATTTTTTAATTCTTATTACTTTCTCTTCATCTAAAAAAAATTATCTAAGAAAAAGTTTAAATACTAAGAAAATTTAACTACTAATAAAAAAATTTACTACTAAAATAAAAAAAAAACATAAATAAATGCAAATATAGATAGAGAAGTATAGCATGCAAATACCAGCAGACACCCCATACTTAGACGAGACACACTGCCCTCATTGGAAAATAAATCAGAAGAACCTGGTTAGTCGGACTCCTCCTCTGTGTCTGGGGTCATACCCCCTACGTCGGATTTATCTCAGAGTCGTCATCCTCAGAAGTTCCTCAAAAGTACCCCACTTTATTCCATGAGTACGTCGAGGTATTTGCAGTACGGAGGATTCAGCTTGCTCTTTTCTTCCCCTTTTCTGGCCTTTTTGTGAAGTGGTTGCTTTTCTTGTCTTTTGGTGCCATTGTACCTAAGATCTCAATAGAGTCATGTTAGATTCATCTCGGAAGATTCAATCAACAAGCAGACAATAGTGGCACCTCCCCACACTTAATTTGTTGACACAAACTAATTAAGTGAATGCTGTCGATTTACTCAGACTTCATCGACATACATTTAGGTGATATGTTCCAACCATATGTTCAGCGCAGTCATACTTTCATGTCATCTTACTATACTTTTCGATTCTATTGCATGTAATCTTGACTTATGTTGTCATGTCTTGGACTAATGCATCAAAAACTACTACATAGATATTTTATCAGTTTATGGCATAGAAATAATCACAACATCTTATGTTTGTAGTTAACCCTGATTTTCATCTCCATGAACAAGTCATTCAACGCATGCAAGCTTTCAAGTTACAAGAATATGTAATTATCTTGACCATGTTGATTCCGTAAAAGTATGATAGTGTATCGAAATTAAATACAAGTTGGAAACAAGTCAAGATCATCCTTACATTTTGTTCACTCACTTAGTTGTATCACAATAAATCAACCACATTCAAATCACTACTACTACTTCAATATTTAACAATTCATTGTAGGTGTAGTAGTGTAGTACTTACGGAGTATAAATGAAGAACAAAGAAGTACTTACTTGGTTGATGGCCTTGGAAGATGTTCTTTTAAAGTAAATAGAGCAAAAGGAAAATCTTAACTTTGCATGAAATAATTCTGATAGGCAGCATGGTATTGTGACAAGAGTCTGTGATAAAATCATTACTATTGAGACGTTTAGGCTCTAATTGTGACTCACTATGTGATATTGTGTGGTTCAATTCCTTCATCTGTTGGGTCAAGAGTCTATACTACTCCCAATAAAGTCGACTATGTGTCTTGTGTGTGTGAGGATATAGTATATTCTGTGTTTGTGGCTGATGCTAGAACTTTCCTGGTGTGTGTGTAAAGCGAAAATAAAGAGTGCAAGTTTAGGAGATGATTTAGGCATTTCTTTGGCAACTTATGATTATTTACCTTTTTACCTACCCATGAACATCATCCTAGTTAACCCCTTTTGAGCCTTTAAGCCTATTTTCTTTGACAGCCTCATATGTAAGCCTAATCCATTTTTTCAAGACCATAATTTGATCCAAATTCCTAAGTGCTTTTAAAGTGTAAAGTCATGTGATAAAATAAGAGGAAATTGGGTGAGTATGATGCTTTAGAATGTAATGGTGCTTGAATTTATTATGAAAAAAAATTTCTATCATAAGAGGTGTTATGAAAAGAAAAAAAAAAGGAAAGGAAAACTAAAAAGTTAGTTATGTTCAAAAATTGAAAAACAAAAAGAGGTGACAAAGGGAGGTAGATTAAAAGAAAGCAAAAAGGTTGTTTGAAAGAAAGCATAAATGACATAATATGATGTATTAAAGCGCTTAGGAACATAGTCACTATTTCTGGCCAAAATAGTCCTACCCGTCCCTTAGCCTACATTACAACCTGTAGAAGACCTATTTGATCCTAAGCTTAGCATTCTGACATTTAGTGGAGCATTACACTAAGGGAAAGCCTATGGTCATCAGTTGCAGCATATGAATTCTTTGTGAGAGTGAGAGCAAGGATAATCCTACACCCATGTTCGAAATATATACAATACTTGTGAGTGATTATGGGTAATATATTGTGAGACACACATGGTTGATGAGTCTTGGGTAGTTGTGTATAATTCGTTGTACGTCAACTTGTGGACACGAATTAATCACCATCACGAGTCTATGTTGGAGATTGAAGTGTTTCTACTAATGATCAGAAAACTACTCTTTGTTGATAATTGTTGAGCTTGTCTTGATGAATATTTTGTGTTGATACTGTGAAACCCTAAGTTGATGTTTAGATGGACATGATAGTTTGTTCGAGGATGAACAAAGCTTTAAGTGTGGGGTGTTGATGATAGGCAAATTTACACGCCTATAGCACTAGATTTTGCCCATATTTTAGCCAAGTTTTGAGAACAAATTATATATTTCATGCACTTTTAGTCCTTTTTCCTGTAAGTGAGCTAACGAACATTATTAGCAAAGTTTCAGGTATAAATGATGCAGAATTCAGCATTTTATGGATAACTTGATGCCAAAGAAAGCTTCACGAAAGGAGGAAAGCAAAGCTTGGACTCCAAGGACCAAAAGTGGCGCATGGAAAATTTGTCCCGGGCAAAAATAGTAATTCTGAAGACTTTAGGGACTAGAAGTAACTTATTAGGATTAGGATAATGATACATTAACCAAGTAGGATTGGGTTAAGTAATTCATTAGCTTAGTAGGAATAGGATATGGGTGTTATAAATACCCTATTTTGCTAGAGATTTTTATTCATTCATTCCACACAATTCCCCCATTCCATCAATTCTCATCCATCCACCATCCATCCATCAAAACAATTTTCTTTACTAATTCATTGTTGACATTATTTTTCATCTATTCAATTCTTAATTTCCGCAACAAGAGAAACATTACTTTGCTAGGAATTCACGCCTAACGCCTACCACACTATTCCTACACAAAATCTTTATTGTGGTATAATAACAATGTCTATTGTGATTTTCTTCGCACTCATGGGTAACTAAACTTCTCTGTTGGGGTTATGGAAGCCTTATGAGATACTATCTATTGCTATGAGTTTGTGAATTCATGACATGTATGCTACTTATATCATTATTCTCTTCATCTTAATGCAAATTCTTGTGGCTGCAGACGCATAGAATAACGCCAGTATAGCATTAACTTGTTCGAAAGAAAAGTTATATGTCTAGAAAAGAGATAATGTCAAGGTAATAGGGTCTCATCCCCTATTAAAAAGTTAGTGTTGTAACTGGATTAACCTCTTGGAGAATTTGTACCGTTAGATACGCTTTAAGCTCGAAAGAGTTAAAGTGAAATAGTCCTTGTTTAGGTCGAAAGATGCTTGGATTTACCATAGAATACAATTCTCTATAAGCACATGCATATCTGAATTCCGCACAACTCATAGCCAATAGAGACGTACAACTCATAAGGTGGACATAACCCCAACTCCTTAATTCTCATTGTTTTACATCTTACCAAATATTCTTTCTTTTTACTTTGCTATTTTCAGTTTTTACTTTAATACTTTGTTTACATTACTTGCACGACAAGACTCCCCCCTTATAACGAGACTTGCACTAAAAGTCTAGTAATCGTTGCTTACTTGTTGACCAAGCTATTCCCTGTGGGATCGACACCCAACCCAGGTTGGGTTCTATATTTGCTAACGATCGCTTTACACTCCTAAGAGAGGTGTAGATTGAGCGTTATCACCAAGCTTGCCCTATAAATAAGAAACTTAGTCTTAGACCCAAAATACATTGCAAACCTAACATAAGCGCTGTCTACCTCTCCAAATCCTCTCAAAAATTTTCCTTTTTGCTCTTTTACTTTGCAAGAACATCATCCAAAGCCATCAATCAAGTAAGTACTTATTTGTTCTTCATTTATATTCCGTAAGTACTACACTACTACGCATATTATGAATTGCTAAATCTTGAAGTAGTATTGGTGACTTGAATGTGGTTGATGTGTTGTGATACAACTAAGTGAGTGAAAGAATACGTAAGAATTATCTTAACATGTTCCCAACTTGAATTTGATTTTGATGCACTGTCATACTTTTGCGGAATTGACATGGTCAAGAAAATTGCATAATCTTGTCAATAGAAATCTTACATGTTGGAATGACTTGTTCATCGAGATAAGAATTATGGTTGACTACCAACATATGAGGTTGTGATTTTTTCTAGATGCTATACTTTGATTCAATCTCTATGTAGTAAGTCTTGATATATCAAACATGAAAGTATTGCCACGATTTCAAGAAGTATGACTGCACTGATTATATTGTTGGAATATAGCGCCTAAAACGTATATCGATGAAGTTTGAGTAATCGACAAACTTTCACTTCACTAGTTGATGCCAACAAACTAAGTGTGGGGTGGTGCCACTAATGCCTGTTTATTGATTGTATCCACCGAGATGATGCTAACTTGACTATCATTATAATCTCAGGTACAATGGCACCCAAAGCAAGACAAGGCAAATATAAAGCAACCACTTCACAAAAAGGCAAGAAAAGAGGACGAAAAGAGCAAGGAGAATCATCCTTGATGCAAGTACCACGCCGCATGTTTGGAATTAAATGGGTCCTAGAGGAGGAAGCAAAGGAGTGGTATAGGAACAATAAAGAGAGAAAATATATTTATGTGGAGTTGATACACAAGGAAAGTCTAGCAAAGAAAGAACCTCGTATGCTGGCCAAGATAATGGCGTTACATTTTGATTTCATCTTTCGAGATATGGGAGAGTGCAATCTCGATTTAACACGAGAATTTTATGCCAACTGGTCACCGAAAACCACAGGGACTGAAGTAAAAATCCGGGGCCAAGTTCTGCAACTAAATGCAAAGTTCTTCAACTCCTTTCTAGGTTTGCAATCTGTTGATCCGTCACCACTCAAGGAGCTGTATAATAGACCTCCATACAGAGCCATTCGACACACACTTTGTGGAACAAGATCTATGGCATGATGGATTAGACACAAGGACACCGGTCGACACAACACCTTCCCATATGCTTCTTTGAATAGGAAAGCTAGGATATGGCTGCGAATAGTCAACTCTTGCCTCATTCCAGGGACGTAGTGCACAAAGATAATACGAGATAGAGTGTTCTTGGTGTACGCATTGATGACGAATGTCCCTATCAATGTTGGGGAAATTATTCGATCTACAATGAGGAAAGCTAGGCTACATAAGAGGTCTCACTTCAGTTTTGGCAACCTGTTGACTGCAATATTGAGGAAGGAGGACATCAAAGAGGAACCGGCTGATCATAATCTTCTACACAACCCGAAGAAGGTTGACCTCACAAAGGTTAAAGATGTTGAATCTACACATGGCGTCAACCTTACTACTGCTGAGAGACATACTCGGGATGAGAGTTTCTTTTGCCATCTTTATGGCATGGCTCGGTTTACAATGATGAGCGGAGGTCATGTTCCAATTATTGCAGAGCTCCAACCGTTGGATTATGACTACCCAATGAATGAGCATGCAAGGCAAATATGTGGAGTAGGTGTGTACTTTGAGGAACCTCTTAATAACGATGTGCCAACCAATGATGATTGTAGAATGCCAGACTCTGACGTGGAGAAGAATTCTGATGACGACGACTCCAACGATGATTCCGACGAAGGGGGTATGACCCCAGACATAGAGGAGAAGTCAGACTAACCAGGTTTTTCTTATCTATTTTCTACTGAGGGCAGTGTGTCCCATCTAAGTATGGGGTGCTGGTATTTGCATGCTAGCTGGTATTTGCATGCTATCCTTCTTTATCTGCATTTGCATTTACGTTTATTTTTTTTTAGTAGTTAAATTTCTGTTTGTTTGTTTTTTTGATAAATTTTTTTAAAACCTTGCATGAAATTTTTCTGATAGGCAGCATGGTATTATAACAAGAGTCTGTGATAAAATCATTACTATTAAGAACGTTTAGGCTCTAATTGTGACTCACTATGTGATATTGTGTGGTTCAATTTCTTCATCTGTTGGGTCAAGAGTCTATACTGCTCCCAATAAAGTCGACCATGTGCCTTGTGTGTGTGAGATAATAGTACATTTTATGTTTGTGGCTGATGCTAGAACTTGCCTGGTGTGTGTGTGAAGCGAAAATAAAGAATGTGAGTTTAGGAGATGATTTAGGCATTTCTTTGGCAACCTATACTTGTTTACCTTCTTTTTACCTACCCGTGGACATTATCCTAGTTAACCCCTTTTGAGCCTTTAACCTATTTTCTTTGACAGCCTCATATGTAAGCCTAATCTATTTTTTTCAAGACCATAATTTGATCCAAATTCCTAAAGTGCTTTAAAGTGTAAAGTCATGTGACAAAATAAGAGGAAATTGGGTGAGTATAATGCCTTAGAGTTTATTGGTGCTTGAATCTGTTATGAAAAAGAATAGCTATCATAGAGGAGTGTTATAAAAGAAAAAAGAAAAGAAAAGAAAAAAGAAATAGAAAAAGGAAAAGAAAACTAAAAAGTTAGTTATGTTTAAAATTGAAAAACAAAAGAGGAGAGAAGGGGTGGTAGAATAAAAGAAAGTAGAAAGGTTGTTTAAAAGAAAAGTGTTAATGACATAATGTGATGTATTAAAGCACTTAGGAACAATGTCACTATTTCTGGCCAAAATATTCCTACCCGTCCCTTAGCCTACATTACAACCTGTAGAAGACCTATTTGATCCTAAGCTTAGCATTCTGATATTTAGTGGAGCATTACACTAAGGGAAAACCTATGGTCATCAGTTGCAACATATGAATTCTTTGTGAGAGTGAGAGCAAGGATAATCCTATACCCATGTTCGAAATATATACAATACTTGTGAGTGATTATGGGTAATATATTGTGAGACACACATGGTTGATGAGTTTTGGGTAGTTGTGTATGATTCTTTGTGCCTTAAACTTTTTGAATATAAATTGACCATCATCACGAGTCTATGTTGGAGGTTAAATTGTTTCTACTAATGATTAGAAAACTACTCTTTGTTAATGATTGTCGTGCTTGCCTTGATGAATATTTTGTGTTGTTACTGTGAAACCCTAAGTAGATGTTTAGATGGACATGATAGTTTGTTCGAGGACAAACAAAGCTTTAAGTGTGGGGTGTTGATGATAGGCGAATTTACACGCCTAAAGTACTATATTTTACCCATATTTTAGCTAAGTTTTGAGGGCAAATTATATAATTTATGCACTTTTAGTCATTTTTCCTGTAAGTGAGTAAACAAACATGATTAGCAACTTTTCAAGTACAAATGATGCAGATTTCAGCATTTTATGGATAACTTGACGCCAAAGAAAGCTTCACGAAAGAATAAAGTAAAGCTTGGATGCCAAGGACTAAAAGTGACGCATGGGAAACCTATCTCGAGCAAAAACAGTAATTCTAAAGACTTTGAGGATTAGCAGTAACTTATTAGGATTAGGATAATGATGCAGTAACCCAGTAGGAATGGGTTAAGTAATGCAGTAGCTCAGTAGGAATAAAATATGGGTGTTATAAATACCCTATTTTGCTAGAGATTTTTATCATTCACGTCTACTTTAATTCTTCCATTAGTTACAATTCTAATTCTCATATTCCACAACTTACAATTCGGATTCTAATTCTTCCATTAATTCTACTTTTATTCTTCTTCTATTCATCTATTCAATTCTTAAATTCCACAATAAGAGAAATGCTACTTTGAAAGGGAGTTCACGCCTAAAGCCATACCACACCATACTACACGTGATATCTTTATTGTGGTATAATAATAATGTTTATTGTGATTTCCATTGGACTCATAAGTAGCTAAACTTCTCTGTTGGGGTTATGGAAGCCTTATGAGATACTATCTATTGCTATGAGTTTGTGAATTCATGACACGTATGCTGATTATATCACTATTCCCTTCATCTTAATCTAAATTATTTGTGGTTGCAAACACTTAGGATACGCCAGTATATCATTAACTTATTCGAAAGAAAAGTTATATGTCTGTAAAAGAGATAATGTCAAGGTAATAGGGCACCAACCCCTATTAAAAAGTTAGTGCCATAACTGGATTAACCTCTTGGAGAATTTGTACCGTTAGATACGCTTTAAGCTCGAAAGAGTTAAAGTGAAACAGTCCTTGTTAGGTCGAAAGACGCTTGGATTTACCATAGAATACAATTCTCTATAAGCACATGTATGTCTGAATTCCACATAACTCATAGCCAATAGAGACGTACAACTCATAAGGTGGACATAACTCCAACTCTCAATTCTCATTGGTTAACATCGTACCAAACATTCTTTCTTTTTATTTTGCTAATTTCTGCGTTTACTCTATTATTTTGGTTACACATTACAATCCCCCCTTTCTACGAGACTTCCACCAAAAGTCTAATAATCATTACTTACTTGTTGACTGGCTATTCTCTGTGGGATCAACACCTAAGCCAGTTGGGTTATATATTTGACAACGACCGCTTTACACTCTTACGAGAGTTGTAGATTGAGCGTTATCATATGGCAGCATGCATGGCTAGTCCATGCGAGCCATCCGTGCCCGTGTAGCAACGTCGACCACGCTTCATTGTACGCTCGTGTTGGTTATCGGTGGCGTTGTCCACGACGGGGCTGTGGCGCTTGATTTTGGATGAGGCAGTACTTTTGTGCGTGCGGTGAGTCCTTGATGCTGCTCTCAGGGAGGCCGTTAAAAATGCCAAATATGATTCTATAGAGACGACATTCATTGATAGGCAGGTGTATGCATCTATAGCAGTTGATGCATCATCTAGTAGTACACCTCCACCACCACCATCTTTGTCAGTTGATATTCCCCCATTTGGGGATGCTCATATTTTGGCGCCTAGTGTGTCCCAAGTATGTTCTTACTTCCCTCAGTTTTACTTTATTTTAGTACATTGAGGATAGTGCACAGTTTTTAGTTAGGGGTGAGCATACCATACCACCACGGGTTTTTGTTAACGTGATTTTTTCCTGTCGATCGTGTATAGAACTATTATGTCTAGGATAATTTTGAATCATAGTATGTTTTATTTTGTATTTTGTTGTGTTTTTGTGTAATTAGGATATTTTTAAGTATTTAGGATAGTAGTCATGTTTTGATTGATTTTTGATACCCCACCAAAATTTTATATTTTAGAACTGTGTGGACGTATATATGTGTGAATATTGTGGATCTTGTTGTGACATTAGAATTAGGGACATGATAATCACTTGCTAACAGTTTCATGAACCGAATAGGTAGTAGTTGGTAATATTGACTATGAGCCATGTGTGTGTGAGATACTACCTAGTTCCTTTATGTGTTAAATTTAGAACTTGCCTGGTTAGTCTTTCCCAGGTAGAAGAATCGTCGATTAGGTAAGGATCACAGTCCATTTTTTATTTTAGTCCATTTTTAACCTACATGGCCTTCCATATGTAAATAGTATCCCTTTATCTCTATTTTGAGTCTTATAAGCATGTATTTCTTATTTCACCATTCACCTTCCCATTTATGTTACAATGAACCTGTTTTAGACCTGATCCTCCTTGGACATTGTGCACATTAACTCAGGCAAAATGCCTAAGTCAAGGGTATCTATCATAGAGGTGCATAGTGTAAAATGGATATGTATAGAGGTAAAGTAAAAATAAAAGTTAGTAGGGCTGGGTATGGAGTAAAAGAAAGAGGAAAAGAAAATTTGTACAAAAGTGAAAAAAAATACTGCACCCAACCTGAATGTGTAATAAAGAATAAAAAAGGAGAAATAAGGGTGGAATAAAAAAAGAAAATTGGCTAGTAAGTGAGACCCTAAGGTTAATGTAGTGCCAAGGAGGCTTAGTCACTTGATATGTCCATATGTACCATACTATCCCCCAAGCCTACATTAAAAGCTAAGACAAGTCCTATAGTAATCCTAACTTGACTATATGAATGTTAAGGTACAGAAATTAAGGCCAAGCCTATGGTATTTGATGCACATTGATTGGACTTTCTCTTCTGAGTGTGAGTGTCTCTTGGTCGTCCCTGCATTGACATGCATTATTTCATAAAAGTGAGTAGAATATCTTTATTGCCAGGGCACCTGAGTCATGTTGCTAGTTATTTGCTTATTTCAGGTAGTGTAAATTGTATATATGAGTGGTTGTTAATTGCTAATATAATTGTCATACCTTGATCCCATTGTGTCATATTGTTGTGCTTCGTGTTCACACACAGTTGGTTTTTGAAAAGTGAGATAGAAGATGATGCTCTGATTTGAGTTTAAAGTGTTAATTAACTGCTTTGAATAGCTTAGATTCTCCTAGTTAAGCGTTGTTTTTGTTTTGTTGTGTTTTTTTGCTTAAGGACATGAAAATGTTCTAAGTTGAGGGTATTGATATGCTATAGAAATATAGCACTTTCGACACTTAAAAAGAAGAAAATACGCAAGTTTTTCAGGTTATTTTGTTAGATATGATGCGTTTTGGGTATGTTTTGTAGGAAATCATGTTTAGGATGTTAAGTTCGTAAAAAAGATGAAAAAAGATATTTTGGGATCTTTTTGGAGCAATATGGTTATTGGGTCACTTTCTGGCTTATTCGTGATCAAAGCATGTTAGGAAATTGAAGAAGAGTTGAAAAGATAACTCCAAGAACTTACTAAGACAACATGTTGACCGCAAGTAGGACCTACGGACCGCAAGTAGGCAAAGCAAGTGCCAAAATTCCAAAATCCGGAGAGATGACCTGCAGGATTTTTTCATTTGGTACCTGTCATGTACCTGCGCCTACCCTGCTTACACAGGTACTATCTGCGCCTAGGGCTAGGGTGTAAGTATAGGCCATAAGTGGCCACCAACCTAATTTTCTCCTATTTCATTCGAGCTTTGATTTTAGGGTTTTGTCATGTACTGTTCTTTAGCAGGAGTTATGCACTTTTGAAACACACAAATATATTTTGATTCCAAGATCCGATTTTGATCTTGGAATTCTCTTGTATTGATTTCAGTTGATTAATCCAGTTACGATTTTGGGTTTTTATATTTCTTATCATTGTGACTTCATCAATTCTTTTAATTATGAATGTTATTGATTTCTTTACAAGTATGAGCGGCTAAAAACCCTTAGCTAGGGTTGTGGAAACCCTAGTGGATTGACGAAGTAGGGAAAGTATTGTTGTTGTTCTGAATCGATACATATGCATGTATTGCTTTATCTGTATTATAATAGCTTTATTAATGGTTCCACATGTTAGGATCCTACCTAGATATTACTACTTACTCCAAAAAGGGAGTAGTGACTTGTAAAAGATAAAGATAATAGTAATTTGGAGTTTAATTGTCAATCCATGCTTCTAGGTTTCATCTAAGTAATATGGTTAGATTTCATATAATAACAAGAGACTTAAAAGGTAATAGTTAACTGGGATCAAGATAAGGGTTAGTAAGGCGACATTATGAGACTCAAAAGGTAAAAGGTGAAATCATTATGCTCGTCCAAAAGACTGTAGAAGGTACATAACTTATCGATTTTGTATGCAAAGTATCGGGTTGTTTCATCAAAGCACGAGAAGCCTACAGAGTTGAAAATCCAAGGGGAACATATTCCTAGTGTCCCCCTACGTCTGATTACAACCGAAGTTAATATAGTTACTTGCTTGAGATTACTACACAAAAAAACCCTATTTACTTTTTTTTATTTGCTCGTTGGCTACAACTGTTGAGATCTATGATTCCACGTGTTCTCTTGGGATTTGACCCCAACCTTTTTGGGGTTACTATATTTTACAGCGGTCGTATCATCTTCTGAGAAGATGTGTAGTTTGGACGTCATTAATATCCATTCTTGTAATATATTATAGCTCTATGAATGGCTATGGGTAACTCTCTTATTGTAAGGGGGAATGATTGATAATATTTAGGCAACTTGTATGATCTCTTTGATTGGGTAATATGCATAATCTTTCTAACTTGGTTGAGTCAATTCTTGAGTTTAGGGTGTTTTGAAGTAGCGTTCACGAGTTTTCAAATGTATATGATATGCTTCATGTGGAGCTTGCTATTTGTGTATGGGTTGTAGTGCTATCTTGAGTGTCTTGATTGCTATAGTGTAATGTTGGAGTCGTCCTTAGATTATTATTAATTTAAAGAGTTATTCTAGTACGAACAAGGCTTTAAGTATGGGGTGGTGATCTTAGGTGGATTTATGCACCTAAGTGTCATTATCAATACTTATTTAGCCTATTTTTGTGGACCTCTTGTATGTTTAGTGATTTTTTATTCATATAATTGAGAATATTTATGTTAAACTACATGTTTATAATGTTTAAGGTTTGTTTAAAACAATTTTGTAATCAAAGTTATTATTTAAAGTTTAGACGAGAAAACTAGTGTTACTAGCTTGACCTATGTATTGTTCTAGTGTATCTTGTTGAATACTATTGTGTTGTATGCACTAATTCGCCCTGTTTAATGCTATAAGAGACCATGTATTATGTTAAATTCAATGTTGGGAAGATAAACAATCTAAATTTGAAGTGGAAAGACACACAAGAAGTGAGGAATGCAAAGGCAAAAGGAGGGAAGTTCAAGATGACAAAATCTGGAAAATTTGGTGCCATGGGCATGCCACGCCCTTGGACCACCGAGATAAGGGTGTGCCACGCCATTATACATAAAATAAATGTTTTCAAAATAGTGTGCATCCGCGTTAAGGTAATTCCAATACCCTAAACGTAGAGCAACACAAGCGTGACACACCCATGGTCACAAAATGGCCAACTTTTGCCCTAGTATAAATAGAACACTTCTCTCTTGTTGTAAACACCTTGGACGACTTTTAGGATGGGAAATACACTTGAGGGGGCTGAAATTGGGGTTCTTTATCTTTACTTTAGTTTACTTTTGATTTTTATAAATGAATTCTTTAAGTACAATTCGGTGTAAGACCATGAGTGGCTAAACACCCTCTTCTAGGGTTGAGGCCAAGAACATGATTACATACGCTTTCAATTGAGTTTTCTTAAGTTGATTATCATTATTGGATGTTCAAATATCCTTATTCTTACTATTCCACATATTCGCGACGCTTAGGACAAACTTATATTTTTATTGTGATCTCGAAAGGATGAACAATATATTAGATCATGGAATATATGGAGTGATATTATACGTTCAAGGGATTAAAATTAGGATTTGCATTTAGGATAGAAATACACCTAATTCACCCCATTTGGTTCATATACAAGATAAAATATAAATGCGTTTAACTTAGTTCTCATATCTTCGCTCAACGATGTTGTTGTGCGGCTAAGTTAGATAGACGATTAAAGGCTTGAAAGATCATAGTCATGATATCAACCCCGTGAATCAACAACCAAGGTAATTAACTAAACCAACAAAATTTTATGGCTAAGTAGGATTGTTCGTCGTGACTTGACCCTGAATTTCTCCCGATTATTCTCTTCAACACTTTGCTTTATCGGTTTTTTTACGATTACTTTGAGTTTTCAATTCTCAAAAGTTATTGGTTACACATGCGCTTGTTTAATTTCTTTAGTAAAGCTAGAATTGGATTGTAGTTGAACCAAGTCCATGTAGGATCGATACTTGACTTTTAAAGGCCATTTTACTACTTGGTTCACGTACACTTGCGTGTGCGATTAGGTGCAACTATAGTGACCATACTGAGGCTAAAAAGTCATCTTCAAAACATCTTAAGCTCTAATTCACAACTGGTGGTGGACAAATTTTAAGTCAATCTTAGAAAATATTAAACCTCCCTAAAGTTGGTCAAATAGATCATCAATGTGAGGAAGAGGATACTTATTCTTTACGATCACATCATTCGATCGTTGATGATCAGTGCACATACGCATAGGTCCGTCCTTTTTCTTCACAAAAAAGACCAAAGCACCCCAAGGAGACACACTAATTCTAATAAAAGCATTTAGAATTCTACAACTACTCCTTCAATTCATTCAACTCACCCATGGTCATCCCATAATGAGGAATGAAAATAAGTTTGGTGCCCAGCTCAATATCAGTAGAAAAATCAATATCATGATTTAGAGGCATACTAGTCATTCTGTAAGAAACACATTCTAAAACTTCCTAACAACTCAAACAAATGCAAATGAGACAGTAAAGTAACACTAGTATTGCAAATATAGGCCAAATAAGAAATACAACACTTCTCTACCATACGGCTTGAATGTAGAAATGATGTAACCCGCTTCTAGCTCAAACTAGGATTTCCCTTCCATCATATCCTTGGTATGACCGAAGTAGCTAAGTCACGATCTTGGCAAAATAATATAAAATCATATGAGAGGGATCTAACCATCCACACCTAAGATAACATCAAAATCAACTGTGTCTAGGGTAATCAAGTCTAGCCAGGTACACATGATCAATACACCCAATCCATTATTAAAGAATCCCCTACTAGGGTAGAAACACGAACAAGCAGAGTAAAAGAATCATATGGAGCATAAAAAATAGTAGCAAAATATGTTGACACGTATGAGAATGTAGATCCAGGATCAAATAAAATAGAAGCAGAATGATGGCAAATCCGAATGATATCGATAATAACTGCATCAAAGTCCTCTACCTTGGTTCTTCTAAGTATAGCATAACACTGACCATACCTACTCCCAGACCGAGCAACCCTGCATCCACTACCACAAGTTCCCTGAGCTCCACCTCAAGCACCTTTAGCATAGCCTCTGTCACTCTTTCATTGTCATTTTCCTAATTCAGTTAATTAGGGACACACATCTCGTATATTTCAAAATTGAACATTTAAGTCCCCGTGTGCAAAGCAAATCCCACATAATTAGAATTTTTTATGTATTTGGATTAAGAAAAATTTTTAATAGTTGAGTTGGTTATGTTGACATATGAATTTTCAACTTATTTGTGAGGATTGACTTCTTAACTTGTAGTCATCCATCCAGTTTCTTCTCTCAAACTCCCAATATTTTTTTATGTTTTTTAAAGTACGTTTTGAATGGGATTTTTATCAGATTCAAAAAAGTGCAAGTTTTAAATTTAGAAACATACATAATTAGATTAATTTGAAGAGTCGTTGCACTTTTCACTTATATTTTGCCCCCTTAACTTGATGGCTAGTTAAGAAAAATCTTTATTAAAGATATGCATAATGTAGTTATCCAATGCATGAGCTGAACTGAACTGAAATATACACTTTCCATTTCTTGACTAAGGATATTCAAAAAAAAATCTTATTAAAGATGTGTATAATGTAGTTATCCAATGCATGAGCTGAACTGAAATATACACTTTCCATTTCTTGAAGAAGAATATTTTCACTTAAGCCCTTCTCCTAATGATCTTTCTTTTAAAAAAAAAAAAAAAATTAGCAAACAGAAATTTGGAAAAGTATTTAAATTTAATGTAGCTATCCAATGTACAGAAATTCACTTTCCATCACTTGACCAAGAATCTATTTAATCAAGCCCTTTTCCTAATGATCATTAAAAAAACAGAATTAGCAAAATGACACCATCATTAGCACATAATACAAAACGAAAGACGTGATGATGTTCCTCTTTTTCTGCAAAGTTATATCCCCTCTTGACCTTTTCAGATTTCATAAGAAAATACTTAACAGTAAACATATACTAATACATTTTCATTTAATTAATAAGTACTCCAGCCATTTTCGCACCCATAGTACATCCGTTATTTCTTTTAATAAGAACACCCACGAGGTGCAAACCCTAACCGATTACCCACAAGATCAAACACGACCCGAAAACCCTGTTGCTGAATATTCCCAATAATTGACAACCCGTTATTTGCACCCGCAAATCCAAAGCAGTATCTCCCTTCACCGTTCACCGGAATCATGTAATTCGCCGCCGGCAATGCCACGTCAGCTCCGGCGAAGTGTAAAACCACCGTCGGAACTTTCACCTTCGCCTTTCCAGATAAATCAAAGCATGTGTCGAACAAAGAGAAATCTGGAGCTCTTATCAAATCTTTAGTACCTAATCTGAAAGCATCACGAACCGCTACGTAACCGGGTTGGGTCAACCGGGTCACTGAGGTACCCGAATCTACGATCACCCCACCGTTACCTTCAGCGTCGAGCTTGAATAGTTCCGGCGTAATCGCCGGAACTTTCGTGCCGCCGACGCTGATTCCAATGAGCTCCACGTAGTAAAATGTGGAGAGTTTTGGGTTTGTGAGGAGAGGCGTAAAAATGGCGTTTCGGGTAATCGCTGATTCGCCGAAGACTATGTACGATGGTTTAGCTGAACCGGTCCGGTCCACGAGACAGTAGGAGAATTTCTGGCCGAACCTGTTACCGACTTGACCCGGAAATGAGAGTTTACCTTTGCCGAGACCTAATAAACCGGCGGCTCCAGTGAATAAACCTTCATTATCATGGCCACAGCCGAAAGCAACACTGTTAATGCTCGTTTTCCTGAATTTTAAGGTTTCTGTAGAGAATTCTCCAATGGTGAATGAACCATCACCGTAGGAGACTTGGTAGAGGCACTTGTTGTGGTTATTACAGCCCGGGGAATCAAGCTGACGACATAATGTTGAATCACATGATAGCGTAGCAAAGGTAGACGACTTACTCGGGTCGAAAACTGGATCAGACTGAGAGTAACATTTTGCACAAGGCAAACATTGTATCCAGAGTATGTCACTTCCAGTGTCAAGAACTAAGTAAAGGTACTTAGGAGGAGTGCCAATGCCAATACGAGTAAAGTACTCTCCGCTACCTTGAGCAAGACCCGAGATAATGGAGCTACTAAAATCCTTAGCAGGAGCAGCGGAAAGGGCAGCGAGAAGGGAAAGGGATTTTACTCTAAGGGCATCACGTTGGAGACGGAGTTTGAATAATGCATTTGGAGTAGCGTTGAAGGAAGAAGAGGAGAGTAAGTCGACATGTTGTAGTTGTACAGTTAGGGTGTTTGAGGGAGTAGATTGTTGTTGTTCGAGTTCATTGGCGGTAAGCCATGAGAGGGATTGAGGTAGTTGAGGGAGAGGTTGTATGGTAAGTGTTTGGTATTGAGGAGAATCACTAGTTGTAACAGTAAGGTGAAGGGTGAAGAAAATGATGAAGAGAAAGGGGATGGCCATGAGTTTCCCTTCCATTGTAGAGAGAGAAGGGGAACTGGGGAAGAGTGATAAGAAAGTGGTGAACATTGGGAGTATAAATAGTTTTGTTTTCTTTTATCTCATTTGTTTTTTTCTCGATATTTTTAATGACTTTTTCTTATTGTATTTTTTTTATACTAGTTTAAGGGATGTGCATTGCGCGTCTATGCATTGCGCATGTATCAAATATTAATTAATTTTAAATGTATATAAAAAATAAATTATTAATTAAGTATAAAATTTTAAAATATACATAAAATTTTGAATATAAAAAGTGTAATTAATTAAAGAGGAAGGATAAATAAGTGTCACACTAATAATTAAGGAGTAAATTAGATGTAGCCCAAAAATATATTTCTCGTTTATATTTATACTATTTAGTTCTTTTTATAAGTTAAGATGGTCTGTATTGACGACAATTAGAGTTTAGACACTGTAAATATTATTTAGTCATTATAATACTTCCTTCGTTTTATATTAGTTGGCTCCTATTGACTTGGCACACCCATTAAGAAAATATTAATTAGGGGTTTATTTTTCAAATTAATCTTATTAATTATGTTTTGAAAATATAAATTTGAGTAAATACAACTTATTTAGTCATTTAATATAAAGGGTAGTATTGAAAAAAAAAACATAATAAAATCTTCTTGATTTCATCAAATGGACAACTAAATTGAAACAAATATTTTTAGAAAGAGTGTCAACTAAAATGAAACGGAGGAAGTAATTCTTAATTCTAAAAATAACTTTTTTTAACATATAGTTATTTTTATTCTTAGCATTCTATATTTTAATTAAAATTGAGGGCATTTTACATGACTATTATACATTTTAAACATGTTCGTGGTTATTTGATTACTAAATAAAATGAAGTTATTTATGTATTTAAATTATGTATAACTTATACAATGTTTGATAGGTGGACAGAAAATAAGTTATTGATCTATAAAATTAATATAATGATTGACTTACAGTTAAAAATTTTCGCAAGTTATTTATGTGTAACTTATTTCATCTTCTATGTTGCATAAAAAATACATAGATTTTCTCATAACGAATTCATATATTACAAGTTAGTTGTCTTTGCTTTCTTTGGACTACAACAAAATAAACAACGTCAAAATTGAAGAAGAAATGATTTTATAGATGAATAACTCAATTTCAAACAACACATATTTTTTTTAAATCAATGCCAAACAACACATATTTTTTTTCACTCTTCAGAATTAATGAAAATACAACAAAAATTATCATAGCATGAGATGCCTACCTTTTTCTATATTGGTGATTGTTCATGTGATGTCCGAAAAAGACCCTAGCCATTATAGCAGCCTATAACCCACATATGATATCTCCAACACCAACAACAATAACAACAACAATATATGTACACGTAGAACTTACATTTATTTTAATACTATTACTTTTATGGACTAAGAGATTGTTTTCGATGGATGCTCGACACAAAAAAAATGATAATAATAATAATAATAATAATCAAATAAAAAACTAGCCTAATAAAAATTAAACCAAAATTATACTTGTCTGAGATGGTCATACGCTGTAAAAGTAAAATAAAATAAAATAAAAGGAACACTTTTTTTCTCAAATCACAAAAACAACAATTGAAAATAGGTGTGAAGTAAAGTGCACAAGAAAGAATTTTACAACTGTGAAGTAAGTGCACAAAAAAGCCTAGAGACAAAAGAAAAAGTATAGAGATAAATAATGCCAGCGTCAAAAACAAAATAAGAGATGTTTGATTGCATTTAGATAACATAAAATATGGCTTTATTAGAGAGTTAAAACATTTAAGAGTATAATGCAGAACAACTGCTACACGATCAGTTGAAAGAAAAAATTGCAGCTGTGCGTCTTTCTGCTAACTCAAATTTGTGTCAAGCTGAAAAATATGGGGGAAATCTAAGAAAGCCTTAAAAAATTATAGTGAAAATAAAAGAAGAACGTGAGAAAAAGATCTAATATCGCACGTGTAACATTTGATTATTTAAAATCAAATGATTTTATCTATAGAGGAGATTTTTAATAAAGTGTAAAAAGTTCAAATCATTTTTCAAACATCCTTCACACTTTAATATAATAATGTAAATATAAACATACTACTATATTTTAGTATAAGAACATATATATTTTACCACCAGAAGTTTCAAGTGGTTGATGGACCATCACTTTTACGTTTGTCAAGCAGTAGAGAGACACGTTAACTTAAATCATATTTCTGGTACAATTAATCTCTTTTTTTATATTTAAAATCTTTTCTTATTTTTAAAGTCAAATCTTTATAGTACCACCATCTTTCGCAACTTCACTACTTGCAAATTTTGCAATTACAATCACCATGACAACTGCTACTAATCAAATCTTGTCTCTTTCTCTCCATCTATGTATCCTAATATTACTATTCTATAATTTAGACTACAGGTCGCTTGATATGAGGTATAAGACATAAATAATTCCGAAATAAAATGAAGGACTATTTTATTCCATATTTGGTGAGGAAATAGTTAGTATTAGGATTATTCATCCCATCATTACACCATAGTGATAAGATAAGTTATCCATATACATGGTGAAATAACTAATTTTGGGATAACTCTTTCCCAATCAAACGACCTCTAAGTACAAATTTTGACTCCATCTCTGCCACCTATTATAGTTATTCTATAATTATGAACCCATATATTCAAATATTGGCTCCTATCCACCAAGACTCAGCAAAACAACAGTATACCTAGTGTATCTCATGAGTGAGGTTTGGGGAGCGTAAAGTGTATACAGAATTTATCACTCCTAGGAAAGGTATCCAAAATATTACGATGACTCGGCAACACATAAAAAAAATTACCAAGAAAAAAATAATTGATTTAAGCTTCACAACATACAACTTAAAAACAAAATTCAGAAGGAGAATAGGAGTGAATAAAAGTACCGATAGCTCATTGTAACATTCCATCTAGAACCACCATCAATATCCCCATCCTCTCCTTGTACTAATTTATCTCCTGCAATAATTTTATTTCTTCCAAAATCTGCAATTACTACAAACACCATGAAAACTGCTAAAAAAAATCAATTTACCCATGCTGCTAATTGACTAAGCTCTCTCAGTACTCTCTAGATTATTAATGTTTATTGATTAGTTCACTTTTATTGCAAAATTTATAAGTCATCCTCATACGCATGGCAAGGATTTCTTGGGAATGAGAAAAATATTAGATAGATATTACTATAAAATATAAATCAAAATTGTAGAGGCGACAATGTTTTGTTTATGTAGTGGTTAATGAACGAATCGATGAAGTTCTTATTAATCACCTTATTTACAATGTTAGTATTAAAATCTTGAGAAACTTTTAAGTGGGTAAAAGTTTCTATGTCTAGACATATTTTACATTAAAAACTTCAAAAATAGCCTATTAAGTATACATGATAATTTATTATAGTAAACTTCAAGAACTTATTCAAATCACACACAAAAAAAAAATCAAATAACAATTGTCTACCATAATATATGATAATCTATAAACATCAAGAACATACTAAAATTGCAGAAAACTGACCTTAATCAGAAGCAAATTTGTCTCTTCAATCACAGATACTGTCAAATTTTACACAAAAAAAACTTCTCAATTAACATTGTCTATCAAAAATACACAATAATTTTGTATTGTAAACACCAAGTACATATTATAATTTTAGAAGACTTACCTCAAATCACAAATAAATTTATTTTTTCAATCGTAGATACTACCAAGATTCCAAAAAAAAAAAAACTTATCAATTAACAATGTTTAATCTGGAGAGCAACTCAATCATAACTCTATAAAGTGCATGGTATATAAGTAATTCCACAAAAAAAATTCTTCACTTCAAATACGTTACCAGTTTGAGCAGATTCTCCAAGCATCAAAAGAATGAAATTATTACTAATCTTTAAACCCCATATCCCATAGTTCCTCAACCAGAACATACATGTTGTTTAAGCAAATTTTAATGAGTAATCTGTATTAAGAAAAAAAAACAGCAGATAACAACAAAACAACAATTACAACAAAATAATATGATAATCAAGATATCATAATAATATAGTTAAATCTAATCTTTACACAAAAATTTCTTAAAGTCCAACTGCATATCCATCCACCAACTGTATTAACCAGCAAAAATAGCAAATAAAAATCACAATAAATACGATATCGAAATATCATAATAATACGATAAAAACTTGGGACAAAATTATTGACAAAAATTAAAAACTTTGAAACAAATCTAAGATAACATTACACTTATTCGAGAAGACATATAGATTTATTATGACAAAACCACAAGAGAGTAGTGAGACTTATTCTGATATAAGGAGCATGTTCTTTTCATTATCAAACCTAACGATTTATTTTAAACTTATCGATTTTTATTTTATCATATATTTTAAGACTCTTTTTCACGTACAAAACATAATAATATTACCTGTTTATATTTATTTTAAAAATTTTCTATTTTAAAATTATTGATTTTTATTTTATCATATATTTTAAGACTCCTTTTTCATTACAAAAACTAATAATATCGATTGTTTATATTTATTTTTAAAAAATTTAAATCTTCTTAAAATCAAATTTAATTGATTTAGAATTCTTAAACTAATGAAAAAAGCATTAGTTGTCATTAATTCTCATGAATTCTAATAAAAAAAGGTTTTACCATAAATATGTTTACTTAATTTTCAACTATTAAATATTTAGAAAAAATAATGAAAAAGAAGATTTTGTCTAAAGCAAACGCTTTTAATGAAGGAAAAAAAGTTTAAACGTGATTTATAAGGCCCATCACACTTTAAGATAATAGAGTTTTGAGTTGATATATTTTTACGTGAATGGATGATATTGTGAGTATTAAAACTTTATTAAATTTAAATTCATATATTTATTTGAATTATATTAAATTCAAGAAAATAGTTCAAATAATATGACTGATATAATTGGGTTAATCACCTAATCTCAAATACATGGGGTTAATTTAAGGGAAAAGAATACTCTATAGCACTTTTTAAAACAAATAGCCCAAGCTTGAAAACTTTCCAAAAAGTGGTCAGTCGAATATACTATTTCCGCGTTATAGTCATTTCTTAATTTGGGTCATTTTGGCCCACGTAATCCATATATAATACTGATATAGTCTATATACAATACTGATATAATATTCAACTTGGGCAATTCAACTCTTTTAAAAATATTTTAATTTTTTTTTTGCTATAAATTTTTTAACTGATCAAATATTCTACTTTTTTATTGTTTAAAAATAATAATTAAATTATATAAAAATGGCATAACTGTTAAATAGAATATGTATCTATATAAAATATATGTATAGAAATTGTATAGTTCTATCAAATATGTATATGTATAAAATACATTAAAAAAAATATAGAAAGTGTATGAAAATTATATAATTGTTGTATAAATCGTGTAAGAAAAATGTACAGTTATTTTATAAATTGTGTATCAAAACTGTATAATTTTTGTATAGAAATTTATATGTGTAAGATTTGTATAAAAACTATATAGAAGGTGTGGAGAAACCGTATAGAACAAGCCAATAAATTGAAATGGCTAGAAAGTGAAATTTAAATTTCATGGCCATTTTCATGAAAATAGTTTAATTTGAAGTGTCGTTTCTGTCTTTTTCCCTTAATTTAATTGTAATAATTAGCCCATATTTATTAAATCAAGGCACAAATGGGTGCTAACCCAGCTTACAAGTCCTAACCCATGTCTCATGACATATGAGGTGGCAATCAATTTTAAATGAAATGAGCCACTGAAAGCATGGGATGTCAATATTATGTAGCAATCCAAGTTAAACGAAATGAGTCACTAAAAGCATGGCATGTGTTAATATTATGTGTCAATCCAAATTAAATGAATTGAGCCACCAAAATCATGCCATAGATAACATGTTCTAGCCAATCAAATTAGAGTTTTTCACCAAAAGAATGTGATTGGTCAATTTCAAATCGATCAATCAAATCACACGATTGTCTTGCCCCTCCAACTATAAATAGGGGTCCTCATAATTTCACAAAGGATGGGTGATTTTTGAGAAACAAAAAGCAAGAAGAGAGCTCGTGGATCAAAAATTATAATATTTCTACAAGTTATAAGTTTCAAACAATCAAGATCAAGTTCAAGTTCAAGAATGAAGGAAATTTTGTTCAAGATCAAGTTACTTGTTCGTATTCATCATTCGTGGCAATCATCCAAGTGTTTGTGATAAATTAACATTCAAATTTAAGTCCAAAGACGAAGATTCAAGATCAAGCTACTCAAGCCCTTGAATTCGAATCAATTTCAAGTCCAAGTTCATATTACTTTAAATAATCAGAGGATTATCATAGAGATTGTAACACTTAATATATTTGAAATCAAATATTATACTTTGTTACTTCAATTTTTCAATCTCGGTTATTATTTCTTGACTTGAATAATTTGTCGTCTATAAATTTTGGCACACCCAGTGGAACCTTGTCTACCTCTCATCTCTTCTCATTAATCATACTATTTAAGAATACTAAAATGGCATCCAAGAAGTTTTACTCCAAATCTGTTATTGCTAAGGCTACTGACTCTAAGTTTTCCTCTGAGTTGGATAACATACTTGATGCTACCATGGAAAGTGTAGGACTCATTACTAGGAACAAAGCAAACCTACTAGGACAACAAATACTTAAAGTGTCGTCCGTATCAGCTTTTGCGTTTGATCTTTAGTCTTCAAAGTGGGCAAGATTTTTTCCCAATGAGTTGGAAAAAGGGGGAGAATATCATTGAGATCGTTGAGAAAACTTTAGCTCGACTTAGCCCATTTAATAGTAAGGACCACACCATACAAGAAAATGATGATACCTTGAGCACCAAGTCTGCTCCAATTACTTCACGTGAACTGTTTTACTCAAATTTCAGTTTAAGGAAAAATCCATACTTTAATCTTTCATCTTCAGTGGTTATCCAAGCAATGGTGACTAACACCTCAACTTTTGAAGAACAACTTGCAAGTTTGATAAAAACGATTGAAGGCCTAACAAAATGATACAAAAAAAACAATGGAAGAACATGAAACACACTTCAAACAGTCCATTAATCAAAGGGATTCTTGGACCGATTGGAGACCACACTTGGATTCAATAAATACACCAATAAACGAGATAAAAAGGGGTGTGATTTCACACCAAAATAGCCAACCAAACTAAGTTACAACAATAAGATGAAGAAACATGAACAATATGATAACAACAAGAAGTCACAGGTTCACTATCACAAGACAAACTATAAAAAGTTATAACAAGAACACAACTACGCAATTACAATGAAACAAAGGGATAGATAGATAGACTACATGAAGTCATAATCTTAAGAACCCAAGAGCTTATTCCACTCTTAGACCCTAACACTATACACAACAATTCACCTATCTCTTATGTTGGAACAAGAGTGACCTCGATCTCTCAAGCATCCAACATTTCCAAGCTTGAATCCAACACGAGTGATTCCACACTCAAGTTGAAATCCCTAGTTACTATATTTCGGCCATGGGGCCTTTCTCACAAGAGCGAGTGTTTCAAATGTTACAACTTTCAATATTCATCAAAACTAATGACTAAAACCCTATAGTATTCTATTTATAGTAGGTTACAAAATAAAGTGTGAAATCTCCAAAATGACCCCTTAGTCAAATGCTTCAATAGGCGCCTTTGGAGTGCTACGTATGGACAGTTTTGATGTGCATTAAGGTGCTCCTTTGCACTTTATTTGCACACACCAAGTCTCAAGTTTAACATACGCTCTTATAAGTCTATCTATATGATTATACTTGTATCATCCTCTCCTTCTTGAAAAGGATTCGACCTCGAATCCGTACCTTTCAAAATCAAGAGAAGACAAACAAGCACACATCCTCATGACACAAGATTTAGGGTTAGCAAAAATAAACACATCAATATGCCATATCGAGGGGGAACAAATTTGAAGTATATCTATGGGTCCTTAGTATTAAACATGAAAAGATTAGTACAAATGTGACAAAGAAAGTGGCTCAAATAAACACCAAAAAAATGATCCTAAGACAAAACTAACTATTTTCCATCCTAAGTTAGCATCGGGATCAAATGGTAGTCGTAACCAAGGGTTTAGGTCTCGGCCAAGCTCACTCTCCCCGAAGGCGCCGTCCTCAAAATTAGGCAAACCCTCTATATCACTACAGAAAATATCATGAGCATGTAACGCCCCGAATCTGGTACCCAAAATGCTACATAGTGCCCATGACCCCGAAGAATCACAAGCTAACCCATGACTGATATTTGTACATGTACACTACATAATTTATATATATAAATGCAGAAATAAAGGCTAATAGACCATAAGGTTTAATGTTGTAACATAACGGATAAAAACATAACATCTGAATGGGGTATGGAATACCCAACATAACTGAAATAAACTATCTAACATAGTAGTCTGAAAAGCCTCTAACTGTCTAAATAAGGATTTGATGGAACATGTCCCCAAATAACTTCGGCTACTGAAATAAATTGAGTATGAAAATGATAAAATAATAATCATGTCCTCAAAGGATGAGGACACACTGCTAGCTCTGATTGCTGACTTGGGAATGCTACTGGTGCTCTAGTCTCGTGCCTCAGAACCTATGGAGTAAAGTAAAATACCATAGCACAAATACAATAGTATAATGGAATATACTGATATTCATGTGAGGTAGGATAATGCAAAGGTTTCACATGCATGAACTATGCGAACTGACTGAACAATATGAATGTGAGAATACATGCATGAATAAGAGACTGTAATCGAATTCGTGATAATATGATTACTAAGTTTGAATATTGATAACATGGAAATCCTAATAACTGATATAACTGATATTCTGAGCGACTGTGTCTGATAATCTAGTTTCTTATGGAACTATCTGAATCCCGTACTATTCTGAGTTAACTGTACTGACAGTTCTGAAATTTGAAAAACTATCTGAGTTCTTTTACTGAAACTATATGACTGTATTTGACAGTCCTGATTCTGTAACTAAAATTATGGGAAGTAGTATCTAACCGACATGTAATACGCCATAATAGCTGAGCTGGGGTCCAATCTGTGCCCTGATTGGAAGGGTGTCAATACCGCGCCACTGGTAAGGACAAGCTGTGAATGAACCTCATATAATAGGTAACTCTAACGAGAACGGTGGGAACCCTCATATAACATCTTAAACCACCTCATCTACCTGCATATAACAGGCTATGATGTCTTAACCTACGCTGGCTACGTAGTTTTGAAATGCAAGGATTTCTTCAAAGAATCACGCCCTCATATAACAGGTGTGTTCCCATCCTTGGGTTCGTTCGGTGTTAATTCCTACTCCCAACAGTTGGCACAAATACCAGCTTTCACCCAGCATCTCACCACTTCATTAGAGGACATATATTTGGGTTTGGGAGGTCATATTAAGCCGAAGTCTCCTTGATTGAGCATGTTGAGACATTGGGGTTCAGTTGTATGAGTGGATAGTTATTTCCTTTGTCATAGTTTTTCAGTTTCAATTTAAAAACTTCTTGTTCAGATGTTATGTCTTGTAGCTGATCGTATTTTTTTAAGTTTAGTTTTATTTGTCAGGTGTTAGTTAGTAGGTTTTACCTTAGGAGTTGGGTCATTTATTTTGTTGTATTTGTATGTGAAAATTATGGAATGTAATGATATTGACCGTTTATTTCTATATATATTATATAAATTTTAGTTCACTTACTTTATTTATTTTCTTAAAAGAAATCAAAAATAAAATCAATCATTTTGTTAATTTTTCCGAACTACGTAAGATCTGATTCATGTCCTGGCATAATACGTAGGAAACCCTCAAAGGGTTAGATCATAAATTTTTGAAAAATATGCCTAGAAAAGCTGGGATAAAACATAAAGCCTTTCATGATAGGTTGGGAAATGCATATAGAAGCATAATATACAACGTGGCATTATAATGTGTTAAATATGTAACACTCACCCGTTTGCTACTTGGTCTCAGAAAAATAAAGTAGTTGGTGGTGGTTTGTGGTTTAAACTCGTATCATATCTGTACAACACTGGGTACAAGGGAAAAAGAAAGATGACCCGCAGAGAAGGTGTAGGGTCTGATAGTGAGGAAGAGCAAAATCAATTGATTTCGCAGGAATTTGCATCAATAGAAGAAATTAAGTTATTGAAACAACAGATGGCAGAAATATACCAAGCTTGATTGAATGGACAAGTCCCGTATTCCTCAATCCCTGGACTTTTGAACACGAATGATCCAAATCTTGCTTAATCTCAAACTAGCGATCCATTATACCAACCTGGATTTGGCCCATATGCTAATGTGACTGGCGTTGCTGGTACTTCTACCATGCGCCCACTAAATCCGTCTGTCGCAAATAACCCACTTTTCACTTCTGTAGCACCAGTTACTGCGGGTCTTCAATCTACAGTACAAAAAAATATAGGGGAACCAAGTCATGATCTATTGTATCCTCCTGAAATGACTTTCAAACCCCCAAAATCCATATTATCATGCTCATCAACATGATTCTCCTATGGTGATTAAGAAGATTGTTAAGAGTGAGGAATAAAAAGAGGTGGCTAGGAAAGTAAGAAGCTTGGACCAGAGTATGAGAAATATGCAAGGATTAGGAGGACCAAAAAGTATTTCATATGAAGATTTGTGCATGTTTCCGGATGTCTATTTGCCGATGGGATTCAAAATGTCCAAGTTTGACAAATGCGAAGGTCATGGCGATCTTGTGGCTCACTTAAAAAAGTTCTGCAATCAATTAAGAGGAGCAGAAGAAAAAAAAGAAATGCTCATGGCTTACTTTGGAGAAAGCCTAGAAGGAATAGCTTCTGAATGGTTTATTGACCAAGACATTTTTCGTTGACACGTGTGGGATGACATGGCTCAGGATTTCATTCAACAATTTTAATATAACATTAAGATAGTACTAGATAGCACTACGCTTACCAACATGAGAAAAAAAATAACAGAAAGTTTTTGAGAATATATTGTCAGATAGAGAGAGCAGGCTTCAATATTCATACCATCGATAAAGGAATCTAAAATGATTGATATCTTTCTGCAAGCATAAGAACCTGATTATTTTCATCATTTACTTTTTACTATTGGAAGCATATTTGCTGAAGTTATTAAAGTTAGAGAGATGGTAGAGAATGGAATTAAGTACGGAAAGATTATCAGCCAGGATTCTTTGAAAGCAATAATACAGGAAATTCAAAGTGGTGCAGGAAGTTTTTGGGGAAAAAAAAGGAAAGAGGATGTAGCAACTATTGTGCCAGGTCCTCGACAAAATTAGAGAGTTATGCGTCAACCATACACACAAAATCCATTATATTTTGTTCCATCCCCCCGGTATCCTATTTAAAATGCAAAACCATATGCTCGAGCTCCTTCTTACCTGCAATGGCATGCGCCAGCCATCCAAAATCGTCCTCCAATATCGAAAGTTCGAAAAGGTCCCCCTAGATATACTTTTAGGCCTAGAGAAGACTTCAACATGGCTAACATGAGAAAAGATAATTTCACTCCCATTGGAATATCTTATGCAAGCTTGTTTCAAAGATTAAGGGACATGAATATTTTAATCCCAATTGTGAGAAGGATTCTGAATCCTTCACCAAAAAACTTAGATTATTCCAGAAGATGTGGATACTTTTCTGATACCCTAGGAAACGATATAGAGAAATCTTGGTATCTGAAAAGAGCTATTCAGAAGCTGATTGACATATAACAGATCATGGTGCAAAGTCCAGACACTCCTAATATTAATCAAAATCTGTTGCCAGATCATAATGAAACAAACATGCTCGAAGTGATACCTAATAGTGAAGATGTTGCAATTTCATTTAAGCCGGTCATTAAAATTAAAATTGATTTGGAAAAATCAAAAAATTTTGTAGATTTGAAGAAAGAAAAACATGAAGAAGTGGAGGAGGTGATAACAAAACTCGAATCATCGAATGTTCCCTTAGTGATGGGGAAAGAGATTTCAGAAAGTGTTCAGTCAGGTCAAGTAAAACCAAAGCTCATTGTTCCTGCAAGACCTACTAAGCCTCTATTAATCATAAAAGGAGCACTCATAGCTCTCATTATTATTAAACCAGTGTCACAGCTACCTATGTTTAATACCAAGGTGGTCCCCTGGAACTATGATAGTATTGTGGTGATGTATAAAATGAAAAAAGTGATTGAAGATGTGGATGAAGTAGAGGGATTAACCCGATCTGGGAGATGTTATGCCCTAGTAGAGTTAAGAAAGAATAAACAAGGCAATGAAGAATGAATGACAGTCAAGAAGCTAGTTACTGATGAAGAAGATGAAGAATTCTTGAAGAAGATGAAGAATTCTTGAAGAAGATGAAATTGCCAGAATATTCTATTGTAGAATAGCTGAAGAAGACACCGGCACAGATTTCTTTATGGTCTTTATTGATATTGTCAGAGGATCACCGCAAGGCTATAATGAAAATTCTTAATGAGGCATGTGTTCCCAGTGAGATTAAGGTGAATCAGCTGGAAAAAGTTGTTGGAAGGATCCTTGATGTAAATAAGATCACTTTCTCAGATGATGAATTACTTGTAGAAGGTACCGGACATAACAGAGGTCTCTACATTACTGTGAAATGTGAGCATTCATTCATCACTCGAGTGTTGATTGATGGAGGATCAGGTGATAATATTTGTCCTATGTCAAAAAGTGAATATTAATATGGAAAGGATCCGACCTAATAATGTATGCGTTAAAGGTTTTGATGGAGCAAAAACTGATGCCATTGGTGAAATAGAGCTCATATTGACAATCGGGCCTGTGGATTTTGCTATGGATTTTCAAGTGCTGAACATTGATGATTTATATAATATGTTATTGAGAAAGCCATGGATTCATAGGGCTGGAGCAGTCACATCAATATTACACCAAATGGTCAAATTTGAAGACAACATATAAGAAATAGTTGTTTATGGTGAAGGAGACTTATCCATGTATAAAGACTACTCTATTACCTCCATTGAAGCATATATTGCAGATAGAGTGCTAATTCATCAAGCTTTTGAGGTAGTGGTTGTTGAGCATATCCTTGAGGGGAATCTCATCGCAAGACCACAACTGTCCTCAACATCTGTTATGGTAGTGAATGAAATGTTGAAGCATAGTTTCGAACCAGGGAAAGGTCTAGGGATATTTTTACAAGGAAGGGTTAATCCAGTAAACCTCCATGAGAACCATGGTACCTTTGGTTTGGGATATGAGCCCCACTACTGAAGACATAAAGAAGGCTAAAAAGCGTATGAAAGATTTATGGTCACTTGCCAAGCCGATACCGCCACTTCATGAATCTTTCATCAAAGTCAGTATTGTCGAGTCCTACATGTTACCTGCTGCAGAGTTAATAAATGATGATGATACAGAGTTGATTGGCTTTTTATAGAACATATTTATCGAAGCTAATATGGTTGAAATTGGGAAAGGTACCAGCAATTCAGATGTGCAGTTCATCGGCCCTGATGTCCAGCTTAACAATTGGGAGGCCACTCATCTCCCTTCTATGAAAGAGTCTTGGTAGCTTGTTTGTTTTTCTTTTAGTCTTGGTAGTTTGTTTGTTTTTATTTTTGTAATTTGAATCATTCTAGGATTGTAATTCAGATTTTTACCTTGGTATTTTAGGTTAAAAACTCTTTCTATCATTGTTGTTATTTTAGGTTAAAACTTTTTCTATCGTTGTTTTTAATAAACGTAATTTCCCTTTGTTTTATTTTGAGTCTAATATTTACTTATTTATTTTTTATCATACAGTTCTTTCTATACTGATTCTAACAATATGACATGCATGAAGAATTGCCAACCAGATATTAAAAACCAATCTAATTATGAAATAATGAAAAAAAAAGTTGAATACGATGAGGAGGAAGCATTTGAGGATATAAGAAAAGATTTTAAACAGTTTGAGAATAAGTCAAATCCCAATTTGGATGAAACTGAGGCAATCAATTTAGGAGATCATGAAAATATTAGGGAGACTAAGATAAGTGTACATGCTTAACCACAAAAAAAGAAAGCTATAATTGAAGCTTTGATTGTGGTCTTACAATGATATGCCCGATTTGAGCACCGATTTGGTAGTTCATAAGTTGCCAATGGATCCTGTTTTTCTTCCTGTCAAACAAAAGTTAAGGAATCTTAAAACCAACGTGAGTGTAAAAATCAAAGAGGAAATAACGAAGCAACTTGAGGCTAAAGTCATTCGAGTGGCCCAATATCCTGTTTGGTTAGCAAACATTATCCCTATTCCAAAAAAGGATGGCAAAGTTTGGATGTGTATTGATTATCGTGATCTAAATAAAGCAAGTTCGAAAGATGATTTTTCACTTCCTAATATCCATATTTTTTTGAACAATTATGCTAAACATGATCCTGCATATTTTGTGGATTTTTGTGTGGGGTACCACCAGATCATTATGGATCCAGAAGATGCAGAAAAGACATCATTTATCATAACATGGGGGACATATTACTATCGAGTTATGCCATTCGGATTAAAGAATGTTGGGGCAACTTACATGAGGGCAATGACCATAATGTTTCATGACATGATACACAAAGAGATTGAAGTTTATGTGGACGATGTAATCATTAAATCAAGAGAGCAGTCTGACCATGTCAAAGATCTGAGAAAATTCTTTGAAAGTCTTCGAAGATATGATCTCAAAATTAAGCCAGCAAAATGTGTATTTAGAGTTCCATCGGGAAAACTCCTGGGGTTCATAGTCAGACGACGTGACATTGAGTTAGATCCTTCAAAACTAAAAGTTATTCCATATTTGCCACCACCAAAGAAAAAAATGGAGGTGATGAGCTTACTTGGAAGGTTGAATTATATCAATAGATTTATTGCCCAACTTACAACAACCTGTGAGCCGATATTCAAGTTGTTAAAGAAAAATGCTAAAGTTGATTGGACTAAAGAATGTCAAGAGGCATTTGACAGAATAAAGAGATACATGTCGAATCCACCGATTTTGGTTCCTCTAGAGCCAAGCAGACCCTTGATATTGTATATGTCTGTGTTAGACAATTCTTTCGGTTGTGTATTGGGTCAACATGATTTCACAGGCAGAAAAGAACAGGTCATCTACTACCTTACCAAAAATTTTACCACTTATGAGGCTAAGTACACTCTTCTTGAAAAGACATGTTGCGCCTTAACTTGGGTAGCATAAAATTTGAAGCATTACTTGTCATCTTACACTACTTACCTCATTTCCCATATGGATCCCTTAAAGTGTATTTTTCAAAAGCCTAGGCCCACAGGCAGACTCGCAAAATGGCAAATACTACTCACGGAGTTTGTTATTGTCTATGTGACTCGAACTACAATAAAAGCTCAAGCCTTTGCGGATTATTTGGAAGAAAATTCTATAAATAAGGAATATAAGCCATTAAAGACTTACTTTTCGGATGAAGAGGTTTTATGTGTTGATAAGGTTATTTGTGATGATTGCCATTCAGGTTGAAAGTTGTTCTTTGATGGAGCCGTTAATGTAAAAAGAGTAGGGATAGGAGCAATTCTTATTTTTGGATTAGGGAAATATTATCCTGTAATAGCCCAACTTCGATTCTATTGTACCAACAATATGGCAGAATATGAAGCTTGTATTCTGGGTTTGAGATTAGATATCGACATAGGAATCCAAGAACTGCTGGTGTTAGGATACTCAGATTTGTTAGTTCACCAAATCCAAGGAAATTAGGAGACTCGTTATTTAAAACTCCTACCATATCAAGGTTGTCTGCAAGATCTTTGTCAACAATTTATATCAGTAAAGTTCAAGCATATTCCCAGAGCTCATAATAAGATTGTTGATGCTTTGGCGACCTTATCTTCAATGATCCAACATCCCGACAAGACTCATATTGCATATTCCATATTGCATATTGCAATGTGGTTGAGGAAGAAATTGATGGAGAGACTTGGTTCCATGATATCAAAGAATATATTCAGAATGAAAAATATCTCGTACATGCCGATAGTAACCAAAAGAGAACCATTTGGCATCTGGCTAGCAAATTTTTCCTAAGTGGGGGAATCTTGTATAAGAGGACTCCATATTTGGGACTTTTGAGGTGCATAGATAAAAAATAAGCTTCAAAAATCATGAGTGAAGTATATTTTGGGATTTGTGAACCGCACATGAGCGGGTATATTTTGGCAAAGAAAATACTTCGAGCAGGTTATTATTAGCTCACCAAGGAGTAAGATTCCATCTGTTTCGTTCGTAAATGCCATGAATATCAGGTATACGGGGACTTGATACATTCCCCTCCATATGAGTTGCATACAATGACTACTCCATGGCCTTTTGTGGCTTGGGGAATGGACGTAATTGGACCAATTGAACCAAAGGATTCTAATGGGCATAAGTTTATCTTAGTAACCATTGATTATTTCACAAAGTGGGTGGAAGCAGCGACTTTCAAGTCAGTGACCAAAAAAGCAGTGGTTGATTTTATTTACTCCAATATCATTTGTCGATTTGGCATTCCAAAGATAATTGTCATGGATAATGCTGCAAATCTCAACAGTCACATGATGGAAGAAGTGTGCCTCAATTTAAGATTATGCATCGGAATTCAACTCCTTATCGCCCAAAGGCGAACGGTGTTGTGAAAGCTGCCAACAAGAACCTAAAGAAAATACTCCACAAAATGGTGCAGCATTCCCAATAATGGCATGAAAAGTCACCTTTTGCTTTGTTGGGTTATCGTACTACAGTTCGGATTTCAATTGGTGAAACTCTTTACTCGTTGGTTTATGGAACAGAAACAGTTATACCTGCAGAAATTGAGATTCCATCTCTTCGAGTAGTTATGGAAGCTAAAATTGATGATGATTAATGGGTCAAGGCTAGATTGGAGCAATTAATCTTGATTGATGAAAAAAGATTGACGCCAGATGTCATGGACAATTATACCAGAATAGAATGGCACGGGCATACAATAAAATGGTGCATCACAGACATTTTGAAGCTGTTCAGTTAGTACCAAGACGCATCCCCCCCCCCCATCAGATTGAAGTCAAATGCAAATTTTCTCCTAATTAGCAAGGGTCATTCATGGTGAAGAAAGTATTACCTAATGGTGTGTTATATCTGACTGGTGTAGAAGGAAAAATGGAAGGAATGATGGTCAATGCTGATGTAATTAAAAGATATTATGTATGATATTCATATACAATTCTGTTATGTATGTTTTGTACTTACATTTTAAAAGATTGAAATGAAGAAAGTATTTTGTTCAATTATCTAAATAATATATCAACCTTTGCTTACCCCTTTTGAGCTTTTATTTTTCTTCGTACCCTTCTTTTGGAATCAAATTAAAGTCAGAAAATTGAAAAAAAAATCATTCAAAAAATCAAAATCAAGCGAAAGAATGACATTCCTGAACTATGTTTAACCGATTCTTGCTATGACAAGATACGTAGGCAGCCCTACTCTGGGGTTCGGTCCAACCAAAAGAAAATTTCAAGTTACCCAAAATGAAATAAAATTGAGGATAAAGTTTATTTTCTTAAAAGAGTGGATTCCAAAAGTTGTATGTTCCACCTAATGTTATGTAAATTTTGAGCCTCATGCCACCCTTTCTTTCTAACCCTTTCCAAAAGCCAAATTATAACCAAAGAAAGACCTTAAAATCAATCTTTGAGAATGTCAAGTCTAAATATGTTATGAGTGCATGATATTTAATATTTTGGGTGTTATTTTTCTAAAAAAAAGAAAATAAAAAAAATGAAAATGAAAGAGACTTATTGGTGAAAACCCTTTTAGGCACCATAAGGCGACTGTGAGCTGAGAAAGAAATAAAAATGAAATAGGCTCATTGACAAAAACCAATTAAGGTGCCACTAGCCGAAGGAGGATTCTGATCCCGAAAGAATAAGTTCAACAATGGCTTCATTTCAAACTCAATAAGTGGGCAAAAGTTGTAATGATTAGTATGGGTAGATCTGGTTGTTTAATTCAAAATGCATGTCATAATCACTGGAATCAACTTCGATATTAAGATAAGTTTTTCTTTTTGTTTTGAAAAAAAGATGTCTATTGTCTTTTCCTTTTCCTTTTTGTTTTATTTTGATTTTTGGATTTGTGTCGTTGTCGCCAAACGAAAATTATTTCATCTTTTGTGTATTTTTTAGCCAAATTCATGTCAAGTCAAGTGAGAAAGGACTTCAAACTTGTTACCAACTTCTTCAATCGTACAAAGCAAGACAAAGGGTTGAATCACAAGGATAATAGTTTGATATGATACAACAATGAAGGATACAAAATCAGCCTAAAATAGTCCACAAAATGGCTAAAATCGAGAGCCCTTTTTGAGACCTAGTCTCGGCCAACCACAATAACACAAGAATAGCACAATAACAACACTATATTGAGGCGTATTGACTCCTATTTTTCAGAGAACAACAAACTAACAAGAAGATTACAAGATGGAAATAACAATAAGTTGAACAACAGCAACAAGAATACCCACACGGCTTACACTAAAACAAAAGGAACAAAACAAGATTACAATAAAGTAAAAGGATAGATAGATAGACCACATGAAGGTATAATCTTAAGAAATCAAGAATGGACACTCTTGGAACCTCAACACTACATACAATAATAAACCTATCTCTTACGTGACTCGAAATCGGATTGCACCTCTCTAGCATCAACGTTTCCAAGCAAGCAACAATAAAAGAGAATCCACCCCATTGTTGTATCCTAGTTTCAGTTTTGGTGCCTCAAGGAGAGAATACTTGTGTCCTTTGGTCTTTCAAGACTCACAATATCATCAAAAACTAATCAAAGAAACCCTACATGGTTCTATTTATATCCTATTACAAATAAAAGGCAAAAAAGGATCAAAAGGCCCCTTAAAGACTTAGGTGCCCATCAAGTGTAATATGTTGGCTGATTTTTAGTGCATTTAGGTCCCCTTTTGTACTTTAGTTGCACACGCTAAATCTCAGACCCAACATGCACTCCCATAAGTCTATATCCATGATTGTTCTAATATCATCCTCTCCATCTTGAGAGGAATTTGCCCATAAATTCACGGTTCACCTTATTCAATCGGCCAATTCAAAATAAACCACTCTAAACAGCCCGCAAAACATGAGATAGCACAAAACAGTCCGCAAAAATTATGAGATGGCATAAAAATAGCCCACAAAATCATGAGGAACCCGAGAGTACATTAACACAAGACTTGGCCAACATCTTCATTTTGAAGGCTTCTTCTCCATCTTGAGCCTTGTCTTCAATCTCATTCAAAAAAAGTCTCCTACCATCATACAAGCATCGGCGTAGACTCCATATCTGTCATGTTTCTTTCTACCATACTCCTCTACATGGACATATTGGCTTTGGTGGAGTGGAGTTTCGGTTGAGAGGATTGATTTGGTAAAGTTGAGCTTTGGTTTTGGAGTTTAGACGAGAGGGATTTGGCTTCCAAGTCTTTTTTTTGGACTTGATCAAATAGAGGAGGGATTGACCTATGTAGGTCTCGGGTTAGAGGACATTTGGTGGCCTGGTTTATGTCTATGTCATTTGATGGTGGTCTTGGAGGATTGATCATTTGGGGTAAAGCTTCGGAAGTAGAATCACGAGAATTCCTCCGACTCTCCACTCGATCCAACCTCTCAAGTATAGTAGACATATCCGAGCCCAATTTGTCAATACTCACATTCGCCTTAGCTATTCTCAGGCATTATAATTAAGGTGGGACAAAATGGTATCATGTGGCAAAGGAGATACCTATAAAATAGAAAACATATTAGTTATACAAAACATCCCCACTCTGTCTTTTATTTTGTGTCTCTCGGATCCCTCACACTAAATCTCACAAGTATTGTAAGCTTGCTTGTACTCTGAGAGGTGTTTAGAGATGATTCCAACGTTGATAAATACTCCAAAAAGTAAGGAAAAAAACACAAGGACGTTACAATAACTCAAAGGATTAAAGCATACAAAGGAAAGTTAACACGAAGAACGGTTGCAAAACTAACTTACAATCTAGTGCTAGCTTGTAAGTTAGTAATGGAATCAACAAATGAGACTAAAGAACAACAAATTGAAACTAGAAGATTAAAATTTTGAGCTTAAAATTGTCGGTGAACAGTAAAAATATGACGTGGCAGCCACGTATTGGTTGCGGTTGTTATCAAATATTATTTTTCAATTCAAGTCTTGGTCCAATTGTAATTTGGAATTGGTTAAGGAGGCAAAACAAGTCTTGAAATCCTCTTTCAAATTCAAAAAGCAAGACTTAACTTTTGTCCTTAAAACATGGGCCCTTTTTCATGGAAAGTGGTTGAGAAGTGATTGATATGTCTTTGGCGGTTGTAAAGTCTTTAAGACCAACAAGTCTTACACCTTGTTCCTTTACTTTTAGGATCTAACACTTCACTTTATGTTTTATAATTTATGAAGGAGGTGAAGAACACAATAAAAATAACAACATTCACCAAGAACAACAACAATCTCTAAGAACAACCAAC